>JAJOZX010000023.1:1100000-1465000 GCA_023014485.1 Bathynomus jamesi | reverse complement strand
GAAGGAAGGGAGGGAGAGGGAGTGGGTGAGAGGAAATAAAAGGGGAAAAGGGAGTGGGTGAGGGAAATAAAAGGGCGAAAGGGGAAAAGAGCAAAATTTTAATCTCTCAAAGGGGGTATGGGGCTGATAAGAGAGAAGGTTGATAAACCAAGGGGATTGGCAGTATAGCCTTCCCCCAAAAGAAAGAAAATTGAATATATAGTAACCTAACCTAACCAAAAAGAAAATAGAAAATTGCAGATGGTATTGCTCGGTTGAGAGCATATAAGTGAAGGATTGTGTGCATATATATATATATATATATATATATATATATATGTTCTGAGAAAGCTCGTCCCCGAAAACTCGGTCACGGCAAACTCGGTCCCGAAAATTCGGTCCCAGAAATCTCGGGTCCAGGAATACTCGGTCGCAAGAAAATTTGGCCTCAGAAAAAACGGTGCTAGAAAATTCGTTCCTCGTAACACTTGGTCCAAGAAATCTTGGTACGTGGGAGGAAAAGAAAAATTAATGGGATTATGTTTTATTAGAAAATTGCATGAAAGACATTAAAAGAGTGCATACATAAAAATGTATTGCATAAAAGGCATTTGTAATTTCACTTAATTAAAGGGATTATGTTTTATTAGAAAATTGCATGAAAGACATTAAAAGAGTGCACACATAAAAATCTATTGCATAAAAGGCATTTTTAATTTCACTTATCTATTACTAAAAAGTATTAAGATTATAGGCAATGTTTCTTAAAAAAGCGATTTTCTCATTAGCATTGTAGTTTTCAACAACATTTTTAATGCGTCGGTTATTAGTTACATATTTTCTTTTTTTATGAGGCCTATCACCACGATCAATGTGTAGCATTTTTGTTTGAACCAGTGATTCTTCTTTTTACAAAGCATATATTAGTGTCCAGATATTTGGGTTGTTACTTCGAATCGAAGATCGTAGACCGCTATGGAATCCTTCAAGTGCATTATTCGTCCTTGGTAAGTTCATATTCACTCTGTTCTGTATATTCCACAAAGAAAGTTCAAAAATTGGCTTTTCTCTGTGGTTGTGTCTACCTCTACGAGTGCCTCTATATACGTTGCTTCAAAATAATTAATGAAGTTTATTGGTATTTCCTAACCTAACCTAACCTAACCACATCATCGAGACCAAGATTCCTGGGACCAAGCGTTACGAGGACCGAATTTTCTAGGACCGAGTTTTTTGAGACCGAATTATCTTGGGACTGAGTATTCCTGTGCCCGAGTTTTCTGGGACCGAGTTTGCCGGGACCGAGTTTTCGGGGACGAGCTTTCCGGTCACCATATTTATATATATATATATTCTCCCAATAACGTGAGGATTTTGTTTAATGTTTATTATTAAATCGAATAGCAGCATTACCACACCATCACGGACCCTTAATAACCCGTTTATGGGGTTTTACGGTCACCAGCAGTAGTAGTAGCAAAACACCATACCATACTTACCTAAACGAATAGCAGGACACTCTGATGCAATACCGTTGGATGAGCAACGTTGTGATTGAAGAGTAGCTGGATGGGTGCCCCATCTCAATGTGACGATCGTTGATGGATCATTCGACATTTCATTTTTTATTGTACCATCTAAGTGAAGAAGTACATATATTCTTTTAAAAATGTTTATTTATTTCATAGTAATATTAAAAATAAAGACGAAATTTATTATATACATTGTGTAAAGGTTTGTAAAACACATCTACAAACCTTCTTTATTTATTTTATAGTAATTTTACAACTAAAGACGGAGTTTATTATATACATCAGACATAAAAACAGAAATAATAATACATTCAATTTTCCCCATTCTGGCTACTTCTTAAATAGATTAAATAGACTAGTAAATTCGCATGTAATCTCCGATACATTTACATCTTCATTACTCTGTACGATACAATAAATATGTTTAGGAATAATTCACCACTTAAACTATGCGGGGGGTCTATACTCAATATATAACCCCTGAAGGGTATTTAAGATATTTTTCGTACCTACTTTACAACTGGAATAAAACTCTCACGTTCTTTAAAAATGGATAGAATACAGTAAAATGCACGCTCGAACATGGCATTCAATACTACACCAACATCATCATTAAATACAAGTTCATAGACGACCCTTTCCAGGCGTTCGCTTAACCTTTTTTCACTAATCTTTCAATTGTAAAATCTTGACAACTCATATCGATGGTTGAGGAAATCTAAATCGTACCGACAACGCTATCTTGTATAAAGACATAATTCCTCCAGGTGAACGGTGAAAGCGAGTTTGGGTCTGTAGCGTTGTAGTGCGTTTTTCCAAAGCTTGTGATACTTCTCGGGTTCTCTATCTTCTAATTTTGTTTCCAGTTCCAGTCCATTCTCATCTTGTTCGTCCCGACATTTGGTGAAATCATCGGTCAGTACAGTGTAGGCGTATTCAAGTACACTATCAAAATAGTGCATATCATTGGCACGGGCGTCTAATAAGAGCTTTAGTTTACGTAAAGTGCTAATTTCAAATATTGTCAAGGCTGAAGCGATTTCGCATAGGAAGAAGGGTGTTGTTGCTAGCTCTACTCTTCCACATCATCTGTATATCGACAGAAGGTTGGCTTGTATCACGATTCACACACATCATACAAATAATAGCACAAGACGAAGTATCACTAATCTGTTCTCTTCTTGTACTCGTACCTGCAGATAATTTATAGTTCTCCGCAGCCCACTTCTCAACCACCATGAAGATTTTAGCCATCTTCTCAACACTCAAATAAATAATATTGCGTTTAATATAGTTTGAATGTCTACATTTTGTTTCAAGCACATAATTAATAGCTTCATTGCTATGTTTAAACACACACACAGATTTTTAGACGGTCACGTTGTATACGGAGTTGAGGATACTACTTAGTGGTAGCTCCATCTTATATTAATTTTCTGATGCTGATACTTCTGGAGAACATGATTCGTCGGAACAAACTCTGAAACGGTTGCGAGGCGGACGGATGTGAGGTGAGCAGTACGGAGTGAATGACTCAGATTTGAAGGGGGTGACTTAGTTGGTGAGTCATGCGGCTTAGACCGTGTATCACTCCTGTTGCTAGGTGGCGGTAATCCGAAATCGAGTACGGTTATGTTCCAGCATGAAAACGTAGACTCGCATGGGTAGGTTAAATGAATATCAAACTCTGACCCATTATACCAGACAGGTGATTAGAGAATTTTCCGATGTGTCATACATAGAGCCACAAAGGTTTCAAAGCTTTATCATACCCACTGACAGGGATACGCCCCAAACATTTTTACTAGGTTCAGCAACAATTGGATTGGACATTACCGAAAAAGTTTATATTCCTTTCTCAAAATACCTAAGTAACACGAAAGACAACTACGTTGCATAGAAACAAAAAATGAAACGTTACTAAGCTTATTAGCACTAAAGTGTCCTATTTGAGCAGTAGGCTAGCACTAAGGTGCCCTATACAGAGGAGGGAATCCAAGTGAAAATTTGAAAATACAGAGGAGAGAATCCATGTGAAAATTTTAAAATACAGAGTAGGGAATCCAAGTAAAATTTTTTGGTGTTTTCCGTTTGGAGCCCACCACCAGATTCTTTTGAAAATAGCGCACCAGTAGTGCATTTTGACACTCTGAATAGGAAAATAACATTCTTTTTTGGTAGAAAAGCGAACATTTCGCATAATAGGGCAATAAAAATGCAAAATTGATTACATGATATTTATGCATATACTGTGTGTGTGTTATATATATATATATATATATATATATATATATATATATATATATATATAAATACATATATATATATATATCATACACCCCTGGAGTTTAGTGAATTGAAATCTCCAAGAGCGTATGATATTGTACTCCTGGATCGGGAAGACCGTCTCGATGTCTGATGTTCCCGTGATCACAGAGCACGCCGAATATGTTATTCGGCTGTGGATCCTGTAGACTTTTTATCACAAGTTCTCAAAAGTCAAAGAACAATGAAACACGTCAGTGGTTATTGATTTAATTAATTTTGGGCAGGATGGTTATTAATCAGTTATAGTAAATCAATATATCTTCACAAGAGTTAATAAGGGGAATATTTCTTCTATGTTACTGAGTACAGTAATAGTTTAATCTCAATTCTAAGATAATCAGATATACGTGAGATCCCTTCTAAGACTTTCCACCTAGTCCGTTCTGAATCTCTATACCAAATTCCCGTTAACGGACTGAAACCCATTTCAGCCCCGAGACCCGTCTCCTCGGAATCTGCTGTAAGGGCGTTGAGCCCCTCCTTATATAGCCAAAGGAACGGAACCTGCCAACGCCACAACACAAGCGGTTGACGTCACCTGGAAACTCTGGAAAAGCGAGCGTCTCACAATCCAATGTGTTTCCCAGGTGCAATCAGCATCACTGGCTTGTGATTTCCGTTCGGAAGGAAATGAATCATACACTAGCGTGTTAATTATTGAATGAATGAAATTACATAAAAATAGTTGTGTCATCAGAGCGCGGCTTTACTTCGATGACAACTCAAAATATAACATGTATAACAAATATATATAAACATGTATAACATATATATATATATATATATATACACACATATATATATATATATATATATATATATATATATATATATATATATACACACATATGTATATATATATATATTGAGGGTGGTCCAAAAAATAAAATTTTGTAATTTTTTACCTCCACATGGCTGCTCCTGTTCCTATATCTAGCAAACATCTCCATGCCAAATTTCAGCCTAATTGAATGATATTTACTGGTCGCTATGAATTTCATTTTAAAAAATGAAAAAACAAGGGCAAATACTAGTTTATTTGTTTGAAAACAGATTAAATCTCAAAGAAAACAGCTTATTTTTTTTAGAAAACAGCTTATTTTTTTAGAAAACAGAATAACTCTTAAAGAAAACAGATTAATTTTTAAAGAACAAAAATGATATGTTTGATAGAAAATTACATTTATCATTCGTTTATAATATACATCATTACTTAGATTAACGCTTCATCACTGACTCCTTCGAAGACGATGAGTAGTCTTGACGTTGTTTTGCTACTAATCGGAGGATGAATTGTTTTTGTTCTTCATCCTACGTCAAAGATGTATTATATACCTTTTTAAGGGCGATAACCCTTTCCGCCGAATCATTGACAACTTGTAGGTTGATCGCTATGCATCGAAACTCTTGAAAGCATTCATCCTCCGTCCAGGAATTGGGATCATTCCTCAGGAAGGTATTCTCCTCTGCCTTCCTTCTTTCTTCCTTTAACAGATTGAAGATTCCCAGGGCCCTTTTGGTGACCATTTCATACAAATTCAAATCTTCAACGTTTCCTTCAAGCTTCAATCGACGAGTAACAGTGGTATTCTCGTTACGTTGGAGGTTTACGACCATCTTCCGTTTGGGCTCGGCATCGACTCTAGGAACGAAGAATGCAAGTTTGATGAGATGCTCTCCAAGATACCGCAGGTGTCGTTGAAGAGCTGTCGATGCTGCTTTGGAAATGGTCTGATTTGGGTACTTTTGCAAGATTTTAAGAAGCAGAATATCGTTGAAAGGAGAGTTGATTCCGAAGGGGGCCTCGTTCCAAAAACGTGCTTAGACGAAGGCGATAAACAGAGAGAGCTCGGTGATATTCTCCGTCTTACGTGCTATCAGCTGTAATTATTGCTTGAACAGATAAATTTTGAGGACGTAGATGGCCTTGGCCATCCAGCGTGCATGGTGAGTTGGTCCTGGAGCGCGGACCTTGACTTCTTTCTCATCACGGCACCCGAGGAAGGTGAGGCAGAGACGTAGCAATTCCTCGTAGTTATCACGCGATTGTTTAGACTCCAGTGCCGAAGTACTGGATCATTTCCTCTCGAAGCTGGAACTTTTTTGGATCTCTGAATAGGTTGTTTGGAGCCTTCATGAAGGAATCCTTCTGAAGTGATGGCCATTTTGTTCTGAAAACGTTTAAAGAGAGTCATTTCCGGGCCACCTGTGGGTCCAAGAAGTGCGTTGCAGGTGTTTGACAAGAAGACTTCAAGGATATGATGTCGAAAGCGATCCAGACAAGTTCCCTCCTTACTGCTTTTTCAATCATGGTACAGGCTCCCCTGTGAAGGCCAGTATTAGACGCAGTTGTGTCAAATACGACACCTTGGATCTCACCGTGAAGTTGCCAGTCACCGATCGTCGAAATGCAAACCTTGGCCTGTTCTTCTCCTGTAGCTCGTTTTATTTTCGGCACGGCTAGGAGATTTTCCATCCCATTTCCCGTAACGATTACCGCGGTTCGTTCGGCTGTTTCCTTTGCGCCGTCGATGTCGGGAAGTAGTTTCCCATCCCAGTGAAGAAGAATGGGTCCTTCGACAGAAAACGAAGCTTGATCCTCTTTGGCTGGTGCCTGCCTTTGCTGCCTTCTTGAACAACGGATGGAGCTGCGTGAAAGTCATTGTAGAAATATCATAGCCCAGGGCTTCAGCGACTGATCCAGCAACGAAGAGTGCTCCTCGATCGGGAAGGTTGACGCGATCAAGAGCAGCAACCACATTTGGTGATGTGAAGATATTGTTTCGTTTCGGAAGATGAGTGTGTACATCTGCTCTTCCGGTCGAAGTTGACGGACGATAATCATCGTCTTCAGCGTTGAATTCTTCAGAGGATGAAGTGGATGTGCTGAATGATGGAAGAGCAGCAGCTCCAGCCTGGAATGCAGCCTCTCTTTCTTTGTACCTTAGAGCTTTGTCAGCATCTTTCTCCTGTCGACATCTCTTGCGGTATTCCTTGGCAAAATTAATGTTGTCAGGGCCTGCCATACTGCAGGAAAAGACATCTTCTTGTTGCTTCATCAGGAATTGGCGGTCTTCTTCACTGTCTATCACCTTCAAGGCGTCCTTCGAGGCAACGTCGAAAAGCCCCGAGAGAGTCTCTTGGAACATGCTCTTTTTCACTCTGCAGCTTTGTAGCTGCGTCTTGCGGTTTTTCTTCAACGCAAGGAACTTTTCGTACAGCTTTGACAGCTTCTTAAAGCAGGAAATGACTCGCTGTATAGGAATTCTTGCTCTTTGCCATACTTGCAGGGCCTCTTTGCAGGCCAAGTTGTAGCTCTCTTTCAAGGTCTTGGACTGTTAATGGTGGTGAAACTGAACCAAACGAAGCACATCACCACATGTGGGTAGCCTTGCAATTGATAACTCGTTGCTGGGCTTTCCTAGAACCCTCGTTTCTGCAGATGAGCGAGTACTTCTAGCCATAACCTGAAAAATAAGAGAAAATAATGCATTAACCGTTTAGCACCAAAGCACAATTATATAAGTGTTAAAGTAAAAAATTGCAGTCAAAATAAGTAAAGTACAAAAATTGGTTACAGAGGTTAGTGGTTGATGGGTAGGAAGATAGCCAAACTTTTAAAAATATATTTAAGAATAAGTAAATAATAAACTTCAAGAGACATAAAATATATACCTTACAATTTTAGTCATTTAATTTAATACTGTAGCAACATCCTTACCGGTTATAAATTTGCATATAAAGAACACAATTATATATATATATATATATATATTATATATATATATATATATATTTATAGTGAATAAATATAATACATATGAATTAATACTTAATATATATGAATTAATAATTATATATATGAATTAACAATTATTATATATGAATTAATATTTACATGAGATACTAGTCCTAAGCTCTTGAAGTTTGAACGAACTTAAAACCGTCCTCCAACAAATTTAAACTTGAAATGATGCATGAGTAAATGATTTGCCTGATTCATAAACAGCATTATACAAGAAATCGAACAATTGCATCATCCTCTGAAAGGTGGGCGGAGTCAATGTGGCGTGACTGCCACGTTCTCTAAAAATGAAGTGGGTAGAAAATGATTAGCTAATTAATTAATTGATAATGTGAAAATCATAGCGACCTTTTATTATGTACTGAATCGACAGATATTTTGCACAAAATCACTTCACATCTAAAGGAATAAGAGCAACCATGTGGAGAGCATTTCCAACCATTTTGTAGTTTCAGCTCAAATTTTGGACCACCCCGATATACCCCGATATATATATATATATATATATATGTACAATTAACATTAAAATTAATCAACTGGTTAGGTTAAATGAATGCCTAGTTAGGTCAACTGAATGCCCGGTTAGGTCAATTGAATGCCCAGTTAGGCCAACTGTATGCCCTTGACGATTGGTCAGGTTAAGTTGTGATATTTTCATTAGTTTGTAATTGTTTTTTTAATATTCCAGTCTTCCATTCTGTTCCTTTTATGTTTTAAAAGTATCACGAATGTATATAGCCTACGTCTTTGCGCGAACTAAGAATAAGATGGCCTATAGCGTACGTTCAATTTTCAACGCAAATTCTCGTCAAATATTTGAAGAATACTGTAGACAAATTAAATGTACGAAATTGAAAAGTTAAGGGCTCTAACGTTTTTATTTTTCATTTATCGGAAAAAATTATGTATTTTTGAAATTAGCGTAAAAAAGTACACATGATGGTAATAATTAATTTTAATTCTATTGGTGAGCACCAAAAGGAAAAGATCCAAATGTTTCAAAAATGCAGGGGAGGAAATCCAAGTGAAGATTTTAAAATACAGAGGAGGGAATCCAAGTGAAAATTTTAAAATGCAGAGGAGGGAATCCAAGTGAAGTATTTCAAAAACCTGGCTTAAACCTCCTCGAACTGGCCATTTTATAAATAAGAATAAATTTAACGTTTCTAAATGGGCAGGTGTACTAGGGATTATGTAGTGTTAGCATTGTTTTCCCCGACTTAAATTCAAACGATCTACCAATAAATCCTGAGATTTTAATGGCGGGCATATTTAATACAACGAATATGTGTGCAAGAACAACGGCCTTAAATCCACAACCTCGATCGGCAGTTGTGTGCCTTCTGTAAATCTGAAAGCTGTTAAAGTTACAGTAAGTGTGCAGTGCTGTGCAAAAAGATTAGGACACCTCATTTACTTTTGTAGATTTCGGACTTACTCTAATGTTAATTTAGAAACATTTCTTTAGATTAATCATACTGACCTATATATCATTAAAAAGCCCACAAAATTTCTTTTCGAATGATGTAAAGTTCAAAATGATTAATCTAAAGAAATGTTCCAAAATTAACAATAGAGTAAATCCGCAAAATACAAAAGTAAATGGGGTGTCCTAATCTTTTTGCACTGCACTGTATAAGGTATTGCGTCATGACCTTCAACACGCTCTGCATAGTGTGCGAGATACGGTTTAGGATAAAATCATTGACGTAATTTGAGTAACAAAGTTGAGGGGGATGAACACAATCCTATTGTTAGAAGCACTCATTACACTGGTCAACACTCATTTTATTGCCAATCATATTAGAGTGATTTTGGGGTAACTTTGTGGTGCTGATTCCAAATATGACATCGGTTTTGCTAGATTGGCTCTAATTTATGAGATAATTGGTACCCCATTGAAACACGTAAAAATGCAAAAAATTTAATGTTCAGGCGGAGCCTACTTACAAATCGGATTGAAATTGTCTCAAATCATACAAAAGTAAACATATGAAATACATAATGGCATTTTATTCGGTCTCACCATCTAGAATGTTCCGGTAGTTTCCCATATGCACGCGTTATGGTTACGTTTCCTATTAATTGAGGGTATTCATTATCTCAAGAACTAGAGCCAAATCGGAAAAACTACTTTCATTTTGGAATTCAGCAATCCCAAAATACCCTAAATTCGTACGAATTTCCTTGGCAACGAAAAAAAAATGTTTTTTGTTGACCTGTGTTATCTATGGGAGTAAGTAAAAAAGTTTTTCCCCCCCAACTTTCGTAATTACTCCCATAGATAATGAGTGCTTCAAACAGTAGGATTGTGTTCGCCTACCCTCCAAAATTTTTACTCGAGTTACGCCCCTGGATCTAATCAATATATTCTGCCCACCAGCCGCTTGTAGGGTATTACTACCGAAAAGATATCTCCATCCCCATCATTTGGTTCGAAATCAAGAGCCAATCTCACCCGGGCTTCTCTACCCTCATTACACTGAAGAGCGTACGCCAAGATTCGCTGAACTACATTGCGTAGTCCATGCTCGATACCTTAGGAAAGGCGATTCGTAGTTCAACCCTCACAGCGTATCTGTTGTGTAACAGTACGGGGGTGTTGGTCACATTACGTATGAGCACGAATGACACACCCCAGTCTGAGGACTGAGCTGTTGATGAGGATGTGGAAGGTAAATTAACAGCAGCGGGTATGAAACAAGTTGAAGTAGAATAAGGTTTAGTTGAGGTTGTTGGCGGTAGTGCGTAGGATGTGGAAGGTTGAGGGTTCACCAGGTTTTCTACAGCATGATAACTTGCTGAGGTTTATTTGAGTTGAGGTTTTTGGCGGTGGTGGCGGTAGTGCGTAAGATGTGGAAGGCTGAGGGACCATCAAGTTTTCCACAGCACTGGGACTTGCTGAAGAATGCTCGGGCGATGAAGATGCATCACGACCGTTCGAAACGTTTCTTACTCGTTTACACGTGTTACCCGATATGGAGGGTAGTTCCGCACTGTGACTAGCATTCTCACCCAGAAGTTCAGATTTTCTTTAAGATATAGAGAACGTGAGTGTTGGTGGAAAGAGGGTTTCGGAACGCTATCAGTTGTGGTACAGGCTGCAGGTGAACTGCAACTCCTGTTGCTGATGATGATCGGTAGCGACATCATTCACGGTTCTGAAAAGAAGAAAAAAACAAGGTTAGTGAATATAAAGAATGATACTTAAAATTTTATTATAGTTCATAAATGTATCGCTTAAGAGTGTGCCGGAATAGAGATGGAATAGAGATGGATCCTCTAGAAAAATACAGGTTCACGAGTCCTTCAACGTGTACCATAAGTGGTTCTACAGGATGTGGTAAAACTGTATTTATGCTTAAAGTAATTAAAGATAAAGACGCACTTTTCTCAGAACCTGTACACAACTTTACATGGTGCGATTCGACATACCAAGCTATTTTCAACGATTACAAGTGTTAACCCTCCGTCTATGGCCTTGGGTGGCTCGAGGTTCATGGGGGTTCTGGTTAGGAGGCAGCAACGGATTTTCTCACTCTGGGGTAGCTGGTACCGTGTAGGGAATCGCAGTAGTTTTTATTATACTACACTTCGATTTCTTCTTGTAGCCGATCTGAGTATTCTGCGTAAACTTACTAAATTATCTGGCGGTTCCCCGATTCTTCTTGTAGAGTATCAGGAAATTATTTTTTCTTTTTTAAAACTAAATTCTCTGGAGAAGGCAGAGCTCACAGGAGAAAACAAAGATATCCTCTTTCTGTATTTTACTGCTTTTAAAATATTACAGGTAATGCTTCAGCCTCTAGGTCAGATCAGAATAATCAGTATAATTTTGAAAAGTTACAGCGGTTTATATTCTTATATGTTATAAATTGGTGATATCATTATTTAATGTTGACCTGTTTTTTTTTTTATTCTCAATTGGCTGAATTCTTCTGCAAAATATTTGAAGATAAAGGTACTATGGGCACTCAATATATTTTGCCCCACCCTTTTTTCTTAGCTAAATGATAGGCTATGGGCTGAAATGTCTTTTTGGCCGTAGGTTTGAACTTTCTGCACTTCACATAAAGGCAATTTTTTTCAGTTTGAACCTCCCCTCCTTGTATAAAACCGCTTTTAAACGCCATTATATAAAACCGACAGTGATGTGCGTCGTAAACAGAGAGCTGTTATCGAGTTCTTAACCACAGAGAAGGAAACAGTTGGAAATAATGACAAACGTCTACAAAACGCTTACGGAGATGCTGTTGTTGATCAAAGCACAGTTGGACGCTGGTCTAAATGTGTGAGATCATCGGAGAGAGGGAGAGCCAGCCTCGATGATGAGACACGCAGCTGTCGCCCGCCATCGGCTGTGACATCTCACACTGTGCAACGTGCGAACAGCATCATTCGATCAAATCATCGCGTCACATACAAGGCGCTATCAGTGGAGCTAAGAATTAGTGAAGGAAGTGTGAATATGATAATTCCTCGCGAACTGACTGAAAATCACAAAGCCCAAAGAAAAGAAATTGCTTCTGAGTCGATACGAGACAGAAGGGGATGACATCCTTCTTTCAGCCTGAAACAAAACGCCAATCCATGAAGTGGCATCATGCAGACTCCCCACGCAAGAAAACGTTCAAAATGGCTCCCTCTGCATGAAATGTTATGGCCACTATCTTCTGGGACATGAAAAGAGTGATTCTGGTGGACACTATGAAGAAAAGACAAAGAATCAACTCCAAGGCAAATATTGCTACCCTACAGAGACTCCAGAGACGTATAAAGCGAGTTCGACCGGAGAGGAAATTAGAAGACGTCATTCTTTTGCACGATAACGCAAGACCACACAACAGCTTGCAAACAAGAGAGGCCATCACAAAAATGCGCTTCACTGTTTTACCCACCCTCCATACAGCCTGGATCTGGCACCTTCAGACTTCCATTTGTTTGGGTCAATGAAGGATGCTATTCGTGGAAAAAAGTTTCAGAGTGACGATGAGGTTGTTGAGGAGGTTAAGAGGTGGAAGGATGGAGACTATGTGGAAAAATAAAAATTTGTAAAATAGGTATGCAACTACTTGTGTAAAAAAATTTCTGGAACTTACCGGGTGTCCCATTCGAAATGAAACAACTTTGAAACCTTATAATGTTTTATTGAATAATGCAAACAATGTAATATTCACAGAGTAAATAGTCAATGTCATAACGTTTCATATGATATGTGTGAATTATAACATTTAGATACATTAGATACATTGTGCATAGCATAATGTTTCCTTTTGTTAAGATCTTCACATGTTATATGCTGAACAATTTGAAGCTTTTAGGAATCGAGCTGCAGACGCTTGCGCACGACTCTATGCACAGTTGAACGAGGAATCTACAGTTCGACACTGGCACGACGGGTGGACTTTCTCGGGCTACTACCAAAGACGCCGCGTATTCGTTCAACATCTTCCGATCTTGTTCGCCCTACAGAGTGTTCCTTTAGAACACTGCCAGTATCCTCAAATTTCTTGGTCCAGGCTTATAGTTCTCTTCTCGTGGGTTGTTCCTTGTGAAAGGTTGTACGGAATCGCTGTTGCACCAGAGTAAGGGACTTCATCTCAGCCATCCATAACACACATTTCGCTTTTTCTTGTTGGGTAATCATAATTCAATCTGAAACAAAAAAAAACATTATGACAAAATCTTATGCATATGTTGTCGTAACTGGCAAAGTTTCAACATTCTCACATTAATACTTTAAAAATTACAGAGTTTCAAAGTTGTTTCATTTCAACTGGGACACCCAGTATATGTATATATAATGTATAAAATTAGATTATTGTCACCCCTATATGTGCGAGAAACATTGAAGGTCATATTACGTGAAGAAAATGTGTTGTATACAGTAAACGCTATTATATATTAATTTATAAAACATTCTTCATAGCTTTATCATTTAATAAAATGTTGAAAATACAAGGCTTATTCTTACCCGACACACACACACACACACACACACACACAAGAAAAAGAAAAACTTACATCACTTCGACGACGACGAGGCATTCGTTGGATCGAGGATCCAATGTCCATCGCCCTTGACGATTGGTTAGGTTTAGTCATGATATTTTCGTTAGTTTTAACGAAAATATCGTGACTAAACCTAACCAATCGTAGGTAGACCACATACTATAGTAGCACCGGAACTATTTTTTAAATAAATAAAATTGAATAATAAATAGCATTTTATATTTATTATATTTTCATTTATACCTTGGATAGGAATCACACTCTACAGTACTGTACTTTCGAACCAAAACGGGTAGGAATCACCCTATAGTATCGAAGTCACCGGTAGGAATCACACTATAGTAGCACCATTCTTTTTTTTATATAGGCTTAAAATTAAATTGAATGTCATAATTGTCAACTAAAAATGAGTAGAACCCTATATAAATATCTTTAAACTTTTGCATCATGATGAAAATATATATTTTATATTGGATTATCTATTTTATATTAACAATATTTTACTGGCGTATTGAAGGTTTACTGCTATTTAACTGGCGTATTGAAGGGTTACTATATATAACCACACCTGATCAATTACTTTAAACGTAAAAACGTTTTCAGCGATGTTAGTAATGAAACGTCTGCCACGTAATTTAAATCCATTATTACGAGTATTGCCATTATCAAAAATTAACAATTTGTCAAAATTTACGTTATCGATTTCATTAAAGATTTTGAAAACTTCAGCTCCCCCCTTAATCTCTTAGTCTCGAGTGAATGTAAGTCTAACTCTTTAATCCTATCTTCGTAAGACTTATTGCGTAAGGACGGAATTAGTTTCGTGACGCGTCGCTGAACCTTTTCCAACCTATCAATATCCTCAGGCAAATACGGGCACCAAAACTGAACGGCATATTCTAAGTGGGCCTGACTAGCGACTTGTAAAGGGTCAATGAAGCTTAACATCCTATTAGCTTTTGCGCAAGACTCCAGGCACTGGTTCCTAACTTTTAAATCCTTAGATACGCGTCCGCTTAATCTACTTCCTTGTCAACGCTCGCTAACTGTCTATCATCCATCGTGTACGTGTAATTGTTGTTACGAGAGCCTATATGCAAAACTTTACATTTGTCTACGATAAATTGTATCTGCCACTTATCCATCCACTCCATAATCCTATTTACATCGTCTTGGAGCCTATTTCTATCGTCCACGTTAAGAACTTTACTGCCTATTTTAGTGTCGTCCGCGAATTTTGACACATTACTGGTCAAGCCTACATCTATGTCGTTAATGTAGATTACGAATAGCATTGGGCCTAAAATTGAACTCTGAGGGACACCGGTACTTATACCCAACCACTCCGATTCACTATCATTAACAACGAACCTCTGTTTCCTGGCACGAAGCCATTCCTCTTACCAGTTAGCTACCTGACTGCGTATACCGTGCGCTTTAACCTTCGCAATTAATCTTCTATGCGGAACTGTATCGAACGCTTTTTTAAAGTCTAAATAAGTAACGTCAGCCGCTCTATGCCTATCGTATTCGCGCACTATTTCGTTATAAAACTCTAACAAATTAGTTTAATCAAGATTTATTGCGTCGAAGCCCATGCTGACTACTATTAATGAAATCGCGACTTTCTAAGTGATCGACGATACGTTCCCTAACTACGGATTCCAAAAGTTTACCGACAGTTGACGTTAAACTAATAGGCCTATAATATCTAGCTACTGTGCGGTCGCCTTTTTTAAAAATGGGCGTGACGTTAGCTAATTTGAAGTCTTCAGGAATAATCCCCGCTACCAATGACGTATTAAAAATTTTTGTTAATGGGCCTACGATAACGTGTTTCAAATCTTTCAAATGTCAAGGATAAAGCGCGTCAGCGCCTGGAGCCTTGCTAACTTTTAGCTTATCTATATAATGCGCAATCTCACCTTCGTAAACAGTTATTTCATTCAAAATAGTCTCGCTACTAAATGGAACGATATCGTCCACGTCGGGGACATTATTTTCGTCTTCTACGGTAAAAACTGTCGCAAAAAAGTTGTTAAAAATAACCGCCATCACTGAGCGTTGGAAGCCAAAGCGCCGTTATCCTCCACTAGAGGCCCTATGTTATCTTTTATTGTCTTACGATTATTGACGCAGTCAAAAAACTTTTTCAGATTATGCTTACTATTCGCAGCTACAAGTATCTCAAAATTACGCTTAGAATTCCTAACTGATCTTTTAACCTGACGTCTGAGCTCGATATATCTATTAAAGTTAGCTACCATACCATTACGCTTACTACGTCTATACGCTCTGTTACGCTCGTTTATGAACTCACCCCTTTCCCTAGTCCACCACTTGGGCATACCATGATTACTAGCGCGCTTGGGCCTACGAGGAATAAACTCCCTTCCGATATTCAAAAACTTTCTTTAAACGCCTCCCAATGAAAATTTGCGTCATTACCCATAAATAAATTATCCCATTCCACTACTCTCATCCTATCCACAAAACTATCAAAATTAACCCCACGAAAATCAGGGACTTCTATTACGTCACTATCCTTACTTTTTCTATCAATAGCTTAAACTTGATAATTTGGTGATCACTACATCCTAAACTCTCACCTACTTCCAAACCTTCGACTATATTTTCGTCGTTCGTCATCACCACATCTAAAATATTGTCACCGCGCGTTGGTTCGGTAACCATCTGTCGTAAAATATTATCTCTTATGAACTCAATCAGTCTCAAACCCTCATCATTACCAGTAAAAGTCTCATAATTAATGTTAGGGCAGTTAAAGTCTCCGACAACTAGACTATCCCGATTATTAATAAAGTTACCAAAAAGTGTGTAAAATCTAGTATCGGTATCGAGGGGTTCAACGGAGGTCGATAAACAACAACGAAATTAAAGCTAATACTCCGCGTCCTAACTTCAACGCATATCGCATTAATTGCTGCCGGAAAATTTATCTTAACCTCGATATCCCTAAGGGAATTACGAATGTACAACAAAACGCCGCCACCAATCCTATATAACCTATCATTAGTAAAAGTTAAAACCCGCTATATCAATTTCCCCCAACCAGTCCCGAGTTCGGTATTTAACCACATGTCGGTTATAACAACTATTTCGTAGTTCCCGAAAAAATTATCGCCTTAAATTCATTCAATTTATTTCTAATACTACGCGCGTTACAAAAAAAAGACGTTTACATTTTTTACCACGGACGGCGTTTTAAACTATTTTTCACGTCGGGCCGGCGTTTCCCGGACCCACAACGTTTAAGGAGGGCTTCGACCTATACAGCTTTCGCACGTTCTCATCAATTAACCTACCAAGCCTAGCATTCCTATTTCATAGAAAGGCCCCCATCTTTTATAAAAAAGCTAGGATCACTAAATTTTGACCACACTGGTACTCCCACACTGAAGAATTCCAACATTTGTTCGCTCCATATCTTCTTTACAAATGAGAGGATTGGGATGATCCTTTGCCCAATTGTTACTCACCTCCAAATGATTTGTCATCGCCCACTCCCAGGGTCATACTTTCAAGGTCAAGGTCACAACGTGGATCAGAATGTTTTTCGAATTTGCTTCATAACCCTTGAATAAGTGAAGGGATTGAAATAATACTTTACACAACTCCGCTAATGACACTTTAAACGGTAACTTTGTCATCCCAAAAAGAGCAATGAGGTGTTTATCTGATGTTGATTTCCTTGATCACTCTAGTGCATTATTTAAAGAGCTAAAACTGCAAAAGCTCACTGATGTAATCAAACTGGCACATTTTATTTTATTTACAAATGTAAGAACAAAATCATTAGCTTACAATGGGTAAATAGATATTTTGTAACTCAACAAGAAATCCACTCGTATCAGACCAGAAATAGATCAACGCATGGTATACCTTAATTTATATTGTCTTCATCTCAAAAACTACCCATTTTCATTGGATTGAAACTATGGAATCATTTAAATGCTGATATAAAAATATTGCGAATGTAAATTAGTTTTAAACAAAGTTGAAATCTCGATTAATAATGGCATACTAATAAAAATCTAGGATTAGTGTACATTACTATTGTTTATTCATATCTCGTGTGCAATCTATGATTAATGGCACATTACTTGTGATTGTTCAGTTCTTATCTCATGTATAATACTGAATTCGGTGCTGGTTAAGTGTGCGGTCTACCTACGATTGGTTAGGTTTAATCATGATATTTTCGTTAAAACTAACGAAAATATCATGACTAAACCTAACCAATCGTCAAGGGCGATTGACAATGGGATGTAAACAAACAATTAGTAAACAAGATAGGAAGCTATAATTAAAAGGTAGACCGCCGAATCGTAGGTAGACCGCATACTTAACCAGCACCCTGAATTCTTTGTATAGTATTGGCATTATATCTTTAATAATGACCTTGTATTTGTTATATCGATGATGCTAATTTAAGATTAAATTAAACACTTATAAGTATATATTAAATAAGTATTAAATAAGTATTAAATTAAACACTTAGTTATTATTAATAATAAATAAATCATAAATATCTGTTTTATTTTTAATAAGGGCCCAGTAAAGCATAAGCTTAAGGGCCAAATGAAATAACATAAATAGTCCAGCTTCACAGTTATTTGTCATTGTAAATTGTAAAACCAATGTATTTATTTTGTTGCTAATATAGGTTATTCAGTTTTACCCACCATCAGTTAATTTGTAATCGCCCACCCCCTTCGTCAGAGTGCTTTTCTTGTCTGCTCTTTAACTTTTGAATAAATGAAGGGATTAGGATGATATTTTACATAAATGTTACCCACCACCAGTACTGGATTAACTCATGAGCAAACTGGGCTGGAGCCCATGGGCTCCGAGGCTCAGAAGGGCCACCCAGCATCACTCGCCAGTTACCGAATTTGTTATTAAATTATTATTTTATTACTTTTTTTGGAAAAGCCCAGAAATAAATTAAATGGCGAAAATTGGCAATTTTTGGGATACAAAAAGTGTTCAAAATTTGTACGACATTCTGTTTGAACATGATTTAGCTTCAACCTTCCCCAATGTAGAAGTTGCATTATGATTGTATTTAACACTCATGAATACAGATTCCTCTGGCGAACGATCCTTCTCAAAATTGAAACTTATTAAAAATGAAAACGGTCAAGTATGTTTCAGGAAAGACTAAATCATTTGTCATTGCTGTCGATTGAGCATGAACTATTTCAAACAATTAAACTTTCGGATGTCTTGGAATTTTTTGTCAGTGAAAGACAGAAAAGTGAACATTTGATTTGTATTTATTTTATTTGTTGATTAACTGTGATTTGAAAATATAAATTCGATATGGTACATTACTGTACTGAGTTTTATTCATGAAATAGGGTTTGGAAACATTGAAAGATGGGGGCCCATTGAAATTCCCAGCCCAGGGCCTCATGAATGCTTAATGCGGCCCTGCCCACCACCAGATGATTTGTAATCGCTCAATCCCCTAGGTTATAGCTTCAAGGTCAAGGTCACAGCAGAAGTCATGATATTTTTTGTAGGTCAAGGTCACAGAAGGGGTCATGGTATTTTCTTGTCTGCTCTATAACTTTCGAATAAATGAAGAGATTATGATTCTTTACACATATATTACACACCACCAGATGATTTGTAATCGCCCACCCTCTACGTCATACTCTACGTTACAGCAGGAGTCAGAGTGTTTTTCGTTTCTGCTCCATAAACTTTGAATAAATGAAGGGATTAGGATGATACGTTATACAAATGTTACCCACCACTAGTTGATTTCAATCGCCCACCCTATGAGTCATATATTCAAGGTCAAGGTCACAGCACGGGTAATGGTATTTTTCGTAGGTCAAGGTCACATGAAGCAGACAAGAAAATACCACGACTCCTAACTTTTGAATAAATGAAGGGACTAGGATAATACCTCACACAAATATTACCTAGCAACAGGTGATTTGAAATCGCCCACTCCCTAGGTCATACCTTCAAGGTCAAGGTTACAGTCGGGTCAGAGTGGTGTATATAATTAATATAATTATAGATCAGACTTCGGGAACCTTTTCAATATCATGAGCCAAATCAAAATGATAATACACTTAAACCACAAGCCCTCAATCTTAAAAAAATGTAAGAAATAAACAGGTAAGTCCTGTAAAGTTACTTGTGTATTTGTCAGATTGATTACAAAGAGTATCAACAGTCTACGTTACAAATTAGTACAGTATTCGTTTCACTGTGACACTTGCTGCTGTTTGTTTTTCAGAATTTTGTCAAGATTTGGCTTGTAGGGTCTCCTTCAGGAGGGATTAAGCATTTGATTTTCTTCACAAAACTTTCGCTTCTTAGTCTTACTTGTACCAGTCATACTTATATACAGAGGTGTGCAAAGCATAGAAGGATCCAGAAAGGGTAGCCGGGGGCTTAACCGAAGCAACGGGGCTTAATTTGGAGGCCCCATACATTGTGGTTAAACGGAATTAGGTAAAATGTTCGAATGTTTATGTTCACGTTGCTTCAATTAAAACCCCTGGCGCCCCCTCTGAATCCGCCTATGGTGCAAAGTACTGAAATTTGTTACTTATGTTAAGTACAAATAATGTGACAAAAATTACTTAAGTTGAAGTAAAGTTCAATTCGTGACTTGTACTTAAGTAAGAGTAAAAAAGTATCATGTTTAAAGTATACTCAAGTAGTAAAAATAAAAAGTACTAGCATCCACTAGTGTACATAATGGGGGGCACATGGGGCTGGGCCCCAGTCTATTTCCTGATTCTAAAAATGAGTACTACTAAAAAATGTATCAAAACTATAAATTTCGAAAAGATACTAGGAATTTGACGATGCTCAAATATTCAAAATATGAAGCGTATTCCAGCAAAATCAAATGGAAAATTTAATATTCAGTCAATTCCAATAATAATAATAATAATCATAAATCAGATAGAAAATTTATCATTCAGTCAGTATCAAAGTGAGGCCACAAAGATATCAATTTATCGATCAATAGATATGATCAAGGACATTTAAACATTGTGCACAGGTGAGAAATGAGATAAGCTTTTAATCACAGTATTCAGTCCAGCAGTCTTGGTCTAAGATGATTTTGGTCAACATCCTACCTATTAGACATCACTAACAGAGATTAAACATAAATGCACATAAAGAATTAAGTGCAATATGGCTTCCGAGATTGAAATAATCTGTAAGGTTTATAATCAAACCAACAGTCAAATTTATATCCCCTCATTAAAAGTTTGGCAACGTTCTTAAGAGCACAAATGACAGCACTGCTTCTCTGTTTTCAATTTTTTCTTATTGAATTTCTGTTGTGATGTTTATCAAACAATGACGTGGCTTGGATGTTGGAATTGTGTATGTAGTGTGTGCAGGAAAGTCAATATTTCTTTGGCCAGTGCGGCAGACACGCACATCAGGTTGTCATATTTTAACAATGAAAAGGCGTTGTGTTTATGGTCAGTTGGATCATTTTTTCAAGAAGTCAAAAGGATCTACTGAGCTACAAGTACACAGGTGAAAATTTATTTTACATTGCAAACATTGCAAACAATTTGATTAAAAACAAAAAATCCCGAAGCATGTATACTTGCTCCAATAAAAGTATATGTTTACCTTTATTTTAGTAATTATTTTCGCAATTAAATTAACATTTGGTAACCGTGGCCGTTTCACTACCTCCTCACCCTAAAACACTGACATATGTTTATAATAACGAATTTTTTTCAGCAAAAGTATATTAATTTGCAGGTTTGCTTATTGTTAGCAGCTGCTTTATGTTATCAAATATAAAACATATTAATTCAATACTGCTAGCTTATGTTTCATAATCATAATTGAATTGACTATGAAATCTGTACAATAGATATAATTTAGTTTTATGAGAATTAAGCCAATATTAGACATTTAACATCGAAATAACTCAAAATGCTATTATGATGCTGAATTGACCATGATAAGCAACAGCCGCTGCATCTGGAGATTCTACAATACTTTGGATATATAAGGAAGACAACGTGTCATCTATATCGTTCTCGCTTTGTGCATTTCATCATTATTTTGGAGAGCTGAAAGTTGGCCCCCTCCTTAAGCACATTCTGGGTACGCCCCAGTAGTATGGCCGCTAAAGGAGAGAATGCATAGCAATTGCAATGTTGCAAGGTGCCACCTATCACATTCCACTTGTTGCAAGGTGCCAACCCCCTCCCTCAGTGCCACCCCACCCCCAGGGTGCCAAAAAAAGGGGGAGTCCACCTAACCTCTTTGGGGAGAAGTGGGAAGACCTCATCCCCCGAAAGGAGTATACCTAACCTAAGAGAGGAAGAGAGGAGGAGAGAGAGGAAGAGACCATCCATCGTCTGCGAGACGCAAACGCATAATGGGAGCGCAGTGTAGCATCACTTGGCTTAGAGCTCGAAATCCGCCAGTTGGCAGTTGGCTTAATCCGCCAGTTGGGTTAGAAGATTTAGAAGGCATAAAAGCGCACACAAACGTACATACACTCCCCGACTATATATACGCCCATAGATCCCCTATCATTACAAACACACACACACATACACACAACGTATATAAACAGATGAATGTAAAGCCCCAATAGCAAAATATATACGAGCATAACCACCGTACAAAAAACCACCACAGCACCAAAACCACCACCACCACCACCAATCGTCTAAGTATAGCTTACCATTATCTAACCACATAACCAACCGCCTTACCCAAGGCTTTTACTTAACAGCTCCTGGTAGACCGACAAGGTCTCTAAATACGACCCAATTAATAGACAGTTATTAAGCATAAACAAATACGTTTATGGGGCCAGGTGGTAGACCGACAAGGTCTCAAAAAAAGGGAACGCTAATAGTTTTCCTATTAAGCTTCTAATGGTGGAACACCACGAGACCAATTTGACGTTTGGTATGCTAAGTTTAATGCCCAAACAAATTTTCACCATAATATACAATTTTATCCTTAAACTATAACATAAAAAGCATTAATATGATTTTTAAAACAAAATAGATTTTATTTCGGGGTAACTATTTCATTTTTCTTCTTTTGGCTAATTATTTTGTCTCAATACAAATTTATCATTAATAGACAATTTTATTCTTAAACTATAACGTAAAAAGCATTAATATGATTTTTAAAACAAAATAGATTCACTTTCGGGGTAACTATTTCATTTTTCTTCTTTTGGCTTATTATTTTGTCTCAATACAAATTTATCATTAATATCCAATTTTATTCTTAAACTATAACATAAAAAGCATTAATATGATTTTTAAAACGAAATAGATTCTATTTCGGGGTAACTATTTCATTTTTCTTCTTCTGACCACTTATTGTGTTTCAATACAAATTTGTCTTTAAGACACCAATATATCTTTAAACCTTATTACAAACAATATTAATACAAGTTTATATTAAAAACAGATTGTATTTCGGGATAACTATTTCATTTCTCGTCTTTCGCCCAAATAAATCTATTTCTGGGTAAATTATTAATTTTTCCCCCTTTATCCAATTACTTTGTTTCAATATAAATTTATCTTTAAGACACAAATATATATTTAAAACTTATTACAAAAAAATATTAATATAACTTTATAATAAAAATGGATTCTATTTCGGGGTAACTTATTCATTTTTCCTCTTTTACGCAACTCTCTTGTTTCAATACAAATTTATCTTCAAGATACAATTGTATCCTTAAAGTATAACATAAAGACGCTAATATAATTTTTAAAACAAAACAGATTCTATCTGTGGAATGAATTAGTCATATTTGGTAAACACACGCCCACAGAATTCGCGGCACGTCCAATTACAACCCAATGGGTGGGGCATGAGAACGAATCCAGGATCTCTGGCTGGCGGAAAGACTCGCTCTCACACAGGAAAATCAAGAATCGAATATTGAAGGGTTCTGAGGGAGGGGCCAATCGGGGTCACGTATATAAAAGGGAACATTTTCAGCTGGATCCACAACAGTGATTTTATCAACGAGTAACTAAACATTCTTTTATTATGGACACTTCCGGTCAGACACGTCACCTTCACTGCTCCCCCTCAGGTCTTTGAAGACGGGAACCTTTCTGCAGGGGCTACGCTCCATGTTTTCGCACTGGCCGATGGAGGAAACCTTCTCCCCACACAAAACGTTGCTGAAATTTGTGACGGCTAGAAAGAACCAGCGGATGAAGAGGCCATTGAGATGTGAGCAATTACGTAATAATTTAGTTTGTGATTCATTCTCGTGCTATATACATCGTATCAGTCAGTGCTTAACCCTTGAAAGTGTTAGTTAATTTATAAAAAGCCATAATAAACGAAGTAAAAGGATATCTGCCCAGGGGTTTGAGACTGCGACGGGACTTAGTGGCCAAGCTAATCTTCCTTTGAACCCAGTTAGGCTAGTTGCTTTGTGCTTATTATTTGATTCGGGTACCCTATCCTGCATTTTCTCTTATTGTAACTCCTTGTTACTCTCTCTTCCTATATATACAGTATATATATGTTTATGGTAGTAAATATTAACAACCCGGTTAGGCCAGCTACTTGCTGTTTATTATTTGATCCGGGCGCCCTAATCGGCATTTTATCTTATTGTAACTCCTTGTAACTCTCTCCTCCCATATATACATCGCGGTGTTCTGACATATAATGCATGTTTACTACAGGATACTGTGCTAGGCTTTTTGTAATTAATGTATTCTATTAAGTATTTAAAGAGTGAATTTTGTTTATCAAATATTTACGCTGAATAAATTTATAGAAAGTTCTTACAGGTAGGGTTTTAGAATTACTAAAATTTTAAAGGTAGGGAAATTCCAACGTTTCTGGGGTCGAGACCTTGTGATAGTAGGCGATGCGTAGTATGCACAATTAGCATAAAATTATTTCTGGCGCTGTAAATTAGTGTACTTGTAACTCCTTGTAGCTCTCTCTCTCTCTCTTCATATATATATATATATTATATATATATATTATGTTCTTCTGTGTGTAGTTTGGTGAAAAACAATTGGTTTTTTAATTATTAACCATTCTGTTTCTCCTTCTTGGTTAATTCGTCATATATATATATATATATATATATATATTTATATATATATATGGTGTGGATGTAATAATACTTTTTCTACTCTTCAAATTTTGTTGTAAAATGTATCATTAAAATAGCAGGTATCCTCAATTTTTAATTTTAGATTAGTTTGCAATAGTACTGAGTTAGGCATTTTGAATACAACTCGATTTATGAAAAAAAGGGATTTTAATTAAAAAAGATTCAGAAAATGTATGAACTAATCAAGTTAATTACCCTTTCTCCTTATAGGTCCGATGCAGAACTCGATCGTGTTATAGATACTTTTCGGTACAACGTTAAAGAAAAGCAAATATATCGAGGGCGCTTTGGAGGTTTCACAACGCAGCCAACCCAGTGACTTGAATATGGAATATGGAAGTCGAAGTTTTGGCTCACATCCGGTCCAACGATTTCCATGTCGTCGAGGAACTAATGTAACCATTTTTCTTTTGGTTAAGAACAAGACAGTGTATTTTCATCACTTTATTAAATAATATAAATCATGTTTTATAAATTAGTGCAATTCAGGTAAAATCAGTTACAGATTTAACATCCAATAATTAAGCTACAGAGCACAAGACGAACATTATTGGGAACATCTTATATTTTACACAATATCGTTATATATATATATATATATATATATATACACGCGTAAAACTTTACACAATACATCGAGTGCGCACAAATAGGAACTTTTTATCTGCACGAATACCAATTCATCATTCAGCTCAGTGTCGCACAAATCAAATAATTTAAAAAATTTATAAACTCCTTTCCACGTGACATGTGCAGGAAAAATAAAAAACAATACAACCCCCAAGTATTCCTAAAATATCCCTGTAGTCGGTGGGGATTCCATTCAATTTCAGGGATATGCTACTGTTCGAGAAATTTTACAATAACAGGGTCACTCCAGGGATGAGTCCCATTGAATTAAAATAATGCATTCTTTCCCTATTTTTAAAGTAGATGGCCAACCAATGAATCCCCTCGCCCCAACAATGTCCGTGTTTACAATAATTCCCCGTCATTTTCTCGTAGTTGGTAATTTCAATGTTTCATTCTTCGCAAACACACCGATAAATTTAGAGCGTGTGGTTCGGTCACTATTCATTACTCTCTGGAGTGTATTTGCGTCCATTTTAAAAGTCGGTGACTACGTTCCTGAAGCGGTCAATTTCTATTAGAGCTTGTGATTCGAGGTATACTAGTACACTAATGGGCACGTTTATCGGGTTGGCGTATTCCAGTCCGACGGAGATGTTCCCACTTTGTTGTGGACTTAAGTGTGTATTTATACTAGCAGATAAGCGGGTGAGATATCATACGAGTATAGGTTAAATTGATCGATGAATTCTTTCTGCGTTACCCTAATTCCGATCTCATCACAAGCACCTGCAATATGTGCCAGATTACTATAAGCTCTCGCGCAAAGCGGGAACACAGTCTGATGAGTAGTCTGTATCCATAGTCCCACCCGACCCAACGCAACGCCATTGACGTATAGAGTTATATTTTTAAGGCCGAAATTCTCGAATTTAAAGGCGTTGTTTTTATATTTTCCATTCTTCGAAGCGTGATCCTGCATTCCAATTAATAGCAGCCTTTTAGGTAGAGCTCCCAGGGCCACGTTTTCTAGCTGCTTTGAGGCTAACCCTGCGGGCACCAGTATAGTTTAATCTGTACTCTGTTACGTGGGTATTTTACTGTTGCGTGTATTAATTTTTTTTCAAGCAGAGCCTAATTTCACTCGACGCACGTGGAGATATGTTTCTATAATGTGAATCACAATGGGTTTTGCGCACTCTTCTTGATCAGGTCCAAGATTTATGCAGATCTCAGGATTCGTGCGGGTGAGCTTTAACTTCCTATCCACCCCATTCATAAACAGTTTCTCCCGGAACGTGAAGTCTGTATGCAGACGTCCAAAACACTCGTATATCTTCTTTTAGAATTTTTAAATTTATCCTTCATACTACTTTCGTCTTTAGTCTGATAATAGCCCTCGACAGTTAAAAAGGTATCCTTCGCTTCCTTTGAAAAGTTGAGGACATTTTCTAGATAGGCTCGTAGGTGATAATAACCCGTTCCTGCAGAAATGTTGACCTGGTTTAAATACACCTCACACTGACTGAATATGGAGTGCAAAAAGTTTGTTTCAGGATATGCAGAATAATTATCATCGCAGTCCGTTCCATCAGCTATACGTAGTTTAGCGTACATGTGGAATGGGATATACGTAGTTTAGCAGTTTAGCGTACATATGCATGCAGCTTGGATCAAAAAAGTATGGGCCTGATCTGGGTCTCACGAATTCTATAGGGGCACATGGGAAACTAATTGTGCTTAATGGATTAATTGAAATAAAGTTACTGTGCACAATAGAAACTTGTGTGGGGGCATATCAAAGAGGGACAGCTCCAATTTACAACATTGTGAACTACACGGATGAATGAAGCGTGCCATGACGAGTCAGAAATAGTGCCACCTTTCTCGACAAGCCTATGATTCGTGAGAGCAAAGTCCTCAGCTTATATCAGATAAAATGATGATTAACCATAGGTTTCATTCGCTTAGAACCCTTCTTTTTATATGTCCCTTTACGTTTAACGCCACGTGTTGGTAACCCATTCTTCCGGACAGCCCTCACCTTCCTGCCACCAAGCATTTTTCTCCTTGCATCTTTGATGATTTCGTCCCGTGTACGTTTTATGATAAATGGTCTTAGAGCTTCGTTAGGTTTAGCTCCACCCATTATGTCTTCTACCACGTTAAAACCTGATTGTAACGCTTTCCTCCCGAGGTATCTGGCCCCCCTCTTCAACAATGGGACAGCCGTGCGTAGTATGGCTGAAAAAATGGATCCAAGCAAACTCCCATGCTGATATCTCACCCATCGATATACTGTGAAAGGCTTTCGGGTCATTATAACTGAATACGACGAAAATACAGCTTCACTCTTAAGCTCCCATCACCGAATGGGAAATTTTTTCCCTCAATCGTTCTTACATATAATGATGCATTCACATAATGGGACTTCTCATATGTAATACTCAAGCTCTTCCCTCTATGGTTGGGAATGTGTGCAATGCGCAGCAGACGCGTCTCGGTATCCCCAACAAATTGATGCTCCACGATATTGCTGTAAATATAGCACATGTCTGGTGATGGATAGCCAACATCCAATTTCTCCAATTTTAACTAATACATTAAGCTGGACAAGTCATGTTGTGCCTCGTGAAAGGTAACTCTTTGGAACGCTGCTCCCTATCGGCCCTCTGCTATAATTTGGAAGAATCCTTTGTCTTTAATATTTCTATTATCCTGTGATTTTAGGGTCAGAACATTTGCATGGTTTTCTTTGTTTACGATCTCATATACTAAATCAACCGTAAGATTTGAACTTTTAAACTTCCGTTTAAGTCTCTCACAACATCCTTGGCCGCGGCATAACGACCCGGGCCTACTGTTACTACTGTTTTGTAATACAGGGCCTCCCCACTCCGGGCGGCACGCATGGTTTTATCCCTAAAAACCCCTGCCTTTTCACACTCATCACGATCTCTAAGAACCGTAAAAACGGGTTCTTTATAATCAGTACTTAAGAAGCTGGTGGATAGCTGAATTTTGCATGAACCCACCTCATACAAATCACGTTCCAATTCAGTGGGCCCATGGAGTTCTGTTACAAAGTTGGCTATTGTGTTGTTAGGATGTACAGACAGAGAAGAAGATGAAGGGAGTCTGACATAGAAGTGGTTAGGCGCCATGTTGCATACTATTTAAACTTCATTATTGCATCAGCTTTTATATAGGTGTGGAAGCTTCTGGGCACCCTAGCAATTTCACAAGGTACATTTTTCTCTTTCCCGAACCTCTGCTGCGTAAATTTTTTTCAATTTTAAACACATATTTTTCCTAAATTAAATGTCACTTTCTGCAACTCCTCGCGGTAAAAGCCTCCTACAATTTCTTTCCCATTCAAATCTTCAACGTAGTACATCATTATCTCGCCTTTAGGTCTCATAGCCCTAACTTTAGAAATCTCACGCGTCCAGCCTTGCTCAAATCCCTTAGCGAATTTATTTCCCGAACGAGATAGCCTTACATAATCATTGATTTTGAAACGTGTAGAGTGTGGGGGTGCTCTACGAATATCTCTTCTCACCTCACAGTCTGTGTGCGTACCTCTCTCTAAAACCTCGTTAGGTGTTGTCCCAATCGCTCGATGGTGTGAACGGTTGTATGACAAGGCCAATGACTCCAGAATGTTTATATATTTGAATGTGTTTTTATGTGTAAAATAGCAATGCATGCGTTCCTTTATGGTACGTTGAACTCTTTCAGCTAAAGAAGCCTTATGTACAGAATTGCTAGTGTAGTAACTGAGATTAAACTCTGCCAACATGTTCTGAAAAGCTCGGCCTATAAATTCTTTCCCCATATCGGTAAAAAAAATAGCCGGGAACCCTGTTTCCTTTCATCAACAGCGTTTTGGTAGCTTCAGCAACTGTTTCAGGCGTTTTATTTTTTAGAGGAATTAGCCCCACATATCTAGAGAATACATTTAGTATGAATAGGCTGTAGCGATAGCCATCATTATATAAGGAATATCTTTGCATGTCTGTTAAATCCGCCTGCCAAATAGAATCAATCGACGGCTTCGATTGATTCTATTTGGCCTGGCCGTTTTAAACATTTTTCTCACCGGCTTATGAAGTGTATAAGCATCCTACTCCTGCAAAAGCCTCTCAACATCTTTTCTTCCTACACCATAGGAGGCTGGGCTAGAAATGTCATGATAGTTTTTTCTTAATATGTTAGCCATTTGCGTATTTTAGAGACACGTGGATAGGGTTGCTCATTGTTGTCTGGTCTCTTCTTTCTCCTCTTCAGAGATGCCACTGTAGGGGTTGAAGGCGAACTCAGTTGTAGCACATGCGAGACTTGCTCCAAGTCTTTTAACCTATTCGCATTTCCTATCAATGTTTTGGGAACATTTATTTGTTGTAGTCTTGCTTTAATATGCTTCCAGCCTGATGGTGAGGACCTGTCCCACTTTCTCACCAGATAATGGACAATGTCGACGATATTGGATCCCTGTACCCTTGTTCCTTCAACAATGACCTCGCCTGTATCGGTCCACTGGATGATGGGGTCGTCACTCAATAGATTATAAAGACTTAAGCCTTTATTCCTCAATGTATGTGGGAGACTGCTTTTAATACATATTCGATGTGTTGCGTTCCGTTATTCTTTGGCTGGTCATCTCTAACGTCTGCCTCAGGTAATATGTCGCCATGCTCATCTTTGCTCGCGCTGTGTCTAATAACTATGGGGATCTCTGTCGGATTCTTATAATCTTCGTACTCACAAAGAAATTTCTTCAGAGCCTCTTGTTATAAGATCCTTTTCTCATCAAGTTACTTTTCACTGTTTAATAGGTCTATCAATTCACTTTCCATTCTTTTAAGCCTACTTTTACGGGGTTCAAAACGGTGTCTGGACTCTTTAAACTTTGCAGTGAAGCAGACACCCCGTGCGGAATCACTACCACTTTCTTCATTATAGTAATCTAGTCATAAAGGTCCCAAAACTGAAAATAAGATGGGGAGGAATGATCCCTCTCTTTGTACAATAATTCCCTTTTTCTTTCCCACAGTTTGATTTTTACGAGCGAGTGTACGTATTATGTTCTTGTAACGACGTAGGCGAGCCTTCTGAGGGGATTTCATTGGTACACTACATTGTATAGCATTAAGGCAGATTTCACAGATGCATTTTAAGAAGTCCGAGTCAATATTTTTAACAAACATCTGCTGCAATGCCAGGGGTAATCGATGATAGATTTTTATTAATTCACGGTATTTCTTTAGCCTACTTGTCATTTTGGAATATACACCGTGAAAGTCACAAAGAAAATATCCGTAACACTGACTTGTGGCTTCTTTATAAACCTCCAAAAACTCCTTACGCTGATTCGGGAAAATTTGATTGGCGAATACCTCAATTTGTGATACATCTCTACTTTGCGCGAATAAGACTAGATATTGCGAATTTAACGACACATCGCGCATGTATCTATTTTTGAAAAATAGATTCTGATTGATGAAGAATACGCTTATGTTAAGATGGTGGGAGAACACTGTAAATGTCTCGGCAAACGTTTTATTCATTTCCAACATGAGGTCGTTAATTACAATGACAGTATGCTCATTTCCCTTTCACGAATTAACGTCATATACGCCTTTGTGGAACAAAATATCATCTTGGTACTCGTCAAACACTGACTGGTACGTCGAAGGGCACCATGTTACTTTATGCGCAAATTTTGAGAACATCTCCCCCTTATCTTTAATGATTTTAAGCATAAAGTTTACCACATCCTCTAGGGCTAGATATAATACACGTTGATGGGCTCATGAACCTGATATTTCTTCAGATCCCATCTGTAACACGTCACACCCCTAAGTGGGTCATTTACAAAATATAACAAAATTTTAGTGTTGCTCCTTATATTCTACAATCTTATTTTTCTTTTTCCACAGAAACGTGAATGACGATGAAGTACAGCACCCCATCATCGATATCACAGACGACCCAGATGACAGTGTAGTTGTGGTTACATACTCCAACCCCCTCTGAGGAATCCTCACCAGCGACACCTCCACCACGTGGCAGTTCAAAGCGGAGGCTTGATGATGAGGAACGTTCCACGTCAGGTATAAAACTTACCAGGTTTGCACCGGTTGCTAGACCCCAGTAATAGAGCTCCAGCCTTCTACGTCTTACGACAAAACCTCCACACTAGCTACCTCCTCAATTAAATTTGTACCCCCTTATTCCTGTTCATTCCCGGGTACATCCTCCACACCAGCAGCTTCTTGAGCTGTAGAGGAAGGTATAACATTCGAACTGGTGCGCACCGCTAACCCCACCCCTCCCCTTACTAGAAATCAGTACGTACTCAGGGTTGACCCTGGAACCCTGTATAGCAACGGTGTTGAACACGGACTGCGGCGCGTAGTTGAACGTATTGTGGAGTTTGCCCTTCAGAACCGCGACGAATGTGAAGCCAGGACGAGGTTGTCCTTCCGGTTCGGGTCAGGTGACGGGGAAGTAGATGAGTTTTGGGTAGGAATACCATTCAGACTCTTGGCCAATGTATATATAGAATATATCTTGTGGCGTATAATGCAGGCCTTTCAAAATAGTACAGCTTTCAATATGGACAACTTCACGGTAGATATTGACAGAGTATTCCGGGTTGCGGGTCATAGTACCACACCTTGTACTCTTAATTTCAATTCTCCGGTTATTTACAGAAAGCATTTAAACGTCGATCGTGGTTGCGGCTTTACAGCAATAGTCTTAGCTCATATTATGATAATTAAAACCCACTCTAATAGAGAGAGTTTATTTCCACAACAGTTTCGATGCCCACTGGCATCCTCTTCGGGTGGATACAGAAAAACGAATGAACCAAAAACAAGAGGGAAAACAGTCCAGGGACCATTAAGAAATTTGCACCTACATTAGATCCCGTTCTCCCGACACTGGAAGGGCATTTTTATTAAAGAGACCCTCTTATAAGTACATTCGCACAAATTAAAAACTAACTTCTTGTTCTATACATACAGTCTATTATTTTTTTACATAATTATTACATTTATTATTAAATTTATTACATTTAATATTGCATTATTATTTATTACAGAAATTATAAATTTATTATTACATTGAATATTACATTGTTGTTTATTATACAGAAATTGTAAACCGAAAAACGAATGAAAAAGGCGAGAAGGAAACAATCCAGAGACCTTTAAGAAATTCACACTTAAGTTACAACCCGTTCACCCGACGCCGTAAGGGATTTTCTTGACCAAGAATCTCGTTAAAGGATCCAACTTATAAGTACCTTCGCACAAATTAAAATTATCTTCTTGTTCGACGGTACATATAAGTTGGACCCTTTAATGAGATTCTTGGTCAAAAAATCCATTACGGCGTCGGGTGAACGGGTTGTAACCTAAGTGTGAATTTCTTAAAGGTTTCTGGATTGCTTCCTTACTCGCTTTTAGTTCTTTCGTTTTTTTTTTTTTGTAAAATGTAAATGGAATAATAAACGTAAAGGTAATAATGGAAGTAATAAATGTGGAAATAAATATAAATGCAATAAATGTAATAATAAAGTTAATTAAATAAATGTAATAATTAGTGTAAAGGTAATAATAAATGTTAAAAAAAAACGTAAATGCAATAATAAATGCAGTAATTATGTCAAAATAATAGAATCTGTATGAAGAGAATAAGAAGATAGTTTTAATTTGTGCGAATGTACTTATAAGCGGGACCTTTAAAAAAAAATTGCCCCCCTGGGGTCGTGGGAACAGGATCTAGCTTAGGTGCGAATTCCTTAATGGTCTCTGGATTGTTTCCTTCTCGCCTTTTTCATTCGTTTTTCAGTTTACAATTTCTGTATAATAAACAACAGTGTAATAATCAATGTAATACAAAATTTATAATTTCTGTAATAAATAATAATGCAATATTAAATGTAATAAATTTTATAATAAATGTAATAATTATGTAAAAAAAATAATAGAATCTGTCTGTACAGAACAAGAAGATAGTTTTTAATTTGTGCGAATGTACTTATAAGCGGGTCTCTTTAATAAAAATGCCCTTCCAGTGTCGGGAGAACGAGATCTAACCTAGGTGCGAATTTCTTAATGGTCCCTGGACTGTTTTCCCTCTTGTTTTTGGTTCATTCGTTTTTCTGTATCCACCCGAAGAGGATGCCAGTGGGCATCGAAACTGTTGTGGAAATAAGCTCTGTCTATTAGAGTGGGTTTTAATTATCATATTTTGACCTTCACGTAGAAAAAAAGTGAAGTTTTTTGCATTTCTTAGCTCATATGTTCACTGTGCTAAATACATGGACGCAAAAAATTTGGTTGCCTACGGTTGTGCAGTGTGCTCGTAAACTGGCTTCAGATTGCAAGCTTGAGTTTGAGTGTAATATCGGCCCGAAGAGCTGAGAAGGGTGGAGCAGGAAATGAATGTTCGTATAGTTGTATTTGGAATGGATGATCATCGTAGGACTGTGTATGTTTTTAAAAGCTGTGTAAGAGATCATACAAGACCTCTACTTATTTTAGGATTGTCAGGGTCAACGTATCTCCCCATCCGAAACATAAGGGTTCTTTAAGCTAGTTATAATAAAAGTCGAAAATATAGAAGGCATCATGATTTGTGTAATGGATGTCTCGAGTTTACGGATGATATAGTGAAGCATTGTAAGGAATGTCACATTTATTGTGAGCGGTGTAAGAGCCCCAAAGGTGAAGGTCGTGTAGTTGAAGACGAGAAGAGGGAAAGTAATGTGTGCAGACGTACATTTTTCAATAATAAGTGTTTTGAGCTCCATAAATCGAATGGTACTTGCAGGAAAATGAGAATCTGTGAATGTGGTATGTCTCACACAATGGATAATTGGGGGAAATTCAAGCATAAATGTGATGAAATTCACTGTCCTCAATACCATGAGAAATATAAGGCGGATGGAGTGAAGCATGTGTCATATGAAAGACGCTAAGCCTAAAAATAGACCTTGTATAACCGTGTACTACGATATAGAAACTACACAAACCCCGAAACCAAAGAGGTTATCCCACATCTACTCTTAAGCCAGATTATCTGCGATGAGTGCATGGAGGTTGAGTGTGATGAGTGTCACAAATGTGGTAAAAGGACAAACGTTTTTAAAACGAATGAACACGACAGCCCTGTGAAACTCTTTGTGTTCTATATCGTCAAATTAGCGAACAATTTCAAAAAAATAACTGTATATTCTTGCCCATAACAGGGCAAAATTTGACACACAATTCCTTTATAAGTTTATAAGGGACTCCTTAGACACGAGTCATCGGAGATATTTACGGGTGATCCCTTGAAAAGAGGAAACACGCTTATACAGATGCAGATAAGGGGAAATGATCAGTTTAAAGATACTTTATTATTCACACCTTGTAAACTAGCCAAGCTACCGAAGGTGATGGGTGTAGCCGGCGAAGTTTCAAAAGGGTATTTCCCTTACACTTTCCTCAATAGCGACACATTAAATTACGTAGGACTACCTTCCCCCAAACAATACTTTAACTACGCGAACATGAGTGATAGTGAGCGTGAAGATTTTGACCGCTACTACAACAGTTTTAATGAAGCTAATCCTTACAATAAAGCTGACGAATGTGAGCGTTATTGCGTGAATGATGTGTGCGTGCTTAGAGTATGTTTTCAGGCCTTTACAAGGATGTACATAGACCATTTCAACTGCGATCCGCTGCAAGCGGCAACTACAATCGCATCATTGTGCTTTACTGTGTTCAAGAACAATTTCATGCCTAAAGACACCTTAGCCATCATTCACAGAAACAACCCTCGTATTTATTGGTACAAGGCTATTTACTGGCTCATACACATACAGCAGCAGACCGGAGTATACATAAAACACGGCCGCAACATGGGAGAAGTACCCATTAAGGTCAAGGGTCGTGTTTTTTGGGTTGATGGTCTAAGGCCAGTGTTTCCCAACCGGGGTCCATATGGCTCCCTGGGGGCCATGGCACATTTGAAGGGGGCCACAAGAAAATGTTATTTTGTAAAATAGAGTTAAATCTGCATATTACCTACTGAAAATAATGCTTATGGGGGCCACAGGAAAAAATAAGGTTCCTAAGGGGGCCATAAGCCAAAACCGGTTGGGAACCACTGGACTCTAAGCGATGACCGTGCCACTGGTGAGAAGACTGTATACTCCTTTAACCGTTGCTGGTGGCATGGATGCCCACGTCCTGAGTGTGGAATCGTAGGAGATATCCACGGTCGATCTCCTGCGATAGTCTTGTATGGACCCGCACCCGCGATCAGCTTATAGGCTTCCAGTTCACTCACAAGGTCTTGTGGGAGCATGAGTATGACTCACGGATGGAAACAGATGGGCAGTACAGCGAAGAAATGAACACCATCAAGCGTTCAATGGTGTTGGATCCTTTCAAATGAGGTGATAGTTTGTTCGGAGGGCGTACAAACACATTCAAGCCATACTTTCCGCCTACGGAGGCGTGAAACTCCATTACTACGACTTCTGTTCTTTATATCTAGGCTGACCATATTTCCTTGAGACAAAAACGGGACATTGGGATGGCAAAAAAGGGACGGGGTTATGTAAAATTCTGTATTCATGAAAAAGTAAGTACATAAACCGGGACAAAATTGACATTTTTATTAAAACGACGGGACGGCCAGGAAATATAAAACAAACGGTACTGTCCCGTTCAAAACGGTACGTATGGTCAGCCTATTTATATCCCTACCTGATGAAGAACAATCCGTGCCTCGTAGGTGCACCTGAAAAACTGATGGGACCTGACCTCTCCACCATCGATGTGTTCTCAACAAATTTGAACGGGAAGTATTTCGGTCTTTCCTTCGTAGACGTGCTCCCACCTCGTGATTTATGGATGCCGATCTTACCCGTCGTCATAGATCACAAGCTCATGTTCCTCCTGTGCGTGAAGTGCGCTGAGGAGAATAATGGGACCTGTAATCACACAACCAACCAGCAGAAGATCAGAGGTGAATATACAATCCTGAGCTGTCCCTAGCCGTCTGCCATGGATACAGAATATTGAAGATATATGAGGTGTGGAAGCTTCAGAACCTACCCATCCTTTTCACGCCGTATATAAATTTTTGAAGTATAAAGTAGACGCATCAGGCTACCCGCGAGGGGTTGAGAGCGAGGGTGAAAAATTGGCGTATATTCAGCGCTAACGTGACCGTGAAGGGATACAATTTTACCGTACCAAATTGTTAAGAACCCTGGCAAGCGCTTTAGTGCAAAGTTATTCCTAAATAGTGTTTGGGTCAAGTTTGCACAGAATACAGGTAAGGGGAACGTTCATTTGGCCTAAAGTTATAACAAGGTGTGGGATTATGCCACTGCCCCCGATAAAGAGGTTATGGAGATCGTGAATGTTGGTAACACGTACATAATAAAGTACAACGTCACCGAACTGGCCACAGATACCTCACGTGTTAGAAACATACCTGTAGCTAGCTTCACAACGGCATATGCACGCATCAAGCCTTGGGAACTACTGCACTCGCTTGGGTAGATGGTGCTGTACGCTGACACAGATAGCGTAATATTCACAGAGAGGGAGGGTGAATACATGCCGCCTACCGCATTAGGGAATTCCTTCAAGAGTTGACTGACGAGATCATGGATGTGTATGGTGATGGTGCATACGCTGACTCCTTTTTATCAACAGGGCCAAAAGCCAATGGGGTATGGGTGAGGGTGGGGGAAGAGCTGAAATATATCGGGAAGGCGAAGGGCATCACGCTTAACCTGACGAACCGACGGGTCGTTAACTTTGAATCGTTGAAGGAGCTAGTATGTTAGAAGATGAGAGTGGCGAACCACCCCAACTCACTGTAGGAACCCACAATTTTCGGGCACAGAAACTAGGGTGTGTGAAGGAAGTTAGGGGTACAAAGGTGTGTCGTAACACCTACAGGAAACGATACCAGGTGCCTGGCACCTATGATACCGTACCCTTTGAGTACCATAGTACCTGAATGTCATATATGTCTATTGTTAACGAGATGTTTATTTATTACGTATATTTGAATATGTACTGTAAAAGTTTCAATTAGGTTTCATTTTCTCCTTTCTGTGTGTGTGTGTGTGTGTGTGTGCGTATGTATAGGAAAAAGTCATAAGCTCCGCCTACTGTAAGATCAATCATAGGGTCACGTGATTCCTGATACTACCTGGGCATATCTCTACCCCTGCGTGTTCAGTTGTCCGCTGCAAAAACTGGATCTCAGACGTATATTTCAAGAATTTTCACGTAGACGAAAAATAGTGTTGGCGACTTTTGATATTGCGTGTTCGACGTTTATGAAGTGGTATTCGGTAAAGCCGAAAGATGTGGTGAATACTGAAAGACGGCCTGGCCTCCCCCACTCCTTTGAGACTTTTAAGGCTACATTGAAGCGGACGAAGCTTGAGGAACAAGATGTTCAAATACTCTATGGATATTCTGGCGAGAGCATTGCCGGGTTTTGCGGCACAAACGAAGTACTAGACTACGTTGTAGGGCTAAACTGTATAAAAGCGTACATATACCGTGAGGTGAAAGAAACAACGCGTGCAGAAGCGAAGCAACGGGTATGGGTAGTGAGTCTTCTTGATGAGTGGTTTGATAGGCGGTATTATGCCATGCTGAATCATACCGAGTATCGAACCCTGCGGCTGAGAATGTAAACCTTGTCATCATGGACAAACTAAAGTACTTTTACCTCTACATTCATATATATCATGACGAGGTTCGCAGTGAGGTTGTGGCTAAAGTCTCGTATGAGTTTTTAATAGAATTTAGAGACGAGTATCGACTATTAAACAAAAAGGATAAATACGGGCACATGTTTCGCTCAAATAGTGCACCGGATTATTAATGTGTTTAGTTTGTGGAAATGAACGTCTAGTGCGCATTTCAGTAAAACATTAAAACAGATATTGCCCCATGTATCGGAAAATTGCCCGGTATAATAGGTACAAGTACTCGCATGATTCTTTCATGCTGGAACAAACCCGTACACGAAACATTAACGCTTCGTGTGACTCACTTTTCCACACCTGTCCTCGAGCCAAACAGTGCACCGGTTGCTTATAGTCATCTCAGAGCTTGACCCGACTGGTTTTGCACTCTCACAATAGAAAACGATGGAGCTTCCTTTGAGCAGCATTCTCAATGCCGTATACGACGTGTCCGTGACGAAGTCATTGCGGGTGTTCAGACGTAAAACCTGTGCCATTAATTATGTACTTGAAACGACTTGTAGACAAGCAAACTCTGGTAAACGGAATATTGTTTATTTAAGTGTTGAGATGAATAGAGTCTTCGTGATAGTTGAGAAGTGGGGTGAGGATCGTTATACAATACCAGCAGGTGTAGGTACAAGAAGAGAACAGATTAGTGATGCCCCCTCATATGCCATTGTTTGTACGTTGTGTATGAATAACGATCAGCCATGCATTGATATACGACTGATGTGGAAGAATGCATCTAGTAATAACGTTCTTTTCCCCACGCGAAACCGCTTCATCCTCGACAGAATGTTTGAAATCGTCGGTTTCCGCAAGGTGAAGCCTATATTAGACGCACGTGTTACCGATATGGTTTATTTTGATACGGTTCTTGAATACGCATACACCGCTGTGCTCGACGGATTTATTGAATGTAGGAATGAACATGGCGGGAATGGTCTAGAGCTGGATGCTTATTTAAAAGGTTTAGAGTCTTCGAAATATCACGAACTTTGGTACAAAGGACTTGAGCGGTACAGGGCAGAGCTCGTCTACATACCCTGAAGAGTTGTATCTTTATATAATGAGCAGCTGTCGTTACGACTTAGAAGATTATTTCAACTGCCGCTATGCGTTGTGAAGAAGAGGTCACGATTGAAAAGCTCGGATCGGTAAAAACCTCGATTGGAAAGGAGTGTTTATAAACTTGAATTTAATAATGATGTTCTACCGATCTACAGAAGCTAAAGCTAACAAAGATCCTAAGATCCACTCTAAGGTTAGCCCGAGAGAAAGGAGAGAGTCGGGGGTTTCAGATCAAAGTAATGTTATTATAATATTAAGTTATTAATTAGATTGATTGATAGATTGAGTTTTCTTCTTTTATTTAGCACAAAATAAGTTGATTAATGAAAACGACAGTATTGCTTATTGCTGATTGTTTACATTGGAAATAATGTAATGTGTGCACTTGAATTAATGCTTACAATATGACAATTAATAACGCGCGGCAATGATAATCCTTATATAAAGTTAAATGAGTGATATTAAAAGGCCAATGAGGCCTCGCACGAATGATGTTTACATGATGGTACGCGTGGATCACTGAAGATGGAATTCGGAGAGCGAAGACGCTGCGACGCTTGAGGTTCCCGCGTTGTGACGTCTTCTTAGCCGTGCTTGGTATGAAGTCATCTTTGTCGAGTTTGATTTGATGAGTTATATCGCATTGTTGATTTCATGTTGCTAAGGTGTTTTGGAATACGCCTCTGTCAGGTCCAGTTGGCGTCTACATATATATTAATGGGTATATAGTTTTATCCTGTACTATTATTATTTTTATATACGGTTTGGTGTTAATATATACAAGTGCGTATTTGCTCCTACATATATTAAATGGTTATATAGTTTTATCCTGTACTATTATTATATTTTATATAAGTTTTGCTGTTTATATATATATATGTAAGTATGTATTTGATCATATATATATCAAATATGTATATAGGTTTCTTCTGTACTAAATATTATTTAAGAATGTGTATATATATCCTTGGTTTAACGGTGTATTTTTGCTGTATATTACTTTTGAATGTATATTTATTTCCTATATATTTCATGAATTATTTCCCTTAACTCTTTTAAATAAACAGAATGATGTAATGGTGTTTTATTTAATTCTTTTGGTTGTATATATATAAACGATATTAAGGAATAACTGGGTGGGAATATATATATATATATATAAATATATATATATATATATATACCAAATGGCTGGTTACGCCTTCTAGGCCGACTGATGGATTTCTAAGCCAACTGTGAAGAATATCTCCAAATAAATAGCGCAATCTGGCAACTGAAAAGTTAATTAATATATATACACATGCTGCTTAATCCAACTGGCGGATTTCGATTTCTAAGCCAAGGGATGCTACCCTGAGCTCCCATTATGCACCTGGATCTTCTTGGTGTAGGATGCTCTCTCTCTCTCCAAAGGTTGGCCACATGTATGTTTGGCTCAATAGAATCTGGGGTTTCTTTCTGTAGGTAAACCACAGTTCGTTGTGCTCTGTGCTCAGGAGCACCAAATTGCCACTAATTTGTTGAAAATCTCTCAAATACTGTGGCAAAATCTGCGTGCAGTAATATTGAGCATTGATTTTGACTTGGGGTTCAATTATAACAATGTTGATTTTCACCAATTTTGAGACACAGGCGCCTACCATGATGTTAGGTGAGAAGTTTGAAATTTCCTTCACTAAAGGCTCTGGTGTTGTCTCGTTTTCTTGCAATATTCCCATACACACGATCATTCTGGTGATTAAATGGTAGTATAAGGTTAAACGTTTTCTCATCAGAAAGCCATATTCCTCTGATTGATTGCCTTGTTTGTATCCGTTAATGATTGAACAGATTGCGGTCTATGAGAACGTAGCCCTAAGTCATTTTTTGCAATATTCCTAACGGCGCCACGGGAAATACCAGTTTCTTTTTCGATTTCCCTTGGAGAGAGACCAGTTCCGGGCTGATCTTCTTGACTCAAGATGTAACTTTCAACCAAGTCGATGCCATCCTCTGTTCTAGCACTCCGAGGTCGCCCACTTCCTTCACGTCTCTCAACACCACCAGCCTCGTCATATTTGAGGATTATGTATTTCACAACTGATTCTGTCCAAGGTTTGTCTGGAAATTCACTCAACATACGCCGTGCACCCATCCCTTCGCGATTCTCAAGTTTTTTATTAGTAATTTATCCTCTTCACTGTATGAGAGCGTTTTACACTTACATAACAAGCTATTGAACACTTTAATATGTATTTATTCTTTTCTAATTCATAAAATCTGAAAAAGAAAAGCATGAAAATTAATATAATGAATGCTTATACATGTATAAAAATTTCAATCAAATTGGTTCAACATTAGGGCACAAAATACTGAGAACGCCAGTGTGGTCAGTATTTTGTTGCCCACCTGGTATATATACATGTATATTTATATGCTGTAACTAAAGTCCTTACTCATAAGATATTTACTTTATTGAATTAAACGTTCAAATGTATACCAGAAAACTGTTTTCACGCGGGAATTCTGGTTGGTATGCAACATCCAACACTGGAGAACACATTCTCATAGATTTTGATATATTCATCCTGAATTAGATGAACTAAATATCCTATGGATATGGATTTTGTTACGTGCAAAGAAATACAATTCGAACATATACTTCAATAAAATAAATATCCTTTGAGTAAGCGCTTTTGTTACACCCTGCCCTCTATGTATATAGGGTCATTCCACTCAAGTTCAACCATATAACTAAAAATTAAACCCATCAAAACAATTAACATTAATATTAAGGAATATCAACCTTCTGGATTGGCCAAGTAAGGGTTGTGATATGAAACCCATTTATTGATATGAATCACTGTACTAGTTTTATTTTCTGTAATTCTTTTCTATGAGGTGAAAGACCGCCAAGAGTCACAGCTGCAGTGGTTCAACACTTAAGTTGTAACATGGAACTTATTAATACAAAACTATTATATACATTTATGATGCTGCCACAATACAAAACATTCTTCGTTTCGAAATAATATTTCTCTCAGTTACTGTTTATTACTATATCATTGTTGCTGATCTAGAAATAGTATTTGCTCCGGATATAACAATGCCATACCAGTAGTATCCATTCAGTTGTCGTTCATTTGCCAATTGGAAGATATTCTAAGCAGTGACGTATGAAACCTACAGATACCCATCAACCTGGTAATGTTATAATGTTATTAAAAGTGTAGGTGTGGCTGTAAAGACTGTACAGTAATGTAGAAATGTGTGTGCACCCATTATGGGTCTCCCATTTAAAGGTGTTTGTGGAGCAAGTGAAGATCATGAGTTTTTCAATACCTAACAGTACTATGGGGGGCACCGCTCGGCAGAGGAATCTCTTTAAATGGGGTGTGTAAGGACAGAGAGTATCTCTTAACCCAAGATGCTGCCTCCCTATATCCCACAACACTTGTAAAACTATGTTTTCTTAAATTTGTTCTACAACTTGGCTTAAATAATTTCATACTATGACTTCTAGTCTGGTTATTGTGATCTTTAATGAAAAGAGAATCAAAATCTGTCTTATCCAACCCTTAATTTTACTACCTTAAACTATACCCAATCTATCAACATATGCGTCTAATCGATTTTTAAACATGTTTATAGACGTGCTACTAATCACTTCTACCGGCAAAATATTCCACCTATTTACTATTCTATGCGTAAAAAAGTTTTTGGCAACTGCTGTCTCGAATCTTCTATTTGTCAACTTACATCCGTTATTTCTAGTCCTATTATATTGAGATATTTCGAAAAAACTATCTCTGTCTACGTTATCGAACCCATTCATAATTTTGAAAACCTTTAAGCCTATCCTCGTACGACTTTGACCTAAGCGACGGAATCATCTTAGTTGCTCGTCTTTGAACTCTTTCGATTTTGTCTATATCTTTGCGCATATGCGGATTCCAAAATTGGATCGCGTACTCCAAATGGAGTCTAACTAATGATTTATAAAGAGGAACTATAATATCGCGCGATTTGTACTCAAAATTCCGAGCTATAAAACCTAACACTTTGTTCGCTTTATTGACCGCTGCTGTACTTTGTTTCGCTACTTTTAAATCACCAGTGACTATACCTCCTAAATCTTTTTCCTGCTCTATGCTTATCAACTCTTTCCCTGACATACTATACGCAAAATTACCGTTACGCGAACCTATATGTAAAATTTTGCACTTATCGACGTTAAATCGCATTTGCCATGTGACTGACCAATCAACGATTTTATTCAGATCATTCTGGATTTTACCTCTATCTTCGTCATTAATCGCCCTACCACCCAGCTTCGTGTCATCCGCAAACTTTGAAACTGTACTGACTAGGCCGACATCTAAATCGTTAATATATAAAAGAAAAAGCAAGGGGCCCAATACAGAACCCTGAGGAACACCACTCGCTACATTAGCGCAACACGACTCCTCTCCATCAACGACCACCCTCTGTTTCCTACCTCACAACCACTCTTTTATCCAATTTATTATTACACCCCTGATTCCATGAGCCTTAGTTTTCTCAAGGAGTCTTTTGTGCGGTACGGTGTCAAACGCTTTTTGAAAATCTAAATACACTACATCAACCGCCCGATGACTATCGTAAACGTCAACCACGTTTGAAAAAATTTATTGATAACTCGATTAAGTTTTAGTCTGAGATAATAGTTGGGGTTATTTCTATATCGGCAATCAACTTCGTGTTGTACGTGAATACTAGATCTAGGCAGTTATTTTTCTTGGTATTTTTTGTTAGCTCCTGTGTCAGCATAAACTAGTTTGTGAGAGCCATCAGCATTTTTGCTTGTTCCTTGTCTTCTCTTGTTCCCCCCTTATCTTGCTGTATAAATATATTTTTACCCACATTTTTGTATTTTATAAATTGGAAATTAAAATCGCCGCAAAGTATTATATTAGGGGATGGAGAGTTTACGGACTTTATTAGGGTTCTGATATCATCAATGGCATCCGAAAATTCTTCATTTGGACAGTTTCGAGATCTATAGATGACTATCAGTACCACGTTTAGTTTCATTATTTTCAATGCAAGGGTTTCCACGAAGCTGTTGGATTTACTTATTACCGTCTCTGTCATATGACTCTCATGTATATGAATAGCACAGCCACCTTTACGTCTCGCTGTTCCATCAGCTCTTAGTAAGTTGAATCCATCGATATGCAATTTTTTCTTATCGATACAGTGTTTGCAGTTATCGCAGTTTCCTTGGCAATCTTTAAGATGTGTTTCTGTGAGGCATGCGATGTCCGTCCCTGTTTCGTCCATAAAACCTTTTAAGTACGAAACTTTGTTTAGTGAGTTGTTCATTTATTCCTTGAATATTTGCCAGGACAATGTTTATGTTCTTTGTTTTGCATTGCCCCATGTGCATTTTAAGTTCGTTGTCCTTTGATATTGCGTGTTTAGTAGCCTTGTGGTCCTCCGAGATTGATCCATTCCCGCCTACCTTTTCTGGTAGCTTCTTGCCACGAAGCGGTCCGGCTCGAGGGTTCCCAGCTGTATCAGCTGCATGTGCTGTACAGGACTTAGCAGCCGTATTGTGTCCAAGATGTTGAAAAAATTTTGTTTGCTATTTGTGTTTAAAGTGTTTTGTTTGCTATTTAGGTACATATTTTTTTCTCACATTCCTCCTGTTGTCATTTGAAACTTGTTCTTTGTCCTTTGAACTTGTCGGGAGATGATGGTAGTAGCATTTTCTCCCGTACCGGCAGGTTCCATATGTCGCGTAGGTCTTACAAATGTCCGAATGGTAGAATTTGCATTTTCCACCAAATTTGCAGTGACCATTATTGTAGAAGTAGTTGCACAAAGGAGGGTGTTCGTAAATACATTCTCCTTCTTTATATCTGCATATTCCTTTCACATTGTATTTACATATAGTTTCTTCCCCATATTTACTTGGGACCTTTGTTTTTGGTGGTTTCGGTATGATTTCTTTATTGTCTACTAGTTTTTTCCTATTTTTGCTATTTGCTAATGTCCTTTGTTTGAGATCGTTGGATTTGGTTTTGTGCCTCTGTTTCTTCTGTTGGTGCTTCTTTTATTTCTATTATTTCTAATATATATTCTCTAATGTGTGTATGTGTGTGTGTATATATATATATATATATATATACATGTGGCATTTCTGTCACATTAGCTGATTTTAGACTAGTAAATAAGTCTTGTTTTCTCTAATAATGAATAATAATAATTATAATAATAATAATAATAATAATTATAATAATCATTACTCATATTCCGCAGTTCCTTGGGCATCTGGTTAAACAGTCTTGGTCCTCTCACAACAAGAATATTTTCCTTCAGGATCGGGGATGTTCCCTGACTAGCCTTTAATTTGGGAAACGACACAGTCTTTCTTTTCTACTTTCCACACTTGTTTGGTGGATTATAGGATTCAGAGTAAGATTGGAGGGCAGTTTCTCCATTATTTTCCAAGTGTAAATAATACTATATCTCTCTCTTCTTGTTTCCAGTGAGTATGGGTTTAATTCGCGTAACCTTTCCCAGTAATTTAGTTCATTGCACTCATTGATCTTGGATGTGAAGCTTCTCTGAACGCCTTCAAGCTGACTGTCTTCTTTTTTATATGGAGATTTTAGGACCTGAGAGTATCCCAACTTGGATATGATCGGCGTTTTCAATAGAGTAATCGTTATATTCCTCTCCCTTCGTTTAAAGGTTCTCAGTATCTGCCCAGTTATTTTTGCTCTGTTTACTGCTATCTTATTTTGTGTTTCAAATTTCTTGAATATATATATATATATATATATATATATATATATATATATATATATATATATATATATATATATGTTCACCACCACCTTTAGCTTCCCTCCCATTTCACTGACATCCCTGATTAACTAGTTTAAAACTTTTCTATCCTAAATGATCTAGAGAAGATTGTACATTACTCTACTTTTTTCTCCGTTCGCACCTCCGATCACACTCTTATACCTGTTTCCTGTCCTATCGCGCCAATGCGGCTTTTGGATCCCCCCAAGAGGAGGCGTGCGCGTTTGGCACTTCAGCGCCACTGATTGGGATGCCATTAGGTAGAGCTTTTATGATTTCCAATGGAACGATTTCTGCATCCGTGGCCGGGGCCCTTGTGGGTTTGCTGAGCGCATCAGAGAGGTGATTCTATCGAGCATGAAGGCGTACATTCCCTATTCTATTCCTACTACTACTGTAAAAAACCCTTGGTTTAACTTTACTTGTTCTAATGCTATCCACAACAGAGAAGAGGCTTCTAAAAGGTACCGTCGCCATCCAAATCCTGACTCTCACTCAGCTTATATTTCTGCCCTGAATCGTGCAAAATCTGTTCTTCGACTCGCCAAAAATTCCTTCAGTCGGGAAAAATGTGAAAATCTATCGAATTCTAATTCTTCAAGCTCTTTCTGGCATCTAGCTAAGAACATCTTCAGCAACTTTACTGCCTCTTCTTTCCCTTCTCTTTTCCATTTCGATGGCTAGTTGCCGTCTCTTCTCCCGTCAAAGCTGAAATCTTCGCTCAAACTTTCGCTTGCAATTGAACCTTGGACGATTCCGGTGGTACTCCTCCACTTCCTCCCCCCTCGGACTTTGTTATGTCTGAAATTAGAATCTCTTTCTTCTAAAGATGTTTTTCTGCCCTATCTGGGCTCAACTCTAGGAAGGCGTATGGTCCTGATGATATTTCTCCCGTTGTTCTTAAAAAACTGCGCTTCTGTGCCTAGGCAAACTCTTTCGTCTTTGCCTCTCATCTGATACTGTTCCTTCCTGTTGGAAGTTCGCTTTCATTCAGCCTGACCCAAAGAAGGGGTGACCGCTCTCAACCCTCCAACTATCGTCCAATTACGTTGATTTCTTGCTTTTCCAAAGTTTCTGAATCTATCCTTAATAGGAAGATTCTTAAACATCTTTCTTCTCACAATCTTCTTTCAGAGCGTCTGTATGGGTTCCGGAAGGGATGCTCTACTGGCGACCTTCTTGTATATCTCTCTGACTCTTGGTCATCCTCCCTTTGGTGTTTCGGTGAATCTTTTGTTTTTCTGGCGCAGAACTTCAATTTCCAAACTGCCATCCTTCGGTTTCTATCCTTCTATCTGTTCCTTCATCTCTAATTTCCTTCTGGCCGATCTGTAGCTGCGGTTGTAGATGGCCATTGTTCTCCTAAAGCTATTAACAGCGGTGTGCCTCAGGGTTCTGTCCTGTCACCCACTCTTTTCCTTTTTTATTAATGATCTCTTAATTTGCATTTCCTGTCCTATTCACTCCTATGCCGATGATTCCGCTCTTCACTTCTCCACCCGCATCCCAAAACGTCCCTTTCAACAGTCACTCCATGATTCGCGTAGTACGGCTACGAAGCACCTGACCACTGATGTTTCTGCTATCTCTGATTGGGGAAGAGAGAACATTCTGGCCTTCATTGCCTCAAAAACTCAGTACCTCACTACCTCTACTCGTCACAATGTTCCACACGTCTATCTCCTTATCTTCAACAACACACAACTCAATGATTCTTCTTCTTTTAACTATCTTAGCGTTTCCTTTTCTCGTGATCTTTCCTGGAAAGATCACATATACTCTCTTTCTAAAACAGCTTCTAAGAGGTTAGGTGTGCTGTACCGCCTACGTGGTTTCTTCATCCCCACTCAGTTGCTGTCTCTGTACAGGGGTCTTGCTCACCCCCTCTATGGAGTATGCTTCTCATGTGTTGGGTGGTTCAACCACATCGCCGTGCTTGACCGGGTGGAATCAAAAGCTTTTCGTCTCATCAATTCCCTGCCTCTTACTGATTGTCTTCAATCTCTCTCTCTTCGCCGCAATGTTGCCTCACTCTCTCTTTACTATCTCTATCATAATGAAAATTGCTCTTCTGAACTCTCAAACTGCATGCCTCCTCCTTTAAGGAGAACCCATAGTATTCCTTTTCTGTTCAACTATCTAATGCAAGGGTTAATCGGTATTTTCAGTCTTTCATGACGGAATTAGTTTCGTGGCACGACGCTGAACCCTTTCTAACCTATCAATATCCGTCATTGCGCAACAAGCCTTATGAAGATAAGATTAAAGAATTAGATTTGCATTCACTCGAAACTAGGAGATTAAGGGGGGAGCTTAATGAAGTTTTCAAAATCGTTAAGAACATCGATAACGTAAATTTTGACAAACTGTTCACTTTCGATAATAGCAATACTCGTAATAACGGTTTTAAGTTGCGTGGCAGACGTTTCATTACTAATATTGCTAAAAACTTCTTTACGTTTAAAGTAATTGATAAATGGAATAATCTTCCCGCGCCCGTCGTGAACTCTAGCAGCGTTAATGTGTTTAAAAACCGTCTAGATAGGCATTTTAAAAATATTAACGTTGTTTAAAATAAAAAACAAAAATTGGCAACAGGAGCTCTTGGGGTGGTAATCGGGGATGTGTCTGTTGACATCTAATGCCAGCTTGTGACATGCCAGCAAAAAAAAAAATTAGACTAACACGAACATAGTTGTAGCTTCTTGAGTAAATTAACCTACTTTTTGTTATTCTTTATGCTTTTTTCTTCTTCTCTCCTTATTTGCATGTCTGTAACTCTCGTTATTGCATGTCTGTAGTTTGCATAGTATGATAGTGTTTGAGTTAAGAATGTGTTGCATGGTTTGTAATGCGTTCTTATTTTACATCTTTTCAACTTTCACGCCTTTCCAGCATTGTGGACTGCATCCTCTACCTCCCTATGGAGTGAAGGATCGGTCTGCAACAGCTGGAAGAATGTACTGCTTTGAGTTAAGAATGTTTTGTTCTTGAGTTAAGAATGTATTGCATAGTTTGTAAGCGTTCTTATTTTACTTCTTTTCATCTTTCACCCCTTTCCGGCAGAGTGGGCTCTACCTCCCTATGGAGTAGAGGACCGTTCTGCAATCTTTCCTATTCTCTCCGACTATTTTTCTGACTTGTCGACAGCGGCCGGCGGATGATGATGGTGAGTCTTTTTTCTCTTTTTCTGAATGAATGTTAACACACGAGTGATAGGTGTTGCTACTTAATTAACCCCTTATTCTCTTCTCTTGACCACCTACTCTTGCCTTTCTCTCGGGCTAACCTTAGAGTGGATCTTAGGGTCTTTGTTAGTCTTAGCTTCTGTAGATCTGTAGATCATAACGAAGTTCGCAGTGAGGTTGTGGCTAAAGGCCTGTATGAGTTTTTGATAGAGTTTAGAGACGAGTATCGATTGTTGAACAAAAAGGATAAATACGGTCACATGTTTCTTTCAAATAGTGCACCGGATTGTTAATGTGGGGAGAACGTCTCGTGCGCATAAAACATTAAAACTGAAATTATCCATGTTCGGAAAATTGCAAGGTATAATGGTTAAAAGTACTCGTGCGATTCATGCTAGAACAAATCCGCACACGATTCAACAGCTTATGGTGTGACTCGCTCCCCCGTCGAGGCGTTCAGCCTACCGGTAGCTCATAGTTATCTCAGAGCTTGAACCGACTGGACGTGCACTCCTCGAATACGATGGGACTTGCTTTGAGAAGCATTCTCATTGCCGCGTAAGATGTGTCTGTGACGAAGTCATTGCGCGTGTTTAGGCATGAAACCGGCACCATTAACTATGTACTTGAAACGACGTGTGGACAAGCAAACTGTGGTAAACGTAATGTTATTTATTTAAGTGTTGAGGAGATGAATAGAGACAGATTAATGATGCCTCGTCATATGCCATTGTTTTATGATGTGTATATATAACGATCAGCCATGCATTGATATACGACTGATGTGGAAGAATGCATCTGATAATAACGTTCTTGTCCCCACGCAAAACCGATTCATCCTCGACAGAATGTTTGAAATCATCGGATTCCGCAAGCTGAAGCCTATATTAGACGCGCGTGTTTCGGATATGATTTATTTTAACAAAGCTAGAATGGTCAACAGCTGGATGCTTATTTAAAAGGTTTAGACTCTTCGAAATATCATGAACTTTGGTACAAAGGATTTGAGCGGTACAGGGCAGAGCTCGCCTTCACTGTTCACCCTGAAGAATTTTATCTCTATATGATGAGCAGCTGTCGTTAAGGCTTGGAAGATTATCTCAATTGCCGCTATGCGTTGCGATGAAGAGTTCACGATTGAAAAGTTCGGGTCGGTAAGAAAAAACCTCGATTGGAAAGGAGCGTTTGTAAACTTGTATTTAATAATGATGTGGCGGCTAACGATACCATCTTTGTGCGTGCTTCTGAATGTATTCAATCGTGTTTAAAGATGTACAGATCTACAGAAGCTAAGGCTAACAAAGACCCTAAGATCCACTGTAAGGTTAGCCCGAGAGAAAGGAAAGAGTAGGGGGTTAAGAGAAGAAAATAAGGGGTTAAGTAAGTAGCAACACCTATCACTCATGGGTTAACATTCATTCAGAAAAAGAGAAAAAAACCTCACCATCATCATTCGCCGGCCACTGCCGACAAGTCAGAAAAATAGTCGGAGAGAATAGGAAAGGGGTGAAAGATGAAAAGAATTAAAATAAGAACGCTTACAAACCATGCAAACAGTCTTAAATCACAGTTATACCATGCAAACTACAGACATGCAAGTAAGGAGAGGATAAGAAAAAAAAAGTAGGTAAAGTTAAACAAAAATGGGTTAGTTTGCTCTACAAGCTACATCTACGTTCATGTTATTCTAATTTTTTTTTTATTGCTGGCATCACACGCTGGCATGTCACAAGCTGGCATTAATCGTCAACAGACTCATCCTCGACCACCACCCGCAGAGCTCCTGTTACTAATTTTTTTATTTTAAACAACGTTAATATTTTTAAAATGCCTATCTAACGGTTCTTAAACATATTAACGCTGGTAGAGTGAACGACTAACGCGGGAAGATTATTCCATTTATCAATTACTTTAAACGTAAAGAAGTTTTTAGCGATATTAGTAATGAAACGTCTGCCACGGAACTTAAATCCGTTATTACGAATATTGCTATTATCGAAAGTGAACAGTTTGTGAAAATTTACGTTATCGATGTTATTAACGATTTTGAAAACTTCATTAAGCTCCCCCCTTAATCTCCTAGTTTCGAGTGAGTGCAAATCTAACTCTTTAATCCTATCTTCATAACGCTTGTTGCGCAAAGACGGAATTAGTTTCGTGGCACGACGCTGAACCCCTTTTAACCTATCAATATCCTCACGCAAATACGGGCAACAAAACTGAACGGCATATTCTAAATGAGACCTGACTCGGGACTTGTAAAGGGGCAATATAATATTCTTCGATTTAAATTTAAATTACGCGCGATGAAGCCTAACATTCTCTTAGCTTTTGCGCAAGACTCCAGGCACTGGTTCCTAACTTTTAATTCCTTAGATACGCGTACGCTTAAATCTACTTCATCGTCATCGCTCGCTAACTCTCTAATATCCATCGTGTACGTGTAATTATTGTTACGAGAACCTACATGCAAAACTTTACATTTGTCTACGTTAAGTTGCATCTGCCACTTATCCGTCCACTCCAAAATCCTATTTACATCGTCTTTGAGCCTATTTCTATCGTCCTCGTTAACAACCTTACCGCCTATTTCAGTATCGTCCGCGAATTTTGACACGTTACTAGTCAATCCTACATCTATGTCGTTAATGTAAATTACGAATAGCAATGGGCCATCCGAATGTAAAGTGGGCACAAAAAAGTATTGAACGATACGAAGGCCATTTACATCGAGTATAGGCGCCCACACACCTTGAGCGGTGAAATAATGTTAACTCGTATTTATTGCATAGTGCAAAGCAATAATGATGAGACTGTAGACTCGATTATGTGCGAGTTTAGTGTTTTAGTTAAGCGCAGTAGAACGAATGTATTTTGATGAATATTTAGTTTCACTATATTTAATTACTCAATATATTTGTGAGTGTGTGTGTGTGTATATTTTTTTTCCTGTAGTAATATGTTGATGATTATACTCCATCGTTTTTTATATTATCATTTTCTTATTTTCAATATATTTAATTGTTATATTTAATTGTTACATTGATGGTTATACTCCATCGTTTTGTATTATATTATTTTATATTTTTTGAATATATATATAGTCATTCGTTCGTATTTCTTGTATTATTATTATTTTTTATTTTATTTTTTATCATATTTATTCCATCGTTTGTATAGGATTGTGTTTATTTTCTATATATTTCGTGAAATTGATTCCAATAATTCGTCAAAATAGAGAATGATGTAATGGTGTTTTATTTAATTCTTTTGGTTGTATATATAAACGATATTATTATTTAATTATATGTATACCAAATGGCTGGTTAGGTCTTCTAAACCGACTGACGGATTTCTAAGCCAACTGTCAAGTATATCTGAATAGCGCAATCTAGCAGCTGAAAAGTTAATTAATATATACACCTGCCTTCTAGGTCTTCTACGTCAACTGGCGGAAAGCCAACTGTCAAGAATATAATATTCTTTAATTAAATAAATAGCGCAATCTGGCGACTCAACCCTAATAATATCCACCTGAACAAGCCATTTACGCCTTCTAAGAAGCCTTCTAAGCCAACTGGCTGATTAGGATTTTTTCAGACAGCTAGCGCTCGGATGAACTCTCATTATGCGTCTGGCAGGAGCCAGGCGAACACCCGTCTCTTCTACTTAGGTTGAGGCTTAGGTTAGGTTTCCCTTTGTGGGGTGAGATCGTCCCACTTCTCCCTCAAAGACTCTCCTCCTTTCTCTCCCTCTCTTAGGTTAGGTATACCCTTTTAGGGGTGAGGCCGTTCCAGTTTATCCCCCAAAGAGGTTAGGGAATCTTCCCCAGCAAGTTGAAGTTCCCCTTCATTGCAGCTTGGGGGATAACCCCTCCCCTTGTTGCATATCCCCCTCCCACTTTTTTGCATAACATCTTGCAACATTCCCCATCCCCCTTTGCAACATTGATCAAAAATTGCAATTGCATTGCACTCCAGCCTTTTCCGGTCATACTACTGGGCCTGGTGCAGTCTTAACGGAAGAGTTAGTTTGAACGGTAATGAAGACACTTTATAGGGCCTACGCGATTAGGGCCGGGAGAGTTAGTCACACACTTTGCCCAACGATCCTGCTACTGTTGAAAAAAAATTTCAAAAGCACTTTTCGGAATGGTCAAAAGCTGCTCCGTCGAATTTCTTTCAATGGTCCCAACATCATCGAATCGGTGTCCTTTCAGGGTTTGTTTGAGCTTCGGAAACAAAAAAAAAGTCGCATGGAGCCAAATCCGGCGAATATAAAGGCTGCTCTAGTTGCGTGGTAGTGTTTTCGGCCAAAAATTGCTGGACAAGTAACAACGAATGAGATGGCGCGTTATCGTGATGAAGCATCCAGTCTCTGAAGTTCCACTTTTGCGGCTGTTTCCTCCAAATTGTTTCTGTAGACGTCTGTAGAATGTAGACGTCTCAAAGCTTCACTATAAAATTCCTTGTTGATTGTTTGTCCCTGTGAAGCATATTCATGGTGCACAACACCTTCACAGTAAAAAAAAAGACTCTCCAACTCTACGACATCGTAAGAAATCGCCGCGAAACAAAACGCGTTTAACTTTATCGGCTCACCACAGTAGACTGACGCTACACAATGAAGTGCAACCCTATCAGTCAACTTGTCTCGATATGTAGAGACATGTTTTGCACTCCAAGCGTGACCTCATTCTAAAAATAAACACCCTGTCCGGATACATTTTGTAAAGACCTCGTATATATATATATATATATAATATATACAGTGGAACCTTGCTTAACGAGTGCCTCGTATAACGAGAAATTCGTATAACGAGCCAAAAGAATGGGGGGAAATTACCTTGCATAACGAGCGACACTTTGCTTAACGAGCAAAATATTTTAAAAATAAAATAACATCTTTTCAACGCAAAAGCAAAATAAATACAGTAAGGTCGCGGAGTCCATCCGAGCGTCTTACTTACGTTGACTCGCTTTCTTTATCCCCCAAGTCTCCTCCTGCATGTCCACCCCCAAGTTCAACGTGTGGGTGACTCACTGCCCAGTGCTGTTTCCCTCGTTTCTTGCCTCGCGGCTCTTAGTGTGCAATAAGGGATGCTGAGATCTTGGAATCTGTTGTATCATACGTTGAAAAGCTTCATCCTAATAAGGCAGTGACTATGCGATCTACAATTTATTTAATGATAATGTTATCACGCATTTTCGTCAAAATTTAAAGCGTAGACAAAAACAAATGTCTCTAGACAGTTTCCTCGTGAAAAAGGATCAAAAAGAAAGTGAAAGTGCCTCTAAAAAATGTAAAGCTAGTGACTGTGAGCTCGTCGAGAATGTTATTGCATTGAACGAAGACGATTCTCCTCCTTCCCCTCAATAACCCTCTCCTCCTCCCCTGTCTCTTCATTTCCTTTGCGTGCGTCAGGAGCACCTTCTCTCTTCGTAAGTTATTTATAAATTTTCACCGTTTACTAATTATTTACATTCTCTTTGGGTTAATTTTTATTAATAATCTTTTCATTTCATGCAATAATAATTTAAAAAACGCCTTTAAATATCATTATAAATATTATTTTAAGTATTTTTTAAGCATGGAACGCATTATCATATTTTACATTGATTCCTATGGAAAAAATTGACTTGTTTAACGAGCATTTTGCATAACGAGCACAATTCGGGAACGAATTATGCTCGTTAAGCAAGGTTCCACTGTATATATCTATATATAATATATATATATATATATATATATATATATATATATATAATATATATAATATAAATATATATCTATATATATATATATATATATCTATTTACCTTACCTTACGAAGGTTTCGCGTGATGATCTCTCATTTCGCGAAGGTCAAGCTTGTCGCCCCTCCTCAATAGGAATATGAAAGCAAGAGATACGACTCTCAACATTTATTGGCCAAACGTTTCGGTCCACTAAGGGACCATCTTCAGTAACTAAATAGAAGCATCTGAAAAACAATCATATAACTAAAGTAAATACAAATGTCATAAATATACGGTACAATAATAAAATCCAATACAAAAAGTAAAAAAAAAAAAAGAGAAAAAACTATCTACATTCTAGTTTTTTTCTCGTTTTTTTTTTTAAGGTTTCAAACTTTGATCATAGCTAATTATTAGATAATAAAATTTTCAGATAGCGACTCTTTTTTTTACTGTTTACAGAATTTACATATTGCGCTGTCGAACCTTGATCATTGTTAATTATTAGGTTATAGAATTTTCAGAGACAGACTCTTATCTTGTTTACAGAATTTTTTATCCTGCGTTGTAATTCTCAGAACAACTTGCTCGTTCAATTAGAGAATAGAAATTCCAAATTAACTATTATTAATTCCCAGTATTTTTAGATATTATTCATTTATTCATAATTCACTATAATTCAGTATAGAATCAAGTTCAATTTATTATTAATTCTCACATTACTAGTTTTTCTTATATTACTGAATTCTTGATTACAGTTGTACAATTATAAATAAAATAACTTCATTATAGGAGAGAATTTGGGCTTAAATGATTCTGGAACTTAATTTAAAATTAAATTTTAAAAAATTGGTGTTAAGTTTCATAGAAGAACATGATTAGGAGTTGGGATTGGAATTACAGAATAGACTCATTTTTACAAAAATGTAATGCTGGCATTTTTTAGGAAAAGGAATTAAACAACTTTTTCTAAAGGGTTTAGGGGTGCTGAATCCAAATATTTTGTTTACCAAGCTGGATTTTGTTGTTTAAATCCTCAAATTGCCGAAAAACAAAATAATCGCCCCTGAAGTCCGAAAACGTCCATATCTTGGTAATGAGTTATCATTAGAGTCCGGATGTTCATGCAAAATGCCATAAATGCCTTTTTTTTGCCTATTTTTCGCGTTTACCGGTAAAAGTGCCGGAAATTATTTCACGAAAGTAACAAGTGGAAAATATTTATGATGAAAATAACCACGAAGGTTATTATGTTTCCTTTTCCTTCGTGGTTATTTTCATCATATATACAGGGTGTCCCAGCATTAACTATCTATTTCAATGAAATCGGACAACTTTAATAAAAACTGACATAATTTTGTGTTTATTACTAAATTATGATACAAAAACAAATAGATTTATAAATCATAAGTCAAAACTTTATTGAGAAGTTTCAACATGTGCACCGTCTGTATCTCTGCAAATTTCAAATCTATCCTCAGCGCTGCGAAACACATTTTGAAGCATTTCAGGTGTTATCTCCCGCACTGCCAACTGGATGCGTTCTTTAAGTTCAGCTAAACTATTGATCTTTTGTCGATAAACTTTTGTTTTTATGAAACCCCATGCAAAGAAATCCAGGGGTGTCAAATCCGGAGAACGCGGAGGCCAAGGTCGAGGTCCTCCACGTCCAATCCACCGATTCGGAAGGCGTCTGATGAGGTATTCTCTAACAATTAGAGCATAATGACATGGTGCTCCATCTTGTTGAAACACATTATCAAGAATGCCATCATCAAGAAGCTGTGGTTCGAGAAACTGCTGAAGGATATCAAGGTAGACGGTACCTGTTACAGTTGCCTCCGCAAAGAAGAATGGGCCATAAATTTTGGATCGTTAACTTTTGGAGAGTCTCTTTGCCATTCTATGACTTCAGACGGTCTTTCATTGGACCAGATAATGAAAAAATTATGAAAATAAAATAATGAAAAAAATTTAGAAATTTATACATTTTTAACACATATTAAACATGATAAACATAAATAAAAGTGTGTTTTTAATAAATTTGTCCGATTTCATTGAAATAGACAGTTAATTCTGGGACACCCTGTATAAGAGAAACTGAACGTGCATTTATTTTTATGTAAGGAGGGGGGTAAGGCGAACGCCCGCAAAAGTGTCCCCTCCACAGAAAAAGGAGAGCGCTAAAGACAAGGTCTCCAAGGCTCAATGATTCCATTTTTCTTTTTTCAATATAAATTTTGAAAAGATTGTGTCGTGTGGAAGACGCATGTATATGCAGCGAGGAATAGAGGGAGAAGTGTGTGTTTGAAAGCATGCTGGACTGCTCATAGGGTAGATGAGCGGAAAATCAGGTCAGCTGAGGAGGAGAGTGACAGAAGAAACGGGAGTTCCAGCACTCCCTGTCTCGTACCTAACATCCCTCCTGCAGTACTTCCCTGGTCGATTGGTGTTTACAATCTCCTCCTCTCATAATAGTCCGGTTGCACGGGGTAGGAACCCTGCATTGTTTGTTATAAAGCAAATCTTGACATATTTTGAAAGCTTATACCACCCCATTCAAGAATCCATCGGATATACACCTGACCCCCGCTTGGCTTTTTCAATATGGTCGCCAATTTCCAAGATGGCCGGCGAAACTGAAAAATCCCATATCCTGGTCGATACTTGATGGATTTTGATGATATTGGTGTCATTTCTAGGGGTTTTTAGGATGATGAGTCGATCTGGAGGGGTTGCAGATACTTTGGGAGTGGTTTTGACCCACATTCGTCAATACTCAAGGTCATTGGAGGTCAAACGCCCCCAGAAATAAGGAATATCCCATATCCCGGGCAGTCGTGGAGATATCTTGGTGATCTTACTGTCGTTTTTATAGTTTTGGGCGAGACTGAGTAGTTCTATAGGCACATGATAACAGTAGGATATCATTTTGCAACTCCATGGGTCAAGTCAAGGTCATTTGAGGTTAAAGTTTGGCTTTGAAATATGATAATGCCACAGTTGACATCACTGTATTTGCTTTATTTCAGTGACAATTTCTACAATCTAGCTAACTGCTGAGTACTTAACATCTTTTCTGCAGATAAAACCAGATCATAATGCTTAAATGACATAACCAACATTATATGGATATGGATATTTGGATATAAACCACAATTTATGCTGAAGTGAAGGTCACATGCATTCTATGGAAGGTTGCAAAGCTACAAGATATGACCTCGTAAGCAAAACAAAGCTCACACCTAGCTGGGGGATTGGCATTGACAACTTTGAAGCAGTTATTCACATTAGGTAACCATGGTTGTGTCAGGATCGTCAGGATCATCAGTCTGCTCTTCGTTTGCGTTTTGGGTCAATGGATTGTTGCAATCCAAGCCGCTGCCACATGCACAGAAAATTGTGCAAGGGATTCCGCGTCCGATGCAGCCGCAGCGACTCCCTCGTGCATGCTGATTGTGATTCACACCCACATCTGATTAGCTTCAGAACTTCATCTGGTGCTAAGCACACTCCTTCACCAACTGTTTTTGGGATGAGAACTCTGTTTGTTTCGTCTCTCTCCCACCCATAAGCAATTGCATAAGAACATCATTCATACATTCGGAAGCAATATATTTGTCTATGTGAGTAAGATAAGAAGTAAATTCTTCCTTGTTCTTTTTGCACTCACTCGCGATTTGCTTGCCCAGCTTCTTCACACATTCATCAATATCAACAGATTCCTCACAATCTTTTGCAATATTCAGGTATGAGGCAGCATAGTTTTTGAAAACTAACAACGTAGCGATACCATCCCCATGTAAGTCTACAATTTCGTCTTTGAAGTAATCTTTAACTTTTACAATGAGCGACCTACGTGACAACTTCTTACCACCTAACTCTTTGTAAAGCTTCTCTACTTCAATTGAATTCCATGGTTTCATTTTGTCCTTCGACAAGAAAAGGAAACGCTAAGATAGTTAAAAGAAGAAGAAGGATTGAGTTGTGTGTTGTTGAAGATAAGGAGATAGACGTGTGGAATATTGTGACGAGTAGAGGTACTGAGGTACTGAGTTTTTGAGGCAATGAAGGCCAGAATGTTTTCTCTTCCCCAATCAGAGATAGCAGAAACATCATTGGTCAGGTGCTTCGTAGCCGTACTACGCGAATCATGGAGTGACTGTTGAAAGGGACGTTTTGGGATGCGGGTGGAGAAGTGAAGAGCGGAATCATCAGCAGAGGAGTGAATAGGACAGGAAATGCAAATTAAAAGATCTTTAAAAAAAAAGGAAAAGAGTGGGTGACAGGACAGAACCCTGAGGCACACCGCTGTTAATAGCTTTAGGAGAACAATGGCCATCTACAACCGCAGCTACAGATCGGCCAGAAGGAAATTAGAGATGAAGGAACAGATAAAAGGATAGAAACCGAAGGATGGCAGTTTGGAAATTGAAGTTCTGCGTCAGAAAAACAAAAGTTTCACCGAAACACCAAAGGGAGGATGACCAAGAGTCAGAGAGATATGCAAGAAGGTCGCAAGTAGAGCATCCCTTCCGGAACCCATACTGACGCTCTGAAAGAAGATTGTGAGAAGAAAGATGTTTAAGAATCTTCCTATTAAGGATAGATTCAGAAACTTTGAAAAAGCAAGAAATCAACGTAATTGGACGATAGTTGGAGGGTTGAGAGCGGTCACCCCTTCTTTGGGTCAGGCTGAATGAAAGCGAACTTCCAACAGGAAGGAACAGTACCAGATGAAAGGCAAAGACGAAAGAGTTTGCCTAGGCACAGAAGCGCAGTTTTTAAGAACAACGGGAGAAATATCATCAGGACCATACGCCTTCCTAGAGTTGAGCCCAGATAGGGCAGAAAAACATCTTTAGAAGAAAGAGATTCTAATTTCAGACATAATAAAGTCCGAGGGGGGAGGAAGTGGAGGAGCACCACCGGAATCGTCCAAGGTTCAATTGCAAGCGAAAGTTTGAGCGAAGATTTCAGCTTTGACTGGAGAAGAGACGGCAACTAGCCATCGAAATGGAAAAGAGAAGGGAAAGAAGAGGCAGTAAAGTTGCTGAAGATGTTCTTAGCTAGATGCCAGAATGAGCTTGAAGAATTAGAATTCGATAGATTTTCACATTTTTCCCGACTGAAGGAATTTTTGGCGAGTCGAAGAACAGATTTTGCACGATTCAGGGCAGAAATATAAGCTGAGTGAGAGTCAGGATTTGGATGGCGACGGTACATTCTAGAAGCCTCTTCTCCGTTGTGGATAGCATTAGAACAAGGAAAGTTAAACCAAGGGTTTTTTGCAGTAGTAGTAGGAATAGAATAGGGAATGTACGCCTTCATGCTCGATAGAATCACCTCTCTGATGCGCTCAGCACACCCACAAGGGCCCCGGCCACGGATGCAGTAATCGTTCCATGGGAAATCACAAAAGCTCTACCTAATGACATCCCAATCAGTGGCGCTGAAGTGCCAAACGCGCCTCCTCTTGGGGGGATCCAAAAGCCGCATTGGCGCGATAGGAAAGGAAACAGGTATAAGAGTGTGATCGGAGGTGCCGAACGGAGAAAAAAGTTTCACAGAGTAAGAAGAAGGATGTGTGGTAGAAATAAATCCAGAATGTTGAGCCTATCTTCAAAGCGATCTGGGATACAAGTAGAGTAATGTACAATCTGCTCTAGATCATTTAGGATAGAAAAGTTGTAAACTAGTTAACCAGGGATGTCAGTGAAATGGGAGGTGATGAACATATATATATATATATATATATATATATATATATATATATATATATATATATTCAAGAAATTTGAAACACAAAATAAGATAGCAGTAAACAGAGCAAAAAGAATAACTGGGCAGATACTGAGAACCTTTAAACGAAGGGAGAGGAATATAACGATTACTCTATTGAAAACGCCGATCATATCCAAGATGGGATACTGTTTGGTCCTAAAATCTCCATATAAAAAAGAAAACAGTCAGCTTGAAGGGGTTCAGAGAAGCTTCACATCCAAGATCACTGAGTGCAATGAACTAAATTATTGGGAAAGGTTACGCGAATTAAACCCATACTCACTGGAAACAAGAAGAGAGAGATACAGTATTATTTACACTTGGAAAATAATGGAGAAACTGCCCTCCAATCTTACTCTGAATCCTATAATCCACCAAACAAGAGTGGAAAGTAGAAAAGGAAGACTGTGTCGTCTCCCAAATTAAAGGCTAGTCAGTAGGGTAGCCCACTTTTCAATTTTTTTTTTAAAGTATAGGTAATCGTGGTTTTTCCCATTATTTGGCACTATACTAGCACATTGGTACCATTTTTACAAAAATTGATCAATATTTAGGGGTCTCGCATCGACCTTGAATTTACTAGTTTTTTTTTTTTTAAATGCGTACTTTTTAACTTTTTACTGAATCAAGATAAATCATTAAGTAGTGATGTTTTCTGAATCCTCTTAATGAGAGAAGTCGTTTGGTGTGCCTGCCAATGTCATACGACTAACGGTTTAAAGGTTGTGCCTGTATACAGGTAATACCAATGTGCTAGTATAGTGCCAAATAATGGGAAAAACCACGATCACCTATACTTTTCAAAAAAATGAGTCACCATACCCGGGCGGAAAGTATAATGTATATAGGTAATTAGAAAATGCACTATGCCTGTGCCAGGTACCTAACCTATTTCTTTTTTTGCAGATCATAACATTTTGAAATTCTGTCTGAGTTCCTCATCCTTTGTCATGGACAAATCGATGGCAACCATAACTGGAAGAACTCTTGAAGCTACAAATAAAGAGTCATCAAAAGGAAAGGCGAAAATAACATCGCTACCTTCTCGAACATCGGCCTCGGAAATTTTTTTAGTTGGCCAACCGTCGTCCTCCATCAGTGGTAGCAAATTGCCAACAATACGGCAGGTTTTGCAATACTTCTTCAGTGTTATCCAGTACACTGCTAACAGGAAACACAACCACGCCGTGGCATTCACCTCATGCGCGCAGGAGCCTACCACCACGCAAGATGGATGGCTAAAGTTAGTATTTTCAAAAAAAATAATCTAGAGATAAGTTTGAATGTTATTCAAAGATAAACATTTCATTATAACGCAAACAAAGTAATTGGTAACAATAAACCTGTCTTACTTACAATGGTGCCTATTCTGTTTCAGGTCATCTACTACACAAAACTGCTGATGTTCAGTAGGCAGCTGGAGCTCGACGCCGAGCTGGTCGACAAACTGCACAGGATCGTGGTGTTCATCGCTCTTCTGTACGTACCAGCTTGTTTGGCGGCTCCTGTAGCAGCTGATGCGCCGTTGAATGACCTGGTACTATACCAGCGTTTTCTGAGGTATAGGGCAGTGGACCGCGAGGTGGCAGAAGCGTCACTGGCAGTAATGAGGCGGCACTTCTGGTATCTGAGGCCTCAGACCGTCATCTTCGCTCTATGCAGCAACAAGGTCGATGGCACTGTGAAGCAACAGATGGCAGAGAAGCTGTCCCACCTCCCTGTAGCCAAAGACTTCACATACGAGAACGTCTCAGTCGACGAGATGACGCTACTCCCCGACCTGATCGACGAGTCCTCCTAGTTCTTATTTGCAGGTCTGAAGATGTATGGGTCTTCGTGGCTCACCCTGCCAACTGATAAGTGGGACGAGAACGAGGACTTTTGTCGTCTGAAGGATGTGATCTCTAATCTCCAGGTCACCAATGACGTCGCTGAAAGAGGAGTCCAACTGATACAAGACTATGCGAACACGGTCACAAAGGAAGAGGCACAGCTGCAGGATCTTCTGCAAGTGGTGGAAAAGAACCGGAAAGAGCTCGGCGACTTCAAGAAGTCATCACTCGCCACGATGACATAGCACAGAGGGACAACGTTGCAGCCAGTGACGTGTGATAGTGGTCAATACAATGCAAAAGTGATTGTTTAAGTTATTGTTTCTTTCTTCCTTATTTGTCTGCTATTTGCTGATTTTTTTGAAAAGTATAGGTGATCGTGGTTTTTCCCATTATTTGGCACTATACTAGCACATTGGTATTACCTGTATACAGGCACACCTTTTAAAGCGTTAGTCGTATGACATTGGAAGGAACACCAAACGACTTCTCTCATCAAGAGGATTCAGAAAACATCCCTACTTAATGATTTATCTTGATTCAGTAAAAAGTTAAAAAGTACGCATTTTAAAAAAAAAATTCGTAATTTCAAAGTCGATGCGAGACCCCTAAATATTGATCATTTTTTGTAAAAATGGTACCAATGTGCTAGTATAGTGGCAAATAATGGGAAAAACTACGATAACCTATACTTTTAAAAAAGTGGGCTACCCTAATAGTCAGGGAACATCCCCGATCCTGAAGGAAAATATTCTTGTTGTGAGAGGACCAAGACTGTTTAACCAGATGCCCAAGGAACTGGGGAATATGAGTAATGATTATTATAATTATTATTATTATTATTATTATAATTATTATTATTCATTATTAGAGAAAACAAAACTTATTTACTAGTCTAAAATCAGCTAATGTGACAGAAATGCCACATGTATATATATATATATATATATATATATATATATATATATATATATACACACATTGGAGAATATATATTAGAAATAACAGAAATAAAAGAAGCACCAACAGAAGAAACAGAGGCACAAAACCAAATCCAACGATCTCAAACAAAGGACATTAGCAACAATAGGAAAAAACAAGTAGACAATAAAGAAATCATACTGAAACCACCAAAAGAAAGGTCCCAAGTAAAAATGGGGAAGAAACTATATGTAAATACAATGTGAAAGGAATATGCAGATATAAAGGAGGAGAATGTATTTACGAACACCCTCCTTTGTGCAACTACTTCTACAATAATGGTCACTGCAAATTTGGTGGAAAATGCAAATTCTACCATTTGGACATTTGTAAGACCTACGCGACATATGGAACCTGCCGGTACGGGAGAAAATGCTACTACCATCATCTCCCGACAAGTTCAAAGGACAAAGGACAAGTTTCAAATGACAACAGGAGGAATGTGAGAAAAAAAATATGTACCCAAATAGCAAATAAAACTCTTTAAACACAAATAGCAAACAAAATTTTTTCAACATCTTGGACACAATACGGCTGCTAAGTCCTGTACAGCACATGCAGCTGATACAGCTGGGAACCCTCGAGCCAGACCGATTCGTGGCAAGAAGCTACCAGAAAAGGTCGGCGGGAATGGATCAATCTCGGAGGCCCAAAAGGCTACAAAACACGCGATATCAAAGGACAACGAACTTAAAATGCACATGGGGCAATGCAAAACAAAGAACATAAACATTGTCCTGGCAAATATTCAAGGAATAAATGAACAACACACTAAACAAAGTTTCGTACCTGAAAGGTTTTATGGACGAATCAGGGGCGGACATCGCATGCATCACAGAAACATCTTAAAGATTGCCAAGGAAACTGCGATACCTGCAATCACTGTATCGATAAGAAAAAATTGCATATCGATGGATTCAACTGAATAAGAGCTGATGGAACAGCGAGACGTAAAGGTGACTGTGCTATTCATATACATGAGAGTCATATGACAGAGACGGTAATAAGTAAATCCAACAGCTTCGTGGAAACCCTTGCAGTGAAAATAATGAAACTAAACGTGGTACTGATAGTCATCTATAGACCTCGAAACTGTCCAAATGAAAATTTTCGGATGCCATTCATGATATCAGAACCCTAATAAAGTCCGTAAACTCTCCATCCCCTAATATAATACTTTGCGGCAATTTTAATTTCCCATTTATAAAATACAAAAATGTGGGTAAAAATATATTTATACAGCAAGATAAGGGGGGAACAACAGAGGACAAGGAGCAAGCAAAAATGCTGATGGCTCTCACAAACTAGTTTATGCTGACGCTCCTGATATGCTGACGCTGCTGATATAAAAATAACCCCAACTATTATCTCAGACTAAAACTTAATCGAGTTATCAATAAATATGGAGATAACATTAAAAGACAATACACATATTGAGGAAAGAAACAAATTTGGGGCCTTTAACTTAAACTCCAACATCATAAATTGTGAAGAAATCAGATTACACATGGCCCAAATAGAGTGGAGAACAGTTTTAGAGAATAAAACAACTGAATAAATGCTAACAACCTTCGAGGAAAAGACGCTGGAAATTTTAGAAAACTATGCTCCGAAAGCACAGCCAAAAGGAAAGAGGAACTGGCTAAAGAGGTAAAAGAGAAGAATATTTCGCAAAAGAAAGAGAGTAGCGATGAAGTTAGCTAATTGCGGAGACAACAATGCCAGGAAAGTAATAAAAGAAAAACTGGAGGGTATCGATAGCGAAATGCAAACTCTGATAAAGGGCCATACAGAGAGGGAAGAGGAAGAGGCGATAGAAGCAATAAAGGAAAATCCAAAATACTTCTATAGCTATGCGAAAAGGAAAACAAAAAAGCGCCATACTATCGGGATCTTAAGGAAAGAAAATAATGAACTAACAGACGATCTAAAAGAAATATCTGAAACATTGAGAGCACAGTATGAATCGGTCTTCAGTACCCCAAAAAGTGATAAAGCGATACCTGACATAGATGCATTCTTCGAAGAGAAATTGCAAGGATAATGCATAACAGACTCTGATTTTACCCCAGAAGATGAAGCGAGATGTATAGGACAAATAAAATCACATTCAGCTGCAGGTCCGGACAAATGGAACGCACTTTTAATTACAAACTAGAAATAAAATAGCTACACCCTTATACGGGATATGGAGAAGATCCCTAGACACTGGGGAAATACCGAGCATCTTGAAAAGAGCAAACATTGTCTATATACAGGGCGTCCCAAAAAAATGTATACACACTTTAACAGCTGATAGCTCAATTGATGTTTCTTTCTTTCGAAGTTAAACCCATTAGAATTAATAATGGCAGTCAGACTAAGCTTTGAACAAAGGAAATTCATTCTAAAATGCTACTGGAAGTGTGAAAACGCAGTTGAAGTGCAAAGACAGTTTAGGAGGGAGTTTCAAACAGATCCACCAACGCGACTTACCATCACTCGAATTAGAGATAAGTTTGAAGCCGATGGAACTGTTCAGAATGTCCACAAGAAGCGTTCCGGAAGACCACGGACATCGACAAGCCCCACAAAGCAAGAAAGAGTACTGGAAACGTATCACCAAAGTCCAAGAAAATCTGTGCGGCAAGCGAGTCGTGAGGTAGGAATCTCAGAATCGTCTGTCCAACGCATTTTGAAGCGCTGTCAATGGAAAAGTTACATTCCAAGATTAGTCCATGTTATTAATGAAGATGATCCGGACCGAAGAGTGGAGTATTGCGAGTGGTACTTGGCACGATGTGGATGTGGATTGGGCGAAGGGGTTTCGTAGAATACCCTCCGCGTTCACCAGACCTCACACCACTAGACCTTTTTTATGGGGATACTTAAAAGACAAAGTCTACGCTATAAAATCTGCAACAGTCGCTGAATTGAGAGCAGCCATTGGACGAGAATGCATACAAATACCAAACGAAATGTTTCGTGATGTTTGCGATTCCATTGCTTCGCGTTATCAGCAGTGCCTGGACCAGAACGGATGTCAGTTTGAAAACAGGCGTTGACAAAACAATTAAATAATGTCTGTAGATTCTATTACATTTTGAAAATGAAATGTATTTTAATAAACACTGCCTTTATAATTATTTAAAGTGTGTATACATTTTTTTGGGACGCCCTGTATATAAAGGAGGGGACAGATCTCAAGCAAGGAACTATAGACCAGTGTCTTTGACGTCCCACCCCACCAAAATATTTGAAAGAATAGTCAGAGAGAAAATCTATGACATCTTGGAGACACTTGAAAGATTCAACGAAAATCAGCACGGATTTCGATCAGGAAGATCATGCCTATCACAACTTATAGAACATTATAAAAATATACGGAGCAAATGTAGTTTACGTCACCCTGACGCAAAAGGGGACACAAACTACACTAGCTCAAAGTTGGGGAACGTAACCTACACTAGGATCTTTTGGAGACATTTTTTTAAATGAATCCATCAAATAAAACGTTAAAACTAGCGAAAATATTACGACTTAACCTAAGCAATCGTCAATATATATATATATATATATATATATATATATATATATATATATATATATATATATATATATATATATATATATATATTGTGTATATATATATATATATATATATATATATAATAAGTTGGCGATTGGTTAGGTTAAGTCGTAATATTTTCGTTAGTTTTAACGTTTTATTTGTTTAGGTATACGCGGACAAAGTTGGGGAACGCAAACTACACTAGGATAATGCAGGGGAACGTAAACTACACTCGGCACCACAGGGGAACGTAAACTACACTTGCTCCCAATATCCTAGATGCACTTGAAAGCAATAAAAACTATGATGTCATACATACAGATTTTGCTAAAGCTTTCGACAAATGCGATCATGATATAAATAGCATATAAAATGAAACATATGGGAATAACAGGCAAAGTTGGAAGATGGATCTACAACTTCCTCAGATAACGTCTACAGGTCGTCAAAATTCAAGGTGGATCATCATCAGAATCAGAAGTACGCAGCTCAATACCACAAGATACAGTACTGGCCCCACTCCTGTTCATTATTATGCAAACAGACATAGACAGTGAAGTAAACAGCAACAGTATAGTAACATCCTTTGCGGATGATACAAAGATCAGCAGAAAAATCAGCGATGCAAATGAAGTGGAGGCTTTGCAGAGGGACACGAACAAAATGAACACAACAATATACACAACAATATGACACTTAACAAGGAGATATTTCGGCTCTTGAGACATGGGAGGAATGAGGAACTTAAACAGACTGCATATTATGCTCCAGATAGACAAGAAATTCAGAGAAGCACGAAAGCGGTCGATTTCGGGGTAATAATGACCGATGATACCAAATTCGAGACACAAAATCAGATAGCAATAAACAGAGCAAAAAAAGTCGCGGGACAGTAATAAATACATTCAAAAGGACGAACAAGACAATAATAATTCCCCTTCTGAGAACACTGATCATAACAAAACTTGAATACTGTTCAGTTTTGACGTCCCCATACAAAAATGAAGAAATAAATAAACTAGAAAAAACTCAGCTACATTTCACAGCAAACTTTGATGGCTGCAAAGAAATCAACTACTGGGAAAGAATACGTAAACTAATTCTGTACTCCCTGGAAAGAAGAAGAGAGCGGTACACCATAATCTACATATGGAAAATGATCGAAAAACTGGTACCAAACCTCAAACTAAACCTAATTACCATCCAAACAACGCTGGAAAATAGGGAAGGCAGAATATGTAGTGTTCCCAAATTAAAGGCCCAAAAAGGGACATCCTCAACTGAAGGAAAAGAGCTTGATTGTCAGGAGGCCAAGACTTTTTAACCAGCTTCCAAAGGACCTTAGAAACGTTACAGGGGTCAAAGTTGAAGTCTTCAAGAGAAGACTAGATGCCTGGCTGTGGACGGTACCAGATGAGAACTGGGTACCTTACCTGGCCATGTGCGGTGGAGAGCGCAAGAGAGAAACTCGCTCCTCAACCAAGCCAGGCCTAGAGGCGGGGCCACCAGCTTGACCTTCATGTGAAGAGACACCAACACACGGAATCCAAACGAGGTATATATATATATATATTTATATATATATATATATATATATATATATATATATATATATATATATATATATATATATACTGTATATATAATTATCCATGATAATAATGATAATATTTGATGTTCATGATAATTACAATGTCACCTCGTTACTATACGAGTTTTACTGGATTGAAATATATAAACTACCCTTGGATTAGATAAATGAAATGTATTTTAAGTTAAATTAGTTAATATTTTCTGGATCTACAGGGTGTTTCAGGTCCACCCTAGAAATATGGGAATTGTTATTGGTATTTGGAAATAAATTTTATTTGGTATTTGGTATTTGGAAATAAATTTGTATTTGGTATTTGGTATTTAAAGTTTGTCATAGTAATTCTGCCAATTCCCATATTTCTAGGATCGACCTGAAACACCCTGTATTTCGTAATACATATATGAGAACAAAACAAAATTTGTTTATGAGTTCACTGTATTTAGTTTAATTTTATTTTGTGTGGTATCGGTATTAATTAATATATTAAACGGAAGCAATGAATCTACACACATTTAGCATAAAAATTATTTTCAAGGCCTTCTGCGAAGATATTGGCATGCCTAATCTCTGCTGTTCGAAACCTTACACATCTTCGTATTGGCCTACTAGGTAAAATAGGTTGTCTTTCGGGATATTATGTAACTATTAACCCTTTCGTGCCTGAGTTATGGAATTTTATTTTAAGGTTTTTCCTATTCAAGCCAAAATAATCTCTAATATTCAGATTGCAAGGATCGTTTGTCAGGCTCATGTTGCCATAAGGCCACGGTCGGCTTTAAAGAAATCTTTGCTATTTGTCAGACGCTATAGTTTTTCTTCTTATATACATAATATATACATTGTTTCCATTTACTAGTATATATCAGTAGAAACCTGATGAGCCAAAAATGCATCTTCTGCACGAACGCTTCCAGAAGTTTTAAGATAAAACTAACGGGGACCACGAAATCGGACGCGCCGGAACACGCGGGACGCTGTGGAAAAAGAGCCATGAATTTTTTTCCTACGCAACTCAGCATTTCCTCAGGGAAGGTTTGTTTGTTTGTTTTTTGTTTTTGTTTTTTCTTTTTTATCTACAAATATCTCTCATGAAAGACCGTGAAGCCTCATAAAGGAACCCAAGGAGGAAATTCTCAAAATGATCCATTCTGCTTGTTTTTCTTGTTTTTTTTTCCAAGGATGAGGGGGCTCCTCAAGGGGGGAACCCAAAAATGCCCCTCATGAAAGACGGTGAGGCCTCATAAAGGAAGGTGAGGAACGCGAGGAGGAAATTCTCAAAATGATCCAATTTCCTCGGATCAAATGCCATCATACTACTGATGTCATAAAATATTGTGAACTCTTTGCTGCCGGATAGTTACTTTTTCGTAGGTTCAGGTAAAACCATTCACAGTCCCGGTATGAAGAATACTGCTGAGGAGAACCAATACTGTGACAAGAGGATTACTCTCCTTTGATTTTCTTCCGAGTTCCGAGAGCGAGTTGGCAATATTTAAGAATGTCAAAGGTTGTAGGAAACGAAGAGTTCCGAAGAAACACTATAATTTTCTTTCGGTGAGTTGTAATTATGGTTTGACATATATTAAGAATGTGATACATTTTTGGAATATACAAAAGGACAACCATGAAACTCGAGAAGTCCGAGAAATTTACAAGGAATTATGCGAAAAGAAATGACTTCACAATTTAATTTAATTTATTCTTCTAATTATCATAATTAATATAATTATTAGAGACTATTTGAAGGAACTTTGAAAAATAATTAATATGTTATCAATATAAAGATCTAATATAAAGACGAAATAATATTACCTTACACTATATTAACAGTTTAAACAATTTAACAGTCAGTGCTATATGTACTCGTATATTTATGACGCGACAGAAAAGAACATCCGTTTTATATTACAATGCCTTCATTGAATACAAAGTACACAAGCACTCTTACACTCTCCAATAAAAACGTCATTTGCATTCTGAAATTTTTTATATAATTATATTGAAATGTACATTTGTAATATACAAATTGACATTTATTCCAACTCTTTTATTGGGTGGAAATAAAAAAAATGGGTTTTTTATTTTTTTATTCCTGATTTATTTTTACTTCTACTTTGAGTTTAGATTCTCTCTTCAATTTCTTTACTTTATTCCCATTTTTGTTACGATCTAAATTCTAAATAGACTTCTAAAGGATTTGTTCAGAAGATTTAATTTTATGATGCTTAAATGACGAAAGGAAATCGGCAGTTCGATATTTTAATTTAAAAACTTTTGTTTGGTTGCACTTACAAATTTTAAGGTAAATTACACTCAATTCTGATTTGAATAATTTACTTTAATAGACATAATTTGACATTAACTGTCTCTTTAATGAATGAATTTATAAATATAAATAAATATAACTTATAAATATACAACCAAATTTTATTATTATGAGAATTATTTTAAGTTTCATATACTCAGTTTTAACTATAAATTAATTTAATAAATTTTAAATGAATTTTAAAATTTTGAATGAATTCTGAGGTTACTTTATTTCATTTTCTGGATCACCTGAAGATCAGGGCCCCTATCCTTCTTTAGTTAGCTTTATAAGGCTGACTAACGAAAATATCACGACATAACAACCAATCGTCACGAGCGTACAGTTGACCTAACGATTGGTTAGGTTAGGTCGTGATATTTTCGTTAGTTAGCTTTATAAAGCTAACTAAAGAAGGCTGGGGGCCCTGATCTTCAGGTGATCCCATTTTCTTTTACTCTGTATTTATTTTGAAAATCTTATATACTTTTCTTTTAGACTTAAATTATTTAGAGATATTAGAAGGTTAGTAATATTTTATAAAATGTATCATTGAAATCATTAATGATTTACATTTTTTAAGGGGTGTACTAGTGTTGAAAAATAATCTAAACTTTACAAACCGGTTTTTAATTGATCTGTTTTTGAAAACCGGTTTTAAACGGTTATGACCGAAAAGTATAGTAATTTTTAAAAGCCACAATTGAAAGGTACTGACTTTAACTCTTAACAAGCATAGCTTATCGCCTATTTTTTGGTCAAAAGAATGCAAAAATGCAGCATCATGTGTATGCATATGAATAAGAAAATGACAACTTTGACATATTTTATTTTAGCCAAAATAATACATTATTCAAACAATTTAGATTTGAAATAATTTTTTAAAATAAAACATCTATACTTAGAAAGAAATAAACTTCTTTTTGTAAAAAAATTATAAAGAATAAAAATAAAATTTGTCTCTATTTTGGAAAAAACATTGAAATAAAATTTTTTAATAAAAAAACTTTACCTAGAAAACAGAAAATTGACTCTTCGTGTAAAAAAAAATATATAAATTAATTTAGATTTTATCCCTATTTTCGAAATGACATCTTAAGAAACAAAGGGCATTAAGGGTCTTATACTACGAATAGGGCTTTAGTCGACTGACTCTACACTACAGCCTACATGATGAGACAAACTGAAGATCGAGTTGCCAGATAGGCAAAAATTATACTGAAGAGCAGTTGCCAGTTTGTCACAATTTAACTTAATAGGTAATGTATTCGAAATTATTTTTTGTGCGCCGCTGTAGCGCGTAGCTGCCGCGCAAGTTTGAGCCAAATAAAAATCAATCAATAAAACCGGTTTTTTCTTTCGGTTTTCGATTTTTAGGGGAAGTTTACAAACCGGTTGAAAACTGGTTTTTACAAACCGGTTTTCAACACTAGGGTGTACCGTGTAGGTGTTATATAATAATATTAAATAAAGAAAATTCAAAATATAATAAACAAAAAATTAATGAGTATTTTCGGAGAATAACGTTGAGCTGTTTTGAAGATTTAGTTTATCCCCAAATATTGTCTTTCCCCGACACTCACTGCTGTAATATAAAGCTTGGCGGAGCTAGAGAAGAGAAGAGAAGACTATACATCGGAATGATCGGATTCACTAATTTCTGAGTGTAAACTCTCATACACTTGTCTCTAGCTCTAACAGGGTTTTCATACAACTTAAATTCCAAAAACAAATCATGTAAATATTAATCGGCTCTAATCATTCCATACCCCTAACCCCTCAATCACAGTGGATACCGAACAATACATTAAAAAGGAGTTAGGATTAGAAACGTACCTGATAGTTGGAAGACCGGACTGTGAAAACCTGAGAAAAATTAAATAAGATATCATGATAAATGACGCCCAAACAACATATTTTTTTTAATAAAACACACACACACACACACACACACACACACACACACACATATATATATATATATATATATATATATATATATATATATATATATATAGTCGTCTTTCCTTGTGAACAGACGTGTTTTATCGAGTGTCCAGTGTTATCAATTGAATAAGTGGTTTTCGTTGAGGTGTTTTTAAAAAAAAAAATAGTGTTTGGTGCATTCTTAACTAAATTACTTCGTGTTATTAATCATTCATTAACGAATATATTTCATCTATTGACTTTATTCAGTACTATATTATTTGATTAAACTAAGGCCCAGTGCACGTGGCTTGCCTTGTTTGTTTTTCAAATCTATCAGAAAACGAAGAGTCATAAGGTTCATTTTTCCTTCCTTCGGGAGGTCAGGTAGAGTGTGATCACACACCTTGGGAAAAAAGGAAAAAAGTCGGTCGAATCGCTGACAGATAAGTACTATTAATACTCTTTCTTTTACAGATCTTTCGTCGGTAGCTTAATTATATATTCATTTACTATAAATTTGTGTTACACGAACCTGTTTCTGCGTTTCAAGAACATTTTTGCGGGTTTGGGCAGGTGACGGCACAATAAGCACGCGGTAGACATATGTTGTAATTTATTAATTTCCAAACGCACGGTTTTTTTTTGTTTTTCTTTTCTTTGTTTTTTAACTAATTAAAAGCATGGCACCCCCGTCAAGTACTTGCAGTCGCTGTGAAGGGAAATTTGCCGCTTACACGTTTACAATGGCTAATAATAATGAACAGTTAGTTTGCAGGTGGTGCTCAAGCATGGAATACCTGAGGAACGAGTTAGAACGTGAGAGCGAGGTCAGAGTGAGGCTTGAAGAAAGCGTGATGCTCCTGACGGCAAAATTAGAATCCCTTGAGACTCCAGTCACGACCCCTCCTGCCTCAGTTTCTACTAATAATATAAATAGTACTAATAGCCCTCTCTCTTCCCCTAGTTCCCAAACCTTCGTTCGAGTGCGTAATGGAGCACCATTGAGAAAACGTAAGACTTGTGTACCAGTAATAACAAACAATAAGTTTTCTCTTTTAGGTTTCGAAGATGCTGATGAACCGGAAATGCGACTCGTTGGCGATTCCATTGTTCGAGGGCAGCTCGAGGAATTCTGTGGGAGAAACCCTCGTCGTAACGCCGTTACTGCTACCCTGGTGCAAGGGTGGAGGATATAACTAATAGTGTTGACCATTTTACAGATGGTACCGCCGAGGACACAACGTATGTTATTCATGTCGGTACTAATAACGTTTTAAATTCTAGATCGGAAGAACTGCTCGCTAGGTACAGTGACTTACTAGAGCGATTAAAGGAAAAAACTAATAAGATTGTTTTAACAGGTATACTTCCTCGAATTATCCAACGTAGCGATTTCTACAGCAAGGCGACCTATATTAACAATAACCTGAAGTCTCTTTGACAAAAGGAAGGAGTGCATTTTGCGAATTTTTGGAACAGTTTCTACGGCAGGAGGGACTTGTTCCTCGGAGATGGACTTCATCTTAATGACGTTGGAGCTGCTCGGTTAGGAAGACTATTTCATAATACTGTCTCTTCTTTTCAGGCTGCAGTAACTTGAACGGTCCCAGCGTGAATTCCACAAATTTCCCCAGCGCTCGCGAAGGTGTCGCAATTACAAACAATTTGAAGGTTCTATCCTTAAATGCTCGTAGCTTACGAAACAAAATAAACGAATTTTTTTCTTTAATTGCTTGTAAAGACTATGATTTAATTGCGATAAATGAATCGTGGATTGCACTAAAACACGTGACTTTGTAGGGGAGTATCAAATTAGAGGTTATAGACTTTTTGTTATAAACAGAATAGGTAGGCGAGGAGGCGGTGTTATGTTGTATATCAAAGATAATATTGCAAACGTTATAGAAGTAAAGCACACAATTCCAGAACAAATAGATTCGACTATAGCAGAACTTAAATTGAACGATTTCAGACTTGTTGTTGCGGTTATATATAGGCCCCCTAATCAAACAGCTGGTACGGACGAAGCGTTATATCGTGAACTAAAGAGAATAATAGATAGTGAACAGGCTTTAGTCATGGTTGACTTTAATTGCGCCAACGTGAATTACGATACAATGCAGGGAGACGCGGAAGATAATTGTTTAGTTAATTTTCTTGAGGATAGCTTTCTTATTCAAAAGGTTGGGGGACCTACGAGGTTGGACAGTATTTTAGATTTAGTAATAACTACGGAAGATAGGCAATAAATCTCTTAGTTTCGAGTGAATGCAAATCTAATTCTTTAATCTTATCTTCATAAGGCTTGTTGCGCAATGACGGAGTTAGTTTCGTGGCACGACGCTGAACCCTTTCTACCCTATCAATATCCGTCATTGCGCAACAAGCCTTATGAAGACAAGATTGAAGAATTAGATTTGCATTCACTCGAAACTAGGAGATTAAGGGGGGGAGCTTAATGAAGTTTTCAAAATCGTTAAGAAGATCGATAACGTAAATTTTGACAAACTGTTCACCTTCGATAATAGCAATACTCGTAATAACGGTTTTAAGTTGCGTGGCTGACATTTCATTACTAAAATCGCTAAAAACTTCGTTACGTTCAAAGTAATTGATAAATGGAATAATCTTCCCGCGCCCGTCGTGAACTCTAGCAGCGTTAATGTGTTTAAAAACCGTCTAGATAGGCATTTTAAAAATATTAACGTTATTTAAAATAAAAAAACAATTGGCAGCAGGAGCTCTTGGGGTGGTAATCGGGGATGAGTCTGTTGACATCTAATGCCAGCTTGTGACATGCCAGCAAAAAAAAAAAATTAGACTAACACGAACTTAGTTGTAGCTTCTTGAGTAAATTAACCCACTTTTTGTTATTCTTTATACTGTACTTTTTTCTTCTTCTCTCCTTATTTGCATGTCTGTAACTCTCTTTGTTGCATGTCTGTAGTTTGCATGGTATGATAGTGTTTGAGTTAAGAATGTGTTGCATGGTTTGTAATGCGTTCTTATTTTACATCTTTTCATCTTTCACGCCTTTCCAGCATTGTGGACTGCATCCTCTACCTCCCTATGGAGTGAAGGATCGGTCTGCAACAGCTGGAAGAATGTGCTGCATTGAGTTAAGAATGTTTTGTTCTTGAGTTAAGAATGTATTGCATGGTGTGTAAGCGTTCTTATTTTACTTCTTTTCATCTTTCACCCCTTTCCGGCAGAGTGGGCTCTACCTTCCTATAGAGTAGAGGACCGTTCTGCAATCTTTCCTATTCTCCGACTATTTTTCTGACTTGTCGGCAGTGGCCGGCGGATGATGATGGTGAGTCTTTTTTCTCTTTTTCTGAATGAATGTTAACCCACGAGTGATAGGTGTTGCTACTTACTTAACCCCTTATTCTCTTCTCTTAACCCCCTTCTCTTGCCTTTCTCTCGGGCTAACCATAGAGTGGATCTTAGGGTCTTTGTTAGTCTTAACTTCTGTAGATCTGTAGATCATAACGAAGTTCGCAGTGAGGTTGTGGCTAAAGGCCTGTATGAGTTTTTGATAGAGTTTAGAGACGAGTATCGATTGTTGAACAAAAAAGATAAATACGGTCACATGTTTCTTTCAAATAGTGCACCGGATTGTTAATGTGGGGAGAACGTCTCGTGCGCATAAAACATTAAAACTGAAATTATCCATGTTTCGGAAAATTGCAAGGTATAATGGTTAAAAGTACTCGTGCGATTCATGCTAGAACAAATCCGCACACGATTCAACAACTTATGGTGTGAGTCGCTCCCCTGTCGAGGCGTTCCGCCTACCGGTGGCTCATAGTTATCTCAGAGCTTGAACCGACTGGACGTGCACTCCTCGAATACGATGGAACTTCCTTTGAGAAGCATTCTCATTGCCGCGTACGATGTGTCTGTGACGAAGTCACTGCGCGTGTTTAGGCATGAAACCGGCACCACTAACTATGTACTTGAAACGACGTCGTGTAGACAAGCAAACTCTGGTAAACGTAATGTTATTTATTTAAGTGTTGAGGAGATGAATAGAGACTTCGTGATGGTTAAGAAGTAGGGTGAGGACCGTTCTAAAATACCTTGTGGTGTAGGTAAAAGAAGAGGACAGATTAGTGATGTCCCGTCATATGCCATTGTTTTATGTTGTGTATAAATAACGATCAGCCATGCATTGATATACGACTGATGTGGAAGAATGCATCTGATAATAACGTTCTTATCCCCACGCAAAACCGATTCATCCTCGACGGAATGTTTGAAATCATCGGATTCCGCAAGCTGAAGCCTATATTAGACGCGCGTGTTACGGATATGATTTATTTTAACAAAGCTAGAATGATCTAGAGCTGAATGCTTATTTAAAAGGTTTAGACTCTTCGAAATATCATGAACTTTGGTACAAAGGATTTGAGCGGTACAGGGCAGAGCTCGCCTTCACTGTTCACCTTGAAGAATTTTATCTCTATATGATGAGCAGCTGTCGTTAAGGCTTGGAAGATTATCTCAATTGCCGCTATGCGTTGTGAAGAAGAGTTCATGATTGAAAAGCTCGGGTCGGTAAGAAAAAACCTAGATTGGAAAGGAGCGTTTGTAAACTTGTATTTAATAATGATGTGGCGGCTAACGATACCCTCTTTGTGCGTGCTTCTGAATGTATTCAATCGTGTTTAAAGATGTACAGATCTACAGAAGCTAAGGCTAACAAAGACCCTAAGATCCACTGTAAGGTTAGCCCGAGAGAAAGGAAAGAGTAGGGGATTAAGAGAAGAAAATAAGGGGTTAAGTAAGTAGCAACACCTATCACTCATGGGTTAACATTCATTCAGAAAAAGAGAAAAAAGACTCACCATCATCATCCGCTGGCCACTGCCGACAAGTCAGAAAAATAGTCGGAGAGTATAGGAAAGGGGTGAAAGATGAAAAGAAGTAAAATAAGAACGCTTACAAAATATGCAAACACAGTCTTAACTCACAGTCATACCATGCAAACTACAGACATACAAGTAAGGAGAGGATAAGAAAAAAAAAGTAGGTAAAGTTAAACAAAAATGGGTTAGTTTGCTCTACAAGCTACATCTACGTTCATGTTATTCAATTTTTTTTTTTTTATTGCTGGCATCACACGCTGGCATGTCACAAGCTGGCATTAATCGTCAACAGACTCATTGTTTTTTATTTTAAGCAACGTTAATATTTTTAAAATGTTTATCTAAACGGTTCTTAAACATATTAACGCTGGTAGAGTGAACGACTAACGCGGGAAGATTATTCCATTTATCAATTACTTTAAACGTAAAGAAGTTTTTAGCGATATTAGTAATGAAACGTCTGCCACGGAACTTAAATCCGTTATTACGAGTATTGCTATTATCGAAAGTGAGCAGTTTGTCAAAATTTACGTTATCGATGTTATTAACGATTTTGAAAACTTCATTAAGCTCCCCCCTTAATCTCCTAGTTTCGAGTGAATGCAAGTCTAACTCTTTAATCCTATCTTCATAAGGCTTGTTGCGCAATGACGGAATTAGTTCCGTGGCACGACGCTGAACCCTTTCTAACCTATCAATATCCTCACGCAAATACGGGCAACAAAACTGAACGGCATATTCTAAATGAGGCCTGACTAGGGACTTGTAAAGGGGAAATATAATATTCATCGATTTAAATTCGAAATTACGCGCTATGAAGCCAAACATCCTCTTAGCTTTTGCGCAAGACTACAGGCACTGGTTCCTAACTTTTAATTCCTTAGATACGCGTACGCCTAAATCTACTTCTTCGTCAACGCCCGCTAACTCTCTAATATCCATCGTGTACGTGTAATTATTGTTACGAGAACCTACATGCAAATCTTTACATTTGTCTACGTTAAATTGCATGTACCACTTATCCGTCCACTCCATAATCCTATTTACATCATCTTGGAGCCTATTTCTATCGTCCTCGTTAACAACCTTACCGCCTATTTTAGTATCGTCCGCGAATTTTGACACGTTACTAGTCAATCCTACATCTATGTCGTTAATGTAAATTACGAATAGCAATGGGCCAACCGAATGTGAAGTGGGCACAAAAATAGTATTGAACGATACGAAGGCCATTTACATCGAGTATAGGCGCCCTCACACCTTGAGCGGTGAAATAATGTTAAGTCGTATTCACTGCGTAGTGCAAAGCAATAATGATGAGACTGTAGACTCGATTATGTGCGAGTTTAGTGTTTTAGTTAAGCGCAGTAGAACTAATGTATTTTGATGTATATTTATTTTTACTATATTTAATTATTCAATATATTTGTGTGTGTGTGTGTATATTTTTTTCCTGTAGTAATATGTTGATGATTATACTCCATCGTTTTTTATATTATCATTTTCTTATTTTCAATATATTTAATTGTTATATTTAATTGTTATATTGATGGTTATACTCCATCGTTTTGTATTATATTATTTTATATTTTTTGAATATATATATATATTCATTCGTTCGTATTTCTTGTATTAGTATTATTATTTTTATTTTATTTTTTATCATATATAGTCCATCGTTTGTATAGGATTGTGTTTAGTTTCTATATATTTCGTGAAATTGATTCCAATAATTCGTCAAAATAAAGAGAATGATGTAATGGTGTTTTATTTAATTCTTTTGGTTGTATATATAAACGATATTATTATTTAATTATATGTATACCAAATGGCTGGTTAGGTCTTCTAAACCGACTGACGGATTTCTAAGCCAACTGTCAAGTATATCTGAATAGCGCAATCTAGCAGCTGAAAAGTTAATTAATATATACACCCTCCTTCTAGGTCTTCTACGTCAACTGGCGGGTTAATCCAACTGTCGGATAATTCCAACTGGCGGAAAGCCAACTGTCAAGAATATAATATTATTTAATTAAATAAATAGCGCAATCTGGCAATTCAACCCTAATAATATCCACCTGAACAAGCCATTTACGCCTTCTAAGAAGCCTTCTAAGCCAACTGGCTGATTAGGATTTTTTCTGACAGCTGGCGCTCGGATGAACTCTCATTATGCGTCTGGCAGGAGCCAGGGAACACCCCTCTCTTCTACTTAGGTTGAGGCTTAGGTTAGGTTTCCCTTTGTGGGGTGAGATCGTCCCAACTTCTCCCCGAAAGACTCTCCTCCTTTCTCTCCCTCTCTTAGGTTAGGTATACCCTTTTGGGTGTCAGGCCGTTCCAGTTACTCCCCCAAAGAGGTTAGGGAATCTTCCCCAGCAAGTTGAAGTTCCCCTTCATTGCAGCTTGGGGGATAACCCCTCCCCTTGTTGCATACCCCCCTCCCACTTTTTTGCATAACATCTTGCAACATTCCCCATCCCCCTTTGCAACATTGTTCAAAAATTGCAATTGCATTGCACTCCAGCCTTTTCCGGTAGTACTGGTCCTGCTGCGGTCTTAACGGAAGAGTTAGTTTGAACGGTAATGAAGACACTTTATAGGGCCTACGCGATTAGGGCCGGGAGAGTTAGTCACACACTTTGCCCAACGATCCTGCTACTGTTGAAAAAAAAATTCAAAAGCACTTTTCGGAATGGTCAAAAGCTGCTCCGTCGAATTTCTTTCAATGGTCCCAACATCATCGAATCGGTGTCCTTTCAGGGTTTGTTTGAGCTTCGGAAACAAAAAAAAAGTCGCATGGAGCCAAATCTGGCGAATATAAAGGCTGCTCTAGTTGGGGGGTAGCGTTTACGGCCAAAAATTGCTGGACAAGTTACAACGAGTGAGATGGCGCGTTATCGTGATGAAGCATCCAGTCTCCGAAGTTCCACTTTTGCGGCTGTTTCCTCCAAACTGCTTCTGTAGACGTCTGGAGAATGTAGACGTCTCAAAACTTCACTATAAAATTCCTTGTTGATTGTTTGTCCCTGTGAAGCATATTCATGGTGCACAACACCTTCACAGTAAAAAAAAAGACTCTCCAACTCTGCGACATCGTAAGAAATCGCCGCGAAACAAAACATGTTTAACTTTATCGGCTCACCATAGTAGACTGACGCTATACAATGAAGTGCAACCCTATCATTCAACTTGTCTCGATATGTAGAGACATGTTTAGCACTCCAAGCGTGACACCATTCTAAAAGTAAACACCCTGTCCTGATACTTTTTGTACAGACCTCGTATATATATATATACACCTTACCTTACAACCTTACAAAGGTTTCGCGTGATGATCTCTCATTTCGCGAAGGTCAAGCTTGTCGCCCCTCCTCAATAGGAATATGAAAACAAGAGATACGACTCTCAATTGGCCAAACGTTTCAGTCCACTAAGAGACCATCTTCAGTGACTAAATAGAAGCATCTAAAAAACAATCATATAACTAAAGTAAATACAAATGTCATAAATATACTGTACAATAATAAAATCCAATACAAAAAGTAAAAAAAAAAAAAAGAGAAAAAAAACTATCTACATTATAATCTATTACACAGCTCAACCAAAAAAATTTTTTGTTTCGTTGCCAAGGAAATTCGTACGAATTTAGGGTATTTTGGGGTTGCTGAATTCCAAAATGAAAGTAGTTTTTCCGATTTGGCTCTAGTTCTTGAGATAATGAATACCCTCCATTAATAGAAAACGTAACCATAACGCGTGCATATGGGAAACTACCGGAACATTCTAGATGGTGAGACACGCGAATATTCTTAGTGTTTACTCCGCGATCATTCTAGAATATTCCTCCTCCGTCTATAAGTCATCGGCCACCCAACCAGTAGTTAGTTGACAGTTGGCAGTGGAGCGGTACGTGTTGTCTGTTGTGTTTTTCGTGTTTCTCGTCCGTGTAATGTATTTGTATACATGTACTTAGTGTACATAAGTCAATATGAAATGAACTTATAATTTTATTGTTTTCTTTTTTCAGAGAAATATGAGTTCTTCACGAAGAGGCTGCTTAAACAATCCTAATGTATTCTGCTACATTTGCGGCAAATACACTCTGCAAAAACAAAGAAAAAACATCACAGACTTTGTAAAGCAAGCTTATCTTGCGTATTTTGGCGTGGCGCTTGGAGACCAAGACAAGTCATGGGCTCCCCATAAGGTTTGCAAAACCTGTGTAGAATGCTTACGACAGTGGAAAAATCGAGAAAGGAAAAGTTTAAACTTCGGTGTGCCTATGGTGTGGCGAGAGCCGAAAAACCACCAAGACGATTGTTATTTCTGTGTGGTTAATGTGAAAGGTTTCAATCGATACAAGAAACTCAAGTGGGATTATCCCAATTTGGAATCAGCAAGGCGACCTGTGTCACACAGCGAAGACGTTCCCATGCCAGTGTTTACCACACTGCCCGACCTTCCGTTGTCAGAATTTGAAGAAATTCAGGACTTAGGTGGTAGTAGTGGAAGTGACTATGAAGGAAGCATTTCAACACCTCAGCAGTTCTCCCAAGACAAACTCAATGATCTCATACGGGACCTCAGTCTGTCAAAGCAAGCATCTGAACTTTTAGCATCCAGACTAGGGCGGATCGAAAATGAGGTTTTTAAACTTTGTTTCGAAATTCAAATATGGCTAGTGCGGAAAATATGTGGGTGCTATAGATAATGACTGTGCATAAATATTAGTCCTGCGAAATTATATCTTCAGGTGCCACAAAGCCGTCGAAAAAAGTGAAATATAATGATTTTCTTATATTCTGCATTAGTACAATAACTGAAACTTACTTGTTATTATTATATATTAAGTGTTCCAATTACCAAAATAGTTACTGAATTACGCAGCTCTTAGTTTATTTAGATCATGTTCTTTGATTAATGATCTAAATAATCCAGAAATCACCACGAGGAGGTGGCTGCGTGTCGAGCTCCACCCATGCCCTCCCAACCACCTATCCTTGCGCATGTTTTTTTCTATTAACGTTTTATTTAAACTTTATATTCAGCTTTACTTTCGAATGATGGCATTTTTTTACGTGACTGAAGTGTTGATCTTATGAAGCCATCTCGCGCGTTCAATCCAAATACTTTTGATGATGCTTCAGTCACTAATTTTACCATTCTTTCTACTACTTGTGTATGACAAGGGAATTTCTCGAATGGAGGGGTACTCTTGTTTTCTATGAATTCTTCAATCTCATTTTCTGTCAGGTGTCTTGTCACAGGTGGTTCAGTGACAATGCATTTTTGCCAATTAATTAAATCAGTATAATCAGAAGCTTCAAATTGAATAACAGGTACTGTGAAACGCCTCACAACTTTTTTCCTTGTTTGTTTGCCTTGCTTTCTTATTCGCCTCCACGCTAATTCTCTTATGGCGCTGCGGTCATCATGATCATTGATGCTAGAATATTTTCTGGATTTGCAAAAAATGCATTTCTTTGTATGACAGGGTTTACAATATCCTTTACTTCGTCATTCAGTGTTCTTGTTAGTTCAATAGTTTTGAAAACATGTTTTGAGCCATTGACAAAAGACGTACTTTGCTTAATAGAAAACCACATTGGGATGTAGACCTTCATTATAAAAGAAGCAATGTTCATGAGGTTCTCAGATGGACTTACAGTTGAAACGTGTAGACGAAGCAAACGATTTGCTGTAGTCAGCCATCGTGAATGTGCCATTTTGCCTGGACTACGATGAGCAAGATCTGGAGAGCAATATCCTTTGTTATGGCCTGATGATATCAATTAGATATTTTTGGTCGGTGCTAAGATCTTCACAGTCTACAGTTGGTTCCTCAGCATCAATCCTTTCAAACTCCACAATAGGAAGACTCTCACAGTTCTCTAATTCCCTGCCAATAGGACCGGTGAATCCGCGGGGGCCAGATGTTTTTCCATCCAGCTTTGCAACTAAATGGCGTAATGGCAATTCATTGGCATGGAGCTGGCACACTAAATGTTGAACTGGCTTCTTCAGCTTCAATTCTATAAGCCTTATAACGCCTCCCTTTTCTCCAGTGTTGACTGCTGCACCATCGCATCCAATGGCAACAAGGTTTTCCAGGTTCATGTCATTATTTCCATATATCAAACATTCCTTTACATATTTCTTCAGCTGATCCAGAATTCACAGAATAATGGCCCAAATAATCTGAACCAGGTTCTCTCACTAAAGTGATATGTTCTTCTGTTACCTTCTTCTGATATACTTTGGACTCTTTTTTTTTCTTGGAAGAGTGTAGAATCTTTTCGACCATCAAAATAGATTCCTCTGATTGGGACCTGATTTTCATCTTTCATAATTTCTGATCTCTTCTTTGTCTTTCTCTTCTGATTTTACTCCTATCCACTACTTCAGATGTATTGTCAATAGAAACTTCCCCAATATCTTGCAATACTGCACTAACAATGAATGCTGCAGCTCGATCTGAAACTGCAGTCCTGTCACAAGCAGTAGCCACTGAAGGTAGATTTGTAGTTTTCCTTTTCTTGAATAATTGTTCTTCAGGTTGTTCGAGCTTTCTCTTCGAGCTAACTGGCTCTGGAAATGTATCGTCTGATATTTCGCCAGATTCACTTTCACTGTTTGATGTCGATGATGATAATTCAACATTTGTATCCTGCAATTTCTCCTGTGAAGATTCTTTGGTGAGCCTCACAGCTTCTTTTTGCTTTCTTAGCAACGTAGATGCTTTTTTCTTTGAGTGTGTAATATCTACTCTATCAATAAACAGTTTTCTTTCACTCCTTTGATCTAAGAGGAACGTCACTTCTTCCTTTGGAACCGTTTTTTCTTTGGGACAAAGAACATTGTGTTAGTACTTTGCACTTGCACGCTGCAATGTCAAAAAGTTTCGTGTGTGCTTCTTTTTTGAACATATCAATCTTTGCTTTGTAAGCTTCAGAATTTTTTCTGCTTTGGTATGGCTTCATAATGACACGATACTTTTCGTGGTAGCTTCTGAACATTGTTTCAATTCGCCTGTCTGACAGAATTGGGACGGAAGCACTTTCCCAAATTGTTTTCAATTTATCAACAACTTGTTCTTATTTGAGATATTGAAGGATCTTTATTAGTATTCTGTTTCAAATCGTTCTTACAAACAAGTAATATTTAAAAACTCCTTCGTATGTAGGAAGATTCCTGTGCCACAAATCTTCCCCCATACCAAACATGGGGCACTCAGTTGAGGCCCTGGTTGATTTTGCACAAACTCGAGACATTTTGAAGTATACAAATCTGAAAAAGAAAGAGCTAATATCAATTATACGTTAATTTCAGTTAATAGTACATGGCAAACTTAGGGCAACACAATACAGAAATGCAAAATATATAAGAAATATAGTTTAGACTATCTGAGTAACGCCAACAACAGAACACCCACCTGCTACGAGAGCGACAGCTACACTGAACCGAGGTACTCACGTGACAGCTGAGTGAGCTGACTATAGAAAACTGTTTAGAGAATAAAACTTTTTTAAAGGTTGACTGAGCTATTTTTATACAAGTGTGAATAAATTCTTGTCTATTGTGCATCGTGGACTCTTCTGTAATTATTGGTTAAAATCTGCTTTTTTCAATTTTTTTCAATATTGAAGGTCATTGTGGCACCTGAAGATATTAATGTTATGATTTTAAATTTATATCAGCTTATTTTCTCACTACTACACACATTTTCCACACTAGCCAATTTGTAAATTCGAAAAATGAGTTTTTCACTCCGCCCTAATCCAGACTAAAAGAAAAGAACTGTCTACAGCCAGAAGCTAAAATAACAGGTTATCGGACAAGAGAGGTGGGACTTCTTCCTTACTTCAGCCAAGATGAAGAACTTGTATACTGCAATAACATCCCTGGACTTGTTCTTCAAATGGGACTGGAATATCGACCAGGAGATTGGCGGCTTTTTATAGACAGCTCCAGTAGAAGCTTGAAATGTGTTTTATTGCACAATGGTAACCGATATGCATCTCTTCCAATTGCTCACTCAACAAAACTTAAAGAAGAATATGAAAATATCAAAATGGTCCTGCAGAAACTCTGCTATCATGAGCACCAGATGCCTATTTGTGTTGATCTAAAGATGGTAAACTTCTTGCTTGGGCAGCAAAGTGGATATACGAAGTACCCTTGTTTCATCTGTTTATGGGATAGTAGGGCAAGGCAAGATCATTGGAAAAAAGTGACATGGCCTTCAAGAGAAAACAGGACTGTAGGTGCAGCGAACATCATTAACGAGCCTTTGGTTGACAGGGAAAAAATCATCCTCCCACCACTTCATATCAAGCTGGGACTAATGAAACAATTTGTTAAGGCCTTGGACAAAGATGGCGATTGCTTCAAATACATTTGTAGATCGTTCCCTGGACTAAGTATGGAAAAACTAAAAGCTGGAATCTTTGATGGCCCTCAAATCCGTACACTTATCAAGGATTCTAATTTCACAAAATTTATGAATGGTGTTGAAGCTTCTGCCTGGTGCAGTTATGTCTCAGTTGTCAAGAACTTCTTGGGTAACCACAAAGCAGACAATTATGAAGAACTGGTGCAAAACATGCTCACAAACTTTGAAAAGTTGGGTACTAATATGAGCATAAAGGTACACTTTCTCCATAGCCACTTACACAGATTTCCGGATAATCTTGGTGATTTTAGCGAGGAACAAGGGGAGAGGTTTCATCAAGATATCAAGGTGATGGAGGAAAGGTGTCAAGGCAGATGGGACAGACACATGATGGCAGACTATTGCTGGAACCTCCAACGTGATTGTCCTGATAACCCACATAAAAGAGAATCGTACAAACAGAGATTTACTATATATTAATTGTAATTATGCGAATCAGCTTACTGTATTTATCTCTCATTATACCGAATAAAATGCCATTATGTATTTCATGTGTTTACTTTTGTATGATTTGAGACAATTTCAATGCGATTTGTAAGTAGGCTACGCCTGAACATTAAATTTTTTGCATTTTAACGTGTTTCAATGGGGTACAAATTATCTCATAAATTAGAGCCAATCTAGCAAAACCGATGTCATATTCAGAATCAGCACCACAAAGTTACCCCAAAATCACTCTAATATGATTGGGAATAAAATGAGTGTTGATCAGTGTATAGACAGTTTTTTCTCGTTTTTTTTTTTTAACTTTTTGTATTGGATTTTATTATTGTACAGTATATTTATGACATTTGTATTTACTTTAGTTATATGATTGTTTTTTAGATGCTTCTATTTAGCCACTGAAGATGGCCCCTGAGTGGACCGAAACGTTTGGCCAATAAATGTTGAGAGTCGTATCTCTTGTTTTCATATTCCTTTTGAGGATAAGATTCCCAAAGAACACTTCTATCGTAACTCTATATATATATATATATATATATATATATATATATAATATATATATGAAATAGCAATGCAAATATTAGGAGTATCTTAAATTGGGAATATTCAAATGGGAATTTAGAAAATATAACGAAACAGCATAGCTAACTATGGCTTAGCATATATAGCATAAATAGCATAACAACATTGAGTAATATTGAAATTCTTATTACATCCTTTTTACAAAGAAAGTAGAGGTTCCGAACCTGCGTCTTTTAACGAGGTAGTGAAAAACATTAAGATTTATACCTCCATCCTGCTTATGCATTTTACAAAGTTTCGAACTTTGATCATTGCTAATTATTAGATAATAAAATTTTCAGATAGCGACTCTTTTTTTACTGTTTACTGAATTTACTTATTGCGCTGTCGAACCTTGATCATTGTTAATTATTAGGTTATAGAATTTTCAGAGACAGACTCTTATCTTGTTTACAGAATTTTCTATCCTGCGTTGTAATTCTTAGAACAACTTGCTCGTTCAATTAGAGAATAGAAATTCCAAATTAACTATTATTAATTCCCAGTATTTTTAGATATTATTCATTTATTCATAATTCACTATAATTCAGTATAGAATCAAGTTCAATTTATTATTAATTCTCACATTACTAGTTTTTCTTATATTACTGAATTCTTGATTACAGTTGTACAATTATAAATAAAATAACTTCATTATAGTAGAGAATTTGGGCTTAAATGATTCTGGAACTTAATTTAAAATTAAATTTTAAAAAGTTGATGTTAAGTTTCATAGAAGAACATGATTAGGAGTTGGGATTGGAATTACAGAATAGACTCATTTTTACAAAAATGTAATGCTATAGGCATTTTTTAGGAAAAGGAATTAAACAACTTTTTCTAAAGGGTTTGGGGGTGCTGAATCCAAATATTTTGTTTACCAAGCTGGATTTTGTTGTTTAAATCCTCAAATTGTCGAAAAACAAAATAACCGCCCCTGAAGTCCGAAAACGTCCATATCTTGGTAATGAGTGATCATTAGAGTCCGGATGTTCATGCAAAATGCCATAAATGCCTTTTTTTGCCTATTTTTCGCGTTTACCGGAAAAAGTGCCGAAAATTATTTCACGAAAGTAACAAGTGGAAAATATTTATGATGAAAATAACCACGAAGGTTATAGTGTTTCCTTTTCCTTCGTGATTATTTTCATCATACATATAAGAGAAACTGAACGTGCATTTATTTTTATGTAAGGAGGGGACTAAGGCGAACGCCCGCAAAAGTGTCCCCTCCACAGAAAAAGGAGAGCGCTAAAGAGAAGGTCTCCAAGGCTCAATGATTCCATTTTTCTTTTTCTTTTTCAATATAAATTTTGAAAAGATTGTGTCGTGTGGAAGATGCATGTATGTGCAACGAGGAATAGAAGGAGAAGTGTGTGTTTGAAAGCATGCTGGACTGCTCACAGGGTAGATGAGACACGGAAAATCAGGTCAGCTGAGGAGGACAGTGACAGAAGAAATGGGAGTTCCAGCACTCCCTGTCTCGTACCTAACATCCCCCCTGCAGTACTTCCCTGGTCGATTGGTGTCTACAATCTCCTCCTCTCATAATAGTCCGGTTGCACGGGGTGGAAACCCTGCATTGTTTGTTATAAAGCAAATCTTGACATATTTTGAAAGCTTATACCACCCCATTCAAGAATCCATCGGATATACACCTGACCCCCACGTGGCTTTTTCAATGTGGTCGCCAATTTCCAAGATAGCCGGCGAAACTGAAAAATCCCATATCCTGGTCAATACTCGATGGATTTTGGTGATCTTGGTGTCATTTCTAGGGTTTTTTAAGATGATGAGTCGATCTGGAGGGGTTGCAGATACTTTGGGAGTCGTTTTGACCCACATTCGTCAATACTCAAGGTCATTGGAGGTCAAACGCCCCCCGAAATAAGGAATATCCCATATCCCGGGCAGTCGTGGAGATATTTTGGTGATCTTACTGTCATTTTTATAGTTTTGGGCGAGACTGAGTAGTTCTATAGGCACATGATAACAGTAGAATATCATTTTGCAACTCCATGGGTCAAGTCAAGGTCATTTGAGGTTAAAGTTTGGCTTTGAAATATGATAATGCCACAGTTGACATCACTGTATTTGCTTTATTTCAGTGACAATTTCTACAATCTAGCTAACTGCTGAGTACTTAACATCTTTTCTGCAGATAAAACCAGATCATAATGCTTAAATGACAACCCACATTATATGGATATGGATATTCGGATATAAACCACAATTTATGCTGAAGTGAAGGTCACATGCATTCTATGGAAGGTTGCAAAGCTACAAGATATGACCTCGTAAGCAAAACAAAGCTCACACCTAGCTGGGGGATTGGCATTGACAACTTTGATGCAGTTATTCACATTAGGTAACCATGGTTGTGTCAGGATCGTCAGGATCATCAGTCTGCTCTTCGTTTGCGTTTTGGGTCAATGGATTGTTGCAATCCAAGCCGCTGCCACATGCACAGAACATTGTGCAAGGGATTCCGCGTCCGATGCAGCCGCAGAGACTCCCCCTGCATGCTGATTGTGATTCACACCCACATCTGATTAGCTTCAGAACTTCATCTGGTGCTAAGCACACTCCTTCACCAACTGTTTTTGGGATGAGAACTCTGTTTGTTTCGTCTCTCTCCCACCCATAAGCAATTGCATAAGAACATCACTCATACATTCGGAAGCAATATATTTGTCTATGTGAGTACGATAAGAAGTGAATTCTTCCTTGTTCTTTTTGCACTCACTCGCGATTTGCTTGCCCAGCTTCTTCACACATTCATCAATATCAACAGATTCCTCACAATCTTTTGCAATATTCAGGTATGAGGCAGCATAGTTTTTGAAAACTAACAACGTAGCGATACCATCCCCATGTAAGTCTACAATTTCGTCTTTGAAGTAATCTTTAACTTTTACAACGAGCGACCTACGTGACAACTTCTTACCACCTAACTCTTTGTAAAGCTTCTCTTCTTCAATTGAATTCCATGGTTTCATTTTGTCCTTCGACAATTCTACACACAAAGCAATGAAGGGGCGGTCTTCAGGTTCAACCCTTGTCTTATTCTGGCAAGCTCTCTCAACCTCAACATGAAAGGTAGACATACAATCTTTTGGTATCGGGCTTCTTCAGCCGGTAAATCTCCTTTCATGCCCAACAACCTACTGAGTACAACTTGTCCCTGCTCATCATTTTTCAGTTTACACTTTTCTAACAACACATCTTTGTAATTTTTTTTTTATCACCAAGCTTATCGGTCATAAACGTAGATGCTGGAATGCGGTATTGCACCGGAACTTTGCTGTCATATTTCTCAGGTAATATACATACACTCACTGACTTTCAAACAAAAGAGACAGTGTTTTTTATGGTCATATACTGGGCTTTCACTGAGAACAGCACTACATAGTCTTTTTGGCTCCACTGTAGAGGTATCACACTCTCTCTTTTTCATGAATGCTGATAAATTCCGCTTGGACACATAGGTGGAAACACAGTTCTTGTGACAACAACGGATTTTTGCTCCATCTTCCAAGAGAGGCTCTAGTCTCGCTCGAACATCTGGCTGCCCTCTGATGTCGATGCTCTCTATGATTTTCTGGATCCTCCCACAATTTTAAAGACCTTTCTGACCTCCAGGACATCTACGAAGGAAATCTTTGAAGAAACATTCGTCTGCAGCTTTTGTAGAACCTGAAAAATAAGAATTTTGTTTACTCATTCTTCAGAGTATAAATCGCAATGAAATAATTTATCCTCAGCAAATGAAAACTAAACAGTGCTTATCTGGTATATTCTCCATATTCAGCAGTCAAAAAACAATTTTGGAATCAGCACAACCAAGACGTCATGAAACCACCAGGTGGGCAGCACCATGAGCAATAATCTCAACAACCTGAAAAAAATAAGAGGAATAATTATACATATTGGAATTCACTTTACCATGCGGAAAATAATCCCTGATTTCATTTTAAACCCTATAGAACTACTCAGTCTCGCCCAAAACCATAAAAACGACAGTAAGATCACCAAAATATCTCCACGACTGCCCGGGATATGGGATATTCCTTATTTCGGGGGGCGTTTGACCTCCAATGACCTTGAGTATTGACGAATGTGGGTCAAAACGACTCCCAAAGTATTTGCAACCCCTCCAGGTCTCTGCTACCAGACTATAATAGTATTATTTTATATTAACCATTTTCTGAAATTTAAATCCTTGTCATTATTGTGTAACGAACATTTTCAGTACGTACTGTTTTGCTCACTATAATGGTATTGTAATATGTATTATTTATTATTTATACATGTATAATGGTATTATTTTATATTAAACTTTATTTTTGGAAATGAAATAATTGTTATTATGTGTAACTAATACTTGCACTACCGACTGTTTTCTTCACTGAGGGCGTTGTAATATGTATTATGCGTATATATACTGTAGGTATTATTCTAAGTTAAAAAATTTTTAAAAACAAATTTACAAATACTATTTTTTTACTGCCTAGTTCGAATGTTTATTTTGCCTGTTTGTCTGCCTTTTTTGAGGATTTTTAGTGCCTAAACATCTGGGCTCTACTCATTGCCAAGATATGGACGTTTTAGGATTTGAGGGGCAACTATTTTGTTTTTCGGCAAATTAAAGCTTTAAACGACAAAATTCAGCTTAGCAAACAAAATATTTGGATTCAGCACACCGAAATCCTTTAGAAAAAGTTGTTTACCTGCTTTTCCTAAAAAATGCTTCCAACTCTCAAAATAGCAACACATTTGGAAAATGGGTCTAGTTCATTATACTGTTCAACAAACTTTTCTCCTTTTGATAAATGTGGGTGATTCCTATGTTCATTTTACGCTGATTACGAAAATGAAAACAGATTTTTTTCTATCACCCACAGTTTTTGAGGGATTTGCAATTTAAAACCCTTTGAGATCGAGATAACATTCCTCAGTTTGTATCATAACATGAGATTTATTCTTAGTAATTTATTTTGTATAAAATCTTTATATTATGCATATTATTATTTATATTTACATGTTTATATATAATATGCATATATTTATTTAAGTATACTGCCCTGACAGTTTTTGTTTAGTATGTGGTGAATTTACAACAAAATCTCGAAAGCAGGGTTTCTTTCGCTCCTTTAATTAAGAAGGTTTATGAACTTTATTTCGGTTGCAAAGTAGGAGATCAAGACAAAATCTGGGCTTCTCATGTATGTTGTGTTTCTTGTGCAAGATCTCTGAGAGGGTGGTTAAAAGATACTCATTCTTCACTTCCTTTTGTAGTCCCAGTGGTATGGAGAAAACAAAGAGACCACTCGACTGATAGCTACTTCTGTTTGACGAAGATAAGTGGACACTCCTCAGCATCTAAACATGCGATTCAATATCCTAATTTACTGTCAGCCATGCGACTTCTTTCACATTGTGACAGTTTGTCAGTACCAAATCCACCAAAGACATGGTGGAGAAGCACAATCCTAAGGAATGGAGTCTTTTTATCGATTCATCAAAGTTGATTCTGAAAGTCGTACTATCGCACAACGGTAATATCTATCCTTCGGCTCCGGTTACACATAAAATTCATATGAAGGAATCCTGTAACAATATGCAGATACTTTTAAAACCCATAGAAGAAGAGAGCCAAAATCAAGGTCCGGTGTTTCGAGATGCATAGACACTGCTATTGAAAGATGGGAGATCGTAGACAGGAAGAAAGATGGACTGAGGATTGTTCCAGAGTTGACAGGTTCAGTAGATGAAAGACTGAAAATACCGATTAACCCTTGCAATAGATAGTTGAACAGAAAAGGAATGAGAAAATGTAGAAAGTCTGGTACTATGGGTTCTCCTTAAAGGAGGAGGCATGCAGTTTGAGAGTTCAGAAGAGCAATTTTCATTATGATAGCGATAGTAAAGAGAGAGTGAGGCAACATTGCGGCGAAGAGAGAGAGATTGAAGGCAATCAGTAAGAGGCAGGGAATTGATGAGACGAAAATCTTTGGATTCCACCCGGTCAAGCACGGCGATGTGGTTGAACCACCCAACACATGAGAAGCATACTCTATAGAAAGAGAGTATATGTGATCTTTCCAGGAAAGATCACGAGAAAAGGAAACGCTAAGATAGTTAAAAGAAGAAGAAGGATTGAGTTGTGTGTTGTTGAAGATAAGGAGATAGACGTGTGGAATATTGTGACGAATAGAGGTACTGAGGTACTGAGTTTTTGAGGCAATGAAGGCCAGAATGTTCTCTCTTCCCCAATCAGAGATAGCAGAAACATCAGTGGTCAGGTGCTTCGTAGCCGTACTACGCGAATCATGGAGTGACTGTTCAAAGGGACGTTTCGGGATGCGGGTGGAGAAGTGAAGAGCGGAATCATCAGCATAGGAGTGAATAGGACAGGAAATGCAAATTAAAAGATCTTTAATAAAAAAAAAGGAAAAGAGTGGGTGACAGGACAGAACCCTGAGGCACACCCCTGTTAATAGCTTTAGGAGAAGAACAATGGCCATCTACAACTGCAGCTACAGATCGGCCAGAAGGAAATTAGAGATGAAGGAACAGATAGAAGGATAGAAACCGAAGGATGGCAGTTTGGAAATTGAAGTTCTGCGCCAGAAAAACAAAAGTTTCACCGAAACACCAAAGGGAGGATGACCAAGAGTCAGAGAGATATGCAAGAAGGTCGCCAGTAGAGCATCCCTTCCGGAACCCATACTGACGCTCTGAAAGAAGATTGTGAGAAGAAGGATGTTTAAGAATCTTCCTATTAAGGATAGATTCAGAAACTTTGGAAAAGCAAGAAATCAACGTAATTGGACGATAGTTGGAGGGTTGAGATCGGTCACCTCTTCTTTGGATCAGGCTGAATGAAAGCGAACTTCCAACAGGAAGGAACAGTACCAGATGAGAGGCAAAGACGAAAGAGTTTGCCTAGGCACAGAAGCGCAGTTTTTAAGAACAACGGGAGAAATATCATCAGGACCATACGACTTCCTAGAGTTGAGCCCAGATAGGGCAGAAAAACATCTTTAGAAGAAAGAGATTCTAATTTCAGACATAATAAAGTCCGAGGGGGGAGGAAATGGAGGAGCACCACCGGAATCGTCCAAGGTTCAATTGCAAGCGAAAGTTTGAGCGAAGATTTCAGCTTTGACGGGAGAAGAGACGGCAACTAGCCATCGAAATGGAAAAAAGGAGGGAAAGAAGAGGCAGTAAAGTTGCTGAAGATGTTCTCAGCTAGATGCCAGAAAGAGCTTGAAGAATTAGAATTCGATAGATTTTCACATTTTTCCCGACTGAAGGAATTTTTGGCGAGTCGAAGAACAGATTTTGCACGATTCAGGGCAGAAATATAAGCTGAGTGAGAGTCAGGATTTGGATGGCGACGGTACCTTCTAGAAGCCTCTTCTCTGTTGTGGATAGCATTAGAACAAGTAAAGTTAAACCAAGGGTTTTTTGCATTAGTTGTAGGAATAGAATAGGGAATGTACGCCTCCATGCTCGATAGAATCACCCAGAAGGGCCCCTGCCACGGATACAGTAATCGTTCCATGGGAAATCACAAAAGCTCTACCTAATGGCATCCCAGTTACTGACGCTGAAGTGCCAAACGCGCCTCCTCTTGGGGGGATCCAAAAGCCGCATTGGCGCGATAGGACAGGAAACAGGTATAAGAGTGTGATCGGAGGTGCCGAACGGAGAAAAAAGTTTCACAGAGTAAGAAGAAGGATGTGTGGTAGAAATAAATCCAGAATGTTGAGCCTATCTCCAAAGCGATCGGGAATACAAGTAGAGTAATGTACAATCTGCTCAAGATCATTTAGGATAGAAAAGTTGTAAACTAGTTCACCTGGGATGTCAGTGAAATGGGAGAGAAGCTAAAGGTGGTGGTGAACATATATATATATATATATATACTGTATATATATATATATATATATATATATTCAAGAAATCCTTTTTTGCATGAAGTCTGCGAGCAAAACGCCTTTGTGGTCCCAAAACACGGTAACCATCACTGCCAGCGGACCTCACAATCTTGAACTTCTTTGGTCGCGGAGACCCAGGGTGTTTCTATTCCATGCTGGCACGTTTTGTTTCCGGAGTACGGTGATGAACCCATGTCTCGTCTATAGTGACAATGCGCTCGAGAAATTCTTGACCACTGACAGACTCGGAATATCGTTGCAGAAATGACAGGGCACTGTTCCAGTAGAGCCGCCATGTTCAACTGACTCATATAACCAATGTACGGTAGATGGCAGCCGAATCGACGTGCAGTATCGCCAACAATGATTAACGAATTCACCTGATACAAACATAATTAATGTAGGTCCTTTAGTTACGAAATTATACGCCGTGTAAACTTATTTTCTGACCGCCCCTCGTAATAGTGGTGTTACTCAGGGCTCTGTCCTGTCACCCACTCTTTCCCTTTTATTCATCAATGATCTATTAAGTCGCACTTCCTGTCGTATTCACTCCTATGCCGATGATTCCACTCTTCCGTTCTCCACCAGCTTCACAAAGCGTCCCTCTCACCAGTTACTCCATGATTCGAGTAGGACGGTTATTATATGGTGCAACTAACCTCTGATCTTTCTACTATCTCTGACTGAGCAAAGAGAATAACTGGGCAGATACTGAGAACCTTTAAACGAAGGGAGAGGAATATAACGATCGGCGTTTAAAAAAAAAAAAAAAAGCCGATCATATCCAAGTTGGGATACTGTTCGGTCCTAAAATCTCCATATAAAAAAGAAGACAGTCAGCTTGAAGGGGTTCAGAGAAGCTTCACATCCAAGATCAATGAGTGCAATGAACTAATTACTGGGAAAGGTTACGCGAATTAAACGCATACTCACTGGAAACAAGAAGAGAGAGATATAGTATTATTTACACTTGGAAAATAATGGAGAAACTGCCCTCCAATCTTACTCTGAATCCTATAACCCACCAAAAAACAGTGGAAAGTAGAAAAGGAAGACTGTGGCGTTTCCCAAATTAAAGGCTAGTCAGGGAACATCCCCGATCCTGAAGGAAAATATTCTTATTGTGAGAGGACCAAGACTGTTTAACCAGATGCCCAAGGAACTGCGGAATATGAGTAATGATTATTATAATTATTATTATTATTATTATAATTATTATTATTCATTATTAGAGAAAACAAAACTTATTTACTAGTCTAAAATCAGCTAATGTGACAGAAATGCCACATATATATATATATATATATATATATATATATATATATATATATATATATATATATACATACACATTGGAGAATATATATTAGAAATAACAGAAATAAAAGAAGCACCAACAGAAGAAACAGAGGCACAAAACCAAATCCAACGATCTCAAACAAAGGACATTAGCAACAATAGGAAAAAACAAGTAGACAATAAAGAAATCATACTGAAACCACCAAAAGAAAGGTCCCAAGTAAAAATGGGGAAGAAACTATATGTAAATACAATGTGAAAGGAATATGCAGATATAAAGGAGGAGAATGTATTTACGAACACCCTCCTTTGTGCAACTACTTCTACAATAATGGTCACTGCAAATTTGGTGGAAAATGCAAATTCTACCATTTGGACATTTGTAAGACCTACGCGACATATGGAACCTGCCGGTACGGGAGAAAATGCTACTACCATCATCTCCCGACAAGTTCAAAGGACAAAGGACAAGTTTCAAATGACAACAGGAGGAATGTGAGAAAAAAAATATGTACCAAAATAGCAAAAAAACTCTTTAAACACAAATAGCAAACAAAATTTTTTCAACATCTTGGACACAATACGGCTGCTAAATCCTGTACAGCACATGCAGCTGATACAGCTGAGAACCGTCGAGCCGGACCGCTTCGTGGCAAGAAACTACCAGAAAAGGTAGGGGGGAATGGATCAATCTCGGAGGACCACAAGGCTACAAAACACGCGATATCAAAGGACAACGAACTTAAAATGCACATGGGGCAATGCAAAACAAAGAACATAAACATTGTCCTGGCAAATATTCAAGGAATAAACCGAACAACTCACTAAACAAAGTTTCGCACCTGAAAGGTTTTATGGACGAAACAGGGGCGGACATCGCATGCATCACAGAAACACATCTTAAAGATTGCCAGGGAAACTGCGATAACTGCAAACACTGTATCGATAAGAAAAAATTGCATATCGATGGATTCAACTTACTAAGAGCTGATGGAACAGCGAGACGTAAAGGTGGCTGTGCTATTTATATGCATGAGAGTCATATGACAGATACAGTAATAAGTAAACCCAACAGCTTCGTGGAAACCCTTGCAGTGAAAATAATGAAACTAAACGTGGTACTGATAGTCATCTATAGATCTCGAAACTGTCCAAATGAAAAATTTTCGGATGCCATTGATGATATCAGAACCCTAATAAAGTCCGTAAACTCTCCATCCCCTAATATAATACTCTGCGGCGATTTTAATTTCCCATTTATAAAATACAAAAATGTGGGTAAAAATATATTTATACAGCAAGATAAGGGGGGAACAAGAGAAGACAAGGAGCAAGCAAAAATGCTGATGGCTCTCACAAACTAGTTTATGCTGACACAGGAGCTAACAGAAAATACCAAGAAAAATAACTGCCTAGATCTAGTATTCACGTATTACACGAAGTTGATTGCCGATATAAAAATAACCCCAACTATTATCTCAGACTACAACTTAATCGAGTTATCAATAAATATGGCGATAATATTAAAAGACAATACACATATTGAGGAAAGAAGCAAATTTGGGGCCTTTAACTTAAACTCCAACACCATAAATTGGGAAGAAATCAGATTACACATGGCCCAAATAGAGTGGAGAACAGTTATAGAGAATAAAACAACTGAATAAATGCTAACAACCTTCGAAGAAAAGACGCTGGAAATTTTAGAAAACTATGCTCCGAAAGCACAGCCAAAAGGAAAGAGGAACTGGCTAAAGAGGTAAAAGAGAAGAATATTTCGCAAAAGAAAGAGAGTAGCGATGAAGTTAGCTAATTGCGGAGACAACAATGCCAGGAAAGTAATACAAGAAAAACTGGAGGGTATCGATAGCGAAATGCAAACTCTGATAAAGGGCCATACAGAGAGGGAAGAGGAAAAGGCGATAGAAGCAATAAAGGAAAATCCAAAATACTTCTATAGCTATGCGAAAAGGAAAACAAAAAGGCGCCCTACTGTCAGGCTCTTAAGGAAAGGAAATAATGAACTAACAGACGATCTAAAAGAAATATCTGAAACATTGAGAGCCCAGTATGAATCGGTCTTCAGTACCCCAAAAAGTGATAAAGCGATACCTGATATAGATGCATTCTTCAAAGAGAAATTGCAAGGATAATGCATAACAGACTCTGATTTTACCCCAGTAGATGAAGCGAGATGTATAGGGCAAATAAAATCACATTCAGCTGCAGGATCGGTCAAATGGAACGCACTATTAATTAAAAACTAGAAATAAAATAGCTACACACTTATACGGGATATGGAGAAGATCCCTAGACACTGGGGAAATACCGAGCATCTTGAGAAGAGCAAACATTGTCCATATATATATAAAGGAGGGGATAGATCTCAAACAAAGAACTATAGACCAGTGTCTTTGACGTCCCACCCCACCAAAATATTTGAAAGAATAGTCAGAGAGAAAATCTATGACTTCTTGGAGGGACTTGAAAGATTCAACGAAAATCAGCACGGATTCCGATCAGGAGGATCATGCCTATCACAACTTATAGAACATTATAAAAATATACGGAGCAAATGTAGTTTACGTCCCCCTGACGCAAAAGGGGACACAAACTACACTAGCTCAAAGTTGGGGAACATAACCTACACTAGGATCTTTTGGAGACATTTTTTTAAATGAATCCATCAAATAAAACGTTAAAACTAGCGAAAATATTACGACTTAACCTAAGCAATCGTCAATATATATATATTATAATATATATATATATATATATATATATATATAAATATATACACAGTATATATATATATATAAATAAGTTGATGATTGGTTAGGTTAAGTCGTAATATTTTCGTTAGTTTTAACGTTTTATTTGTTTAGGTATACGAGGACAAAGTTGGGGAACGCAAACTACACTAGGATAATATAGGGGAACGTAAGCTACACTCGGCACCACAAGGGGACGTAAACTACACTTGCTCCCAATCTCTTAGATGCACTTGAAAGCAATAAAAACTATGATGTCATACATACAGATTTTGCTAAAGCTTTCGACAAATGCGATCATGATATAAATAGCACATAAAATGAAGCATATGGGAATAACAGGCAAAGTGGGAAGATGGATCTACAACTTCCTCAGATAACGTCTACAGGTCGTCAAAATTCAAGGTGTATCACCATCAGAATCAGAAGTACGCAGCTCAGTACCACAATATACAGTACTGGCCCCACTCCTGTTCATTATTATGCAAACAGACATAGACAGTGAAATAAACAGCAACAGTATAGTAACATCCTTTGCGGATGATACAAAGATCAGCAGAAAAATCAGCGATGCAAATGAAGTGGAGGCTTTGCAGAGGGACACGAACAAAATGAACACAACAATATACACAACAATATGACACTTAACAAAGAGATATTTCGGCTCTTGAGACATGGGAGGAATGAGGAACTTAAACAGACTGCATATTATGCTCCAGATAGACAAGAAATACAGAGAAGCACGAAAGCGGTCGATTTCGGGGTAATAATGACCGATGATGCCAAATTCGAGACACAAAATCAGATAGCAATAAACAGAGCAAAAAAAGTCGCGGGACAGTTAATAAATACATTCAAAAGGAGGGACAAGACAATAATAATTCCCCTTCTGAGAACACTGATCATAACAAAACTTGAATACTGTTCAGTTTTGACGTCCCCATACAAAAAGGAAGAAATAAATAAACTAGAAAAAACTCAGCTACATTTCACAGCAAAGGTTGATGGCTGCAAAGAACTCAACTACTGGGAAAGAATAGTAAACTAATTCTGTACTCCCTGGAAAGAAGAGAGCGGTACACCATAATCTACATATGGAAAATGATCGAAAAACTGGTACCAAACCTCAAACTAAACCTAATTACCATCCAAATAACGCTGGAAAATAGGAAAGGCAGAATATGTAGTGTTCCCAAATTAAAGGCCCAAAAAGGGACCTCCTCAACTGAAGGAAAAGAGCTTGGTTGTCAGGAGGCCAAGACTTTTTAACCAGCTTCCAAAGGACCTTAGAAACGTTACAGGGTTCAAAGTTGAAGTCTTCAAGAGAAGACTAGATGCCTGGCTGTGGACGGTACCAGATGAGCAGTGGGTACCTTACATGGCTATGTGCGGTGGAGAGCGCAAGAGAGCAACTCGCTCCTCAACCAAGCCAGGCCTAGAGGCGGGGCCACCAGCTTGACCTTCATGTGAAGAGAGACCAACACACGGAACCCAAACGAGGTATATATATATATATATATATATATATATATATATATATATATTATCCATGATAATAATGATAATATTTGATGATCATGATCATGATGTCACCTCGTTACTATACGAGTTTTACTGGATTGAAATATATAAACTACCCTTGGATTAGATAAATGAAAAGTATTTTAAATGAAATTAGTTAATATTTTCTGGATCTACAGGGTGTTTCAGGTCGACCCTACAAATATGAGAATTGTTATTGGTATTTGGAAATAAATTTGTATTTGGTATTTGGTATTTGAAGTTTGTTATAGTAATTCTGCCAATTCCCATATTTCTAGGATCGACCTGAAACACCCTGTATTTCGTAATACAAATATGAGAACAAAACAAAATTTGTTTTTGAGTTCACTGTATTTAGTTTAATTTTATTTTGTGTGGTATCGGTATTAATTAATATATTAAACGGAAGCAATAAATCTACACACATTTGGCATAAAAAAGGCCTTCTGCGAAGATATTGGCATGCCCAATCTCTGCTGTTCGAAAACTTGCACGTCTTCGTGTTGGCCTGCTAGGTAAAATAGGTTGTCTTTCGGGATATTATGTAACTATTAACCCTTTCGTGCCTGAGTTGTGGAATTTTATTTTAAGGTTTTTCCTATTCAAGCCAAAATAATCTCTAATATTCAGATTGCAAGGATCGTTTGTCAGGCTCATGTTGCCATAAGGCCACGGTCAGCGTTAAAGAAATCTTTGCTATTTGTCAGACGCTATAGTTTTTCTTCTTATATACATAATATATACGTTGTTTCCATTTACTAGTATATATCAGTAGAAACCTGATGAGCCAAAAATGCATCTTCTGCACGAACGCTTCCAGAAGTTTTAAGATAAAACTAACGGGGACCGCGAAATCGGACGCGCCGCCGGAAGGCGCGAGACGCTGTGGAGAGAGCCATGAATTTTTTTCCTACGCAACTCAACATTTCCTCAGGGAAGGTTTGTTTGTTTGTTTTTTTGTTTTTCTTTTTTCTTTTTTTATCTACAAATATCTCATGAAAGACCGTGAAGCCTCATAAAGGAACCCAAGGAGGAAATTCTCAAAATGATCCATTCTGCTTGTTTTTCTTGTTTTTTTTTTTCCAAGGATGAGGGGGCTCCTCAAGGGGGGAACCCAAAAATGCCCCTCATGATAGACGGTGAGGCCTCATAAAGGAAGGTGAGGAACGCGAGGAGGAAATTCTCAAAATGATCCAATTTCCTCGGATCAAATGCCATCATACTACTGATGTCATAAAATATTGTGAACTCTTTGCTGCCGGATAGCTACTTTTTCGTAGGTTCAGGTAAAACCATTCACAGTCCCGGTATGAAGAATACTGCTGAGGAGAACCAATACTGTGACAAGAGGATTACTCTCCTTTGATTTTCTTCCGAGTTCCGAGAGCGAGTTGGCAATATTTAAGAATGTCAAAGGTTGTAGGAAACGAAGAGTTCCGAAGAAACACTATAATTTTCTTTCGGTGAGTTGTAATTATGGTTTGACATATATTAAGAATGTGATACATTTTTGGAATATACAAAAGGGCAACCATGAAACTCGAGAAGTCCGAGAAATTTATAAGGAATTATGCGAAAAGAAATGACTTCACAATTTAATTTAATTTATTCTTCTAATTATCTTAATTAATATAATTATTAGAGACTATTTGAAGGAACTTTGAAAAATAATTAATATGTTATCAATATAAAGATGTAATATAAAGACGAAATAATATTACCTTACACTATATTAACAGTTTAAACAATTTAACAGTCAGTGCTATATATACTCGTATATTTATGACGCGACAGAAAAGAACATCCGTTTTATATTACAATGCCTTCATTGAATACAAAGTACACAAGCACTCTTACACTCTCCAATAAAAACGTCATTTGCATTCTGAAATTTTTTATATAATTATATTGAAATGTACATTTGTAATATACAAATTGACATTTATTCCAACTCTTTTATTGGGTGGAAATAAAAAAAATGGGTTTTGTATTTTTTTATTCCTGATTTATTTTTACTTCTACTTTGAGTTTAGATTCTCTCTTCAATTTCTTTACTTTATTCCCATTTTTGTTACGATCTAAATTCTAAATAGACTTCTAAAGGATTTGTTCAGAAGATTTAATTTTATGATGCTTAAATGACGAAAGGAAATCGGCAGTTCGATATTTTAATTTAAAAACTTTTGTTTGGTTGCACTTACAAATTTTAAGGTAAATTACACTCAATTCTGATTTGAATAATTTACTTTAATAGACATAATTTGACATTAACTGTCTCTTTAATGAATGAATTTATAAATATAAATAAATATAACTTATAAATATACAGCCAAATTTTATTATTATGAGAATTATTTTAAGTTTCATATACTCAGTTTTAACTATAAATTAATTTAATAAATTTTAAATGAATTTTAAAATTTTGAATGAATTCTGAGGTTACTTTATTTCATTTTCTGGATCACCTGAAGATCAGGGCCCCTATCCTTCTTTAGTTAGCTTTATAAGGCTGACTAACGAAAATATCACGACATAACCATTCGTCACGAGCGTACAGTTCACCTAACGATTGGTTAGGTTAGGTCGTGATATTTTCGTTAGTTAGCTTTATAAAGCTAACTAAAGAAGGCTGGGTCCCTGATCTTCAGGTGATCCCATTTACTTTTACTCTCTATTTATTTTGAAAATCTTATATACTTTTCTTTTAGACTTAAATTATTTAGAGATATTAGAAGGTTAGTAATATTTTATAAAATGTATTATTGAAATCATTAATGATTAACATTTTTTTAAGGGGTGTACCATGTAGGTGTTATATAATAATATTAAATAAAGAAAATTCAAAATATAATAAACAAAAAATTAATGAGTTTTTTCGGAGAATAACGTTGAGTTGTTTTGAAGATTTAGTTTATCCCCAAATATTGTCTTTCCCCGACACTCACTGCTGTAATATAAAGCTTGGCGGAGCTAGAGAAGAGAAGAGAAGACTATACATCGGAATGATCGGATTCACTACTTTCTGATGAAAACTCTCATACACTCGTCTCTAGCTCTAACAGGGTTTTCATACAACTTAAATTCCAAAAACAAATCATGTAAATAAATCGGCTCTAATCATTCCATACTAGGGTGGAGTGAAAATGGCCCAAAATTTTTTTTTGTGAATTTTAACTTACTTGAGGTTTTAAAAGTTGCCAATGGACTAATAGAACAATATGCAAAAAGGTTTATTAAAATCAGATAATCTTTTGATCGACCACCAGACGTTATAAGTTTACAATAATATACGATTTTACACAAAAATACCTAAAATACGAGTAAACATCAGACTATATATTTTTAGTTATTTTGGCCCACTATTATGCTAACGATAGAGTCTGAGTTATGCATGCATGGTTAATTCAGAATTGATAGTCACGTTTAGACTCAAGTTTCGGCATAAGCTGCCGAGAAGCGACGCGAGCCCGAATAAATCCATGGCGGGACGTCTCGCCACACACAGCGGCTGAAGCTTCGGTAACTAGGTTCACGCATCTTTCCACCGCCTGTGTGTGACAAGGGAAGCGAGGGAAGAGGACACTTGGTGAAATTTGAGCAGAGATCATGTCGTTCAATTCGTTGTCCGTCATATCCATCGTAACAGGAGGCTCCGTCACGGTCAAAGTCTGCCAATCGACCATGTCCTGGTATTCGGTCGCGTCGAGGTTGAGCGGTGGCACTCGAAACCTGCGGATTTTGTTTGCAGACACATGTGATCTTGCCTTCATGATTCTTCTGAGTCCGAGTTCCCTTATATGTGGTCGCTCATCTGTGATCATGGCTAATAGCACGTTCTCGGGGTGTCCGCAGAAGCCGTTTCGCCGAATCACCGGGTCGACGACTTTCTTTAGAGAGGAGCTGAGGTACCGTGTTCTCACCATCATCCCGTGCAGATGTTTGGCTCCATCTTTGCATGATGGCTGCGTCTTGATGGCGAACCATGTTGGGGCGTAGACCCGGATGATGAATGTGACAAGAGTTTTGATGTTGTTGGATGGTGCATCGAGGCCAACATAGAGGCGGAGGATTCTGTTGGCAGTTGTCAACCATCGCGAGTGGTTCAATGGTCCCGGTTTTCGCAATGCTAGATCACAGGGGCAGTGTCCTTCACTGACAGCTTGACACATCTGCCACAGGTACTGCTGGTCAGTGCTCAGGTCCTTCACGTCAACATGCGGCAGTGGCTGTAATGGAGATATAGGTTCATACGATGTTATATGGAGTTCCGTGCATGCTGTGAGAGATTTCCCTATCGGTCCTGAGAAGCACTTAGGTCCTGTAGTTGCTCCATCTAAATGCTGAAGCAGGTGTGGCAGGGGGAGCTCGTTAGTATGTAATAAGCACACGAGCCATTGCAGCGTTTTTTGTAGTAATTCCTCAAGCTGCCGAATAACTCCGCCATTATGTCCAGTGTTGACAGCGGTTCCGTCGCATCCGACGACTTTCACACTGTCGAGATCCACACTTCGCGCAGCCAAGCATTCAAAGATTACTTTGGAAATCAACTTGCTTGATCCACTTGACGGCGTCACGTGGCCAAAGTACGATGAACCTGGTTCACAAATAATGCTGACGTGCTCTTCTGTATCTCTGTCCCGGTGGCCATGTCCTGCGGCGTCTCGTACATTTTTCATCGTTCTATCCTTTCGACCGTCGAAGTACAATCCAGGCAAGTCTGTCATACTGCTGTCTAGTTTTGTCAGTTCTTGACGAGTTCTACTTCTTTCTCGGCGAATTTTACTACGATCAATGACTTTGGAGGTGTCATTTGTAGACACAATTCCAATGTCTTGTAGCACGGATGAGGCAATAACGGCTGCTGCTCGATCTGAGACGCCCGTTCTATCGCACGCTTTAGCCAAACATGGTAATCGTACAGTCATCGTCATTCTTTGACGTTTACTCTCCAGTGTCGATAGATCAGGTTTACAGTGTGACTTAGATAGGGTGTATTCTTCGTCGCTGTTGTCGGTGTCGTCGTCCTTGTCTTCCTCGTTGTAGCTTCCAGAATTGCATTGCTGCTTCGATTGTTCTTGGTGAATGCTGTGTCTTCTCGATTCACAGACTTTCCTGGATATTTTCTTCTGTAGCTTTGTTGTTTCCACCAAATCGATGCCTCCTATAATCATCTTTCTGGCTCCTCTCTGGTCCTCTAGAAACTTTCTTTCTTTGAGTGGTACTTTGTCCGCTCTTTCGCACTTACAGCTCATGACGAAATCTACACATTTGCATTTGCTAATGTCGAAGAGTTTATCTGCGTCTTCTCTGAACTGTTCAAGTTGTTGCTTGTAGTTGTCGTTGTCCTTCCGAGCCTTGTATGGTTTCAAGATTTCTTGTATTTCTCGTTGTACGGTCTGAGCGTTTCAATCACTCGTCCGTGCGTCACGGTCGGAAGAGACGCTTTCTCCCAAATAAGTTCAACATCAACGCAAACTTTTTTTGATACTTCGGCGAACGGTGGATATTTGTTATTCTTCGTTGTCAGCTGTTGTCTTGTATGGATGTAAGCCTTCATAACATCAGCGTAGGTGGGAAGAACATTTGTGGGTATCTCGCGTGGCGCGCCAAAAATCACACATGCCGCCTTCTCCCTCGTAATAATTTCCATTCTGAAAAAAAAAACAATTATTATAAATTGTAAGCAATGTAAGACTATTAAAGAATTTCTGCAAGAAAAAGAAATATCAAATTAATACTGTCACACTCACTTGTCAAACACCTATAAACAGATATCAATATGTAATTAACTTACTTTTAATATCAAGTTTCACAAAAAATGATGATAACAGCACAAATAACCTTCAATTCTCACTGCCACATGTGCACTGAGCTTGGCGGAGCAGCCGCGCTTTGCATATTACTCACTCTCCCCCCACTCCCAATCTCCCATCCCCTCTGACTCACGGACTGCATATGTTATCGCACCAAATCACTACCATCACTGAAACTAGCATTAAATCAATGTATGGTTAACTAAACTCTTTCTTATCTCACTTACTCACATCAGCTCTAATAATTTGGCCACCCTCTGTAATTGCCATTAATTTACATTCCACACATGTTGTAATCTTAAATGTCAACCTCAAGTATGCAATAACACAGTCTACAGCAAACTAAGCTGTTAATTATTTGCATAAACATGGATGAAAGACCAGCATCTTGGATGACTCCTGATGGGCAAAGCGATCGTTAAAACATGAAATATGCCATATATTAAAATCGCTGGTGGTCAATCAAGCAATGCTTCAATTGTATTATAATTTCACATGCTTGTTTCTAAAGCCCATTGGCAACTTTTCCACACTCAAGTAAATTAAAAATCCAAAAATGATATTTTCACTCCACCTTATTCCATACCCCTAACCCTTCGATCACAGTGGATACCGAACAATATATTAAAAAGGAGTTAGGATTAGAAACGTACCTAATTGTTGGAAGACCGGACTGCGAAAACCTGAGAAAAATTAAATTAGATATCATGATAACTGACGCCCAAAGAACATCTTTTTTTTAATAAAACACACACACACACACAAACACACACACACACACACACACACACATATATATATATATATATATATATATATACATATAGAGTCGTCTTTCCTTGTGAACAGACGTGTTTTATCGAGTGTCCAGTGTTATCAATTGAATAAGTGGTTTTCGTCGAGGTGTCTTTAAAAAAAAAAATAGGGTTTGGTGCATTCTTAAATAAATTACTTCGTGTTACTAATCATTCATTAACGAATATATTTCATCTATTGACTTTATTCAGTACTATATTATTTGATTAAACTAAGGCCCAGTTCACGTGGCTTGCCTTGTTTGTTTTTCAAATCTATCAGAAAACGAGGAGTCATAATGTTCATTTTCCCTTCCTTCGGGAGGTCAGGTAGAGTGTGGTCACACACCTTGGGAAAAAATGAAAAAAGTCGGTCGAATCGCTGACAGATAAGTACTATTAATACTCTTTCTTTTACAGATCTTTCGTCGGTAGCTTAATTATATATTCATTTAGTATAAATTTGTGTTACACGAACCTGTTTCTGCGTTTCAAGAACATTTTTGCGGGTTTGGGCAGGTTACGGCACAATAAGCACGCGGTAGACCTCCGTTGTAATTTATTAATTTCCAAACGCTCGTTTTTTTTTGTTTTGGTTTCTTTGTTTTTTAACTAATTAAAAGCATGGCAACCCAGTCAAGTACTTGCAGTCACTGTGAAGGGAAATTTGCCGCTTACGCGTTTACAATGGCCTATAATAATAAACAGTTAGTTTGCAGTTGGTGCTCAAGCATGGAAGTCCTGAGGAACGAGTTAGAACGTGAGAGGGCGGTCAGAGTGAGGCTTGAAGAAAGCGTGATGCTCCTGACGGCAAAATTAGAATCCCTTGAGATTCCAGTCACGACCCCTCCTGCCTCAGTTTCTACTAATAATATAAATAGTACTAATAGCCCTCTCTCTTCCCCTAGTTCCCAACCCTTCGTTCGAGTGCGTAATGGAGCACTATTGAGAAAACTTAAGACTTGTCTACCAGTAATAACAAACAATAAGTTTTCTGTTTTAGGTTTCGAAGATGCTGGTGAACCGGAAATGCGACTCATTGGCGATTCCATTGTTCGAGGGCAGCTCGAGGAATTCTGTGGAAGAAACCCTCGTCGTAGGCGCCGTTACTGCTACCCTGGTGCAAGGTTGGAGGATATAACTAATAGTGTTGTCCATTTTACAGACGGTAACGCCGAGGACACAACGTATGTTATTCATGTCGGTACTAATAACGTTTTAAATTCTAGATCGGAAGAACTGCTCGCTAGGTACAGGGACTTACTAGAGCGATTAAAGGAAAAAACTAATAAGATTGTTTTAACAGGTATACTTCCTCGAATTATCCAACGTAGCGATTTCTACAGCAAGGCGACCTATATTAACAATAACCTAAAGTCTCTTTGACAAGAGGAAGGAGTGCATTTTGCGAATTTTTGGAACAGTTTCTACGGCAGGAGGGACTTGTTCCTCGGAGATGGACTTCATCTTAATGACGTTGGAGCTGCTCGTTTAGGAAGACTATTTCATAATACTGTCTCTCCTTTTCAGGCTGCCGTAACTTGAACGGTCCCAGTGTAAATTCCACAAATTTCCCTAGCGCTCGCGAAGGTGTCGCAATTGCAAACAATTTGAAGGTTCTATCCTTAAATGCTCGTAGCTTACGAAACAAAATAAACGAATTTTTTTCTTTAATTGCTTGTAAAGACTATGATTTAATTGCGATAAATGAATCGTGGATTAGCACTGAAACACGTGACTTTGTAGGGGAGTATCAAATTAGAGGTTATAGACTTTTTGTTAAAAACAGAATAGGTAGGCGAGGAGGCGGTGTTATGTTGTATATCAAAGATAATATTGCGAACGTTATAGAAGTAAAGCACACAATTCCAGAACCAATAGATTCGACTATAACAGAACTTAAATTGAACGATTTCAAACTTCTTGTTGCGGTTATATATAGGCCCCCTGATCAAACAGCTGGTACGGACGAAGCGTTATACCGTGAACTAAAGAGAATAATAGGTAGTGAGAAGGCTTTAGTTATAGGTGACTTTAATTGCGCCAACGTGAATTACGATACAATGCATCGAGACGCAGAAGGTAATCGTTTAGTTAATTTTATCGAGGATAGCTTTCTTATTCAAAAGGTTGGGGAACCTACGAGGTTGGACAGTATTTTAGATTTAGTAATAACTACGGAAGATAGGCTAATTACTGATCTTCAAGTAATAGAACCGTTAAGCAATAGCGATCACAATATGGTAGAGTTTGTCCTCTCAGTAAGTCACTCGAAACCAGCTAACTCGACTAAAATTCCTAACTTCCAGCACGCAGACTTTTGTAAATTTCGAAATAAATTGTCACACGTCATCAATTGGGAAAACGTAATGGGGAACTCCAACGCAAAACTAATGTGGGAATCGTTTGAAACAGTATTTAGGACTATAAATGAGGAATGTGTTCCGTACAAAATTAAGCGTGCGAAAGTAAATAACAAGCCCTTGTGGTTTCTTCTCGAGTAGGAGACATTATAAAGAGTAGAGATAGGGCTTATAGGCTACATAAGTGCGATAAAGACAATTTGTGGTTACGAAACTACATATCTCTAAGGCGTGAAGCGAAAAGTGTGATAAAAAAGTCCAAGCGCGAATTTGAAATCTCCATACCTAGTGACGGTAAAGAAAACCCCAAGCGATTCTTTCAATATGTCAACAATAGAAATCCAGTAAAAAGTGCCTTGGAGCCATTGGAAAATGTTAACGGAGATCTAGTTTTTGAAAACAAGGAAATGGCTACCTTGCTAAACGAATTCTTTACGTCAGTTTTTACTATAGAAGATGGAACGAATATCCCTACGGTCATAGAATTAATACCCTTTGAAAATGGTAATATTTTGAATAATATTGTGTTAGTGAAGGGTAGGTAATGCACTATATTCTTAAAATGAAAATGCGTAAATCACCGGGGCCGGATTCCATTTATCCCATACAACTAAAAGAATTAAAAGCTAGCATTGTTGTGCCGCTAACAAAGATTTTTCTTGCGTCTATTTCTAAGGGGTGCGTACCAGATAATTTCAAGTTAGCAAACGTAACACCTATCTTTAAGAAAGGCGATAAAGGTGCGGCGGGAAATTATAGGCCAGTCAGTTTAACGTCTGTTGTAGGTAAGCTACTGGAATCAATAATTAGGGATCATATAGTCGAACACTTAGAATTGAATAACTTAGATAGAAATACGCAGCACGGTTTTAGGCGAAACAAATCTTGCTTAACTAATCTTTTAGGATTTTTTCAAAGCGTGGTTGACGTTTACGATAGTCATCGGGCGGTTGATGTAGTGTATTTAGATTTTCAAAAAGCGTTTGACACCGTACCGCACAAAAGACTCATTGAGAAATCTAAGGCTCATGGAATCAGGGGTGTAATAATAAATTGGATAAAATAGTGGTTGTGAGGTAGGAAACAGAGGGTGGTCGTTGATGGAGTGGAGTCGTGTTGGGCTATTGTAGCGAGTGGCGTTCCTCAGGGTTCTGTATTGGGCCCCTTGCTTTTTCTTTTATATATTAACGATTTAGATGTCGGCCTATTCAGTACAGTTTCAAAGTTTGCGGATGACACGAAGCTGGGTGGTAGGGCTATTAATAACGAAGATAGAGGTAAAATCCAGAATGATCTGAATAAAATCGTTGATTGGTCAGTCACATGGCAAATGAGATTTAACGTCGATAAGTGCAAAATTTTACATATAGGTTCGCGTAACGGTAATTTTGCGTATAGTATGTCAGGGAAAAAGTTGATAAGCATAGAGCAGGAAAAAGATTTAGGAGTTATAGTCACTGGTGATTTAAAAGTAGCGAAACAAAGTACAGCAGCGGTCAATAAAGCGAACAAAGTGTTAGGTTTTATAGCTCGGAATTTTGAGTAAAATCGCGCGATATTATAGTTCCTCTTTATAAATCATTAGTTAGACCCCATTTGGAGTACGCGATCCAATTTTGGAATCCGCACATGCGCAAAGATATAGACAAAATCGAAAGAGTTCAAAGACGAGCAACTAAGATGATTCCGTCGCTTAGATCAAAGTCGTACGAGGATAGGCTTAAAGGTTTTCAAAATTATGAATGGGTTCGATAACGTAGACAGAGATAGGTTTTTCGAAATATCTCAATATAATAGGACTAGTAATAACTGGTGTAAGTTGACAAGTAGAAGGTTCGAGACAGCAGTTGCGAAAAACTTTTTTACGCATAGAATAGTAAATAGGTGGAATATTTTGCCGGTAGAAGTAATTAGTAGCACGTCTATAAACATGTTTAAAAATCGATTAGACGTATATGTTGATAGATTGGGTATAGTTTAAGGTAGTAAAATTAAGGGTTGGATAAGACAGATTTTGATTCTCTTTTCATTAAAGATCACAATAACCAGAGTAGAGGTCATAGTATGAAATTATTTAAGCCAAGTTGTAGAACAAATTTAAGAAAACATAGTTTTACAAGTGTTGTGGGATATAGGGAGGCAGCATCTTGGGTTAGGAGATACTCTCTGTCCTTACACACCCGATTTAAAGAGATTCCTCTGCCGAGCGGTGCCCCCCATAGTACTGTCAGGTATTGAAAAACTCATGATCTTCACTTGCCCCACAAACACCTTTAAATGGGAGACCCATAATGGGTGCACACACATTTCTACATTACTGTACAGTCGTTACAGCCACACTTTTCCTCCTAAGTATATATATATATATTGTAATGTATATGGTTGTAAATTGTGACTTGGTCCGCAATTGATATGGACCGTGACTTATTTTTGGTTGGTAAGGTACTGGAATTGATGGATACCATAATGAAATTGACTGGATTCTTTGGATCTGATATATTTGCATGTCGGTTATAAATAGATATAGAGTGTAACATATTTGTGGATAGTAGTCTATTATGACTTGATCATCTGGATCCAGAGACTCTATCTTTAGTTTTAAATTGATAATTAATTAGATTTAAATTGATAATTATTTAGTTTTGTAAATATTGGTTGTTGCCAATGTACAGGCAGTTTTTACATAGTGGAGCCACCTCGATGGGCCGAAGTGGCCCCTAGTGTGCCCACTATAAAAATTTCATATGTTCTTATGTTCTTTGTGGCTCGGAACGTACGTAAAATTGTAGGTCCCCTCCGCCACCACGGAGGACATGCACAATACACAATTACGAACACAGTTAGGTAGACCAGCCATGAGTGGATCCTAGGGTCTTTGTTGGTCTGAAACATTATAACATTATAACATCATATATAGGGTCATTCCACGTCGCATCATTTGTAGCAACGTTTTAGTAACATATCAACTAAAAAAGTATAAGTATGAGAGGAAGGAAACTTTTGCAATGAGACATTGTATAGTATGCTTTCAGGTACAGTTGCTCTCATTATTCGTAGGAGATTCTCGAGAACAGATAGCGAAACATGGCATATATTTGTTGTGTGTACTACAAACTTGTAACTTTTTATGAATGAATGTTTAGTGAGTGAGCGCTCATTGGTTGGTTAACTCATTGCCAAATATCTTTAAAACATAATTATTTCCATTCATCACTCTGGTTTACATATTACTGAGGAAACACAAATGAATAATTAAATATAAATTCAAGACAAGGGGAATGTCAATGAAGTGAAAAAAAAAGTGGTCTTGTGAAAACTAAAAAAAATTTCGGAAATGATGACATTCTTCATGGTATTGGCAAGCCTGTCATCCTGAACGAATTGAAGTGTCAATGTATAAAAACAGATCCGTTGGTAGGCATTATTGCACCCTGAGAAAATTCCAAATTGAGTAATTTATTTATTTATTTATTTATTTACATTTAATATTAAACATGTATTCACATATTAATTTGTTATAACAAAGACAGAGCAAAAACCTGATATATATATATAAATATGGTTTATAAATGAAAAAATCAATGTTTTGATGCATATTAAATTTTAATAACATTATAACATTACGAGGTTGATGGGTATCTGTAGGTTTCATACGTCACTGCTTAGAATATCTTCCAATTGGCAAATGAACGACAACTGAATGGATACTACTGGTATGGCATTGTTATATCAAGATCAAATACTATTTCTAGATCAGCAACACTGATATAGTAATAAACAGTCACTGAGAGAAATATTATTTAGAAACGAAGAAATTTTTTTATTGTGGCAGCATAATAAATGCATATAATAGTTTTGTATTAGTAAGTTCCATGTTTCAACTTAAGTGTTGAAACACTGCAGCTGTGACTCTTGGCGGTCTTTCACCTCATAGAAAAGAATTACAGAAAATAAAACTAGTACAGTGATTCATATCAATAAATGGGTTTCATATCACAACCCTTACTTGGCCAATCCAGAAGGTCGATATTCCTTAATATTAATGTTAATTGTTTTGATGGGTTTTAATTTTTAGTTATATGGTTGAACTTGAGTGGAATGACCCTATATACATAGAGGGCAGGGTGTAACAAAAGCGCTTACTCAAAGGATATTTATTTTATTGAAGTAAATGTTCGAATTGTATTTCTTTGCACGAAACAAAATCCATATCCATAGGATATTTACTTCATCTAATTCAGGATGAATATATCAAAATCTATGAGAATGTGTTCTCCAGTGTTGGATGTTGCATACCAACCAGAATTCACGCGTGAAAACAGTTTTCTGGTATACATTTGAACATTTAATTCAATAAAGTAAATATCTTATGAGTAAGGACTTTAGTTACAGCATATAAATATACATGTATATATACCAGGTGGGCAAAAAAATACTGACCACACTGGTGTTCTCAGTATTTTGTGCCCTAATTTTGAACCAATTTGATTGAAATTTTTATACATGTATAAGCATTCATTATATTAATTTTCATGCTTTTCTTTTTCAGATTTTATGAATTAGAAAAGAATAAATACATATTAAAGTGTTCAGTAGCTTGTTATGTAAGTGTAAAACGCTCTCATACAGTGAAGAGGATAAATTACTAATAAAAAACTTGAGAATCGCGAAGGGATGGGTGCACTGCGTATGTTGAGTGAATTTCCAGACAAACCTTGGACAGAATCAGTTGTGAAATACATAATCCTCAAATTTGACGAGGCTGGTGGTGTTGAGAGACGTGAAGGAAGTGGGCGACCTCGGAGTGCTAGAACAGAGGATGACATCGACTTGGTTGAAAGTTACATCTTGAGTCAAGAAGATCAGCCCGGAACTCATCTCTCTCCAAGGGAAATCGAAAAAGAAACTGGTATTTCCCGTGGCGCCGTTAGGAATATTGCAAAAAATGACTTAGGGCTACGTTCTCATAGACCGCAATCTGTTCAATCATTAACGGATACAAACAAGGCCAAATGCGTAACTTGTGCTCAGAATTTGCTCGACAGATTTGAGGGGCAATCAATCAGAGGAATACGGCTTTCTGATGAGAAAACGTTTCACCTTATACTACCAATCAATCACCAGAATGATCGTGTGTATGGGAATATTGCAAGAAAACGAGACAACACCAGAGCGTTTAGTGAAGGAAGTTTCAAACTTCTCACCTAACATCATGGTAGGCGCCTGTGTCTCAAAGTTGGGGAAAATCAACATTGTTATAATTGAACCCCAAGTCAAAATCAATGCTCAATATTACTGCACGCAGATTTTGCCACAGTATTTGAGAAATTTTCAACAAATTAGTGGCAATTTGGTGCTCCTGAGCACAGAGCACAACGAACTGTGGTTTACCTCAGAAAGAAACACCAGATTCTATTGAGCCAAACATACATGTGGCCAACCTTTGGAGAGAGAGAGAGAGAGCATCCTACACCAAGAAGATCCAGGTGCATAATGGGAGCTCAGGGTAGCATCCCTTGGCTTAGAAATCGAAATCCGCCAGTTGGCTTAAGCATCATGTGTATATATATTAATTAACTTTTCAGTTGCCAGATTGCGCTATTTATTTGGAGATATTCTTCACAGTTGGCTTAGAAATCCATCAGTCGGCCTAGAAGGCGTAACCAGCCATTTGGTATATATATATATATATATATATATATATATATATATATATATATATATATATATATATATATATATTCCCACCTCCCAGTTAGTCCTTAATATCGTTTATATATATACAACCAAAATAATTAAATAAAACACCATTATATCCTGTTTATTTAGAAGAGTTAAGGGAAATAATTCATGAAATATATAGGAAATAAATATACATTCAAAAGTAATATACAGCAAAAATACACCGTTAAACGAAGGATATATATACACATTCTTAAATAATAATATTAGTACAGAAGAAATCTATATACATATTTGATATATATATGATCAAATACATACTCACATATATATATAAACAGCAAAACTTATATAAAATATAATAATAGTACAGGATAAAACTATATAACCATTTAATATATGTAGGAGCAAATACGCACTTGTATATATAAACACCATGACATCAACAATGCGATATAACTCATCAAATCAAACTCGACAAAGATGACTTCATACCAAGCACGGCTAAGATGACGTCACAACACGGGAACCTCAAGCGTCGCAGCGCCTTCGCTCTCCGAATTCCATCTTCAGTGATCCACGCGTACCATCATGTAAACATCATTCGTGCGAGGCCTCATTGGCCTTTTAATATCACTCATTTAACTTTATATAAGGATTATCATTGCCGCGCGTTATTAATTGTCATATTGTAAGCATTAATTCAAGTGCACACATTACATTATTTCCAATGTAAACAATCAGCAATAAGCAATACTGTCGTTTTCATTAATCAACTTATTTTGTGCTAAATAAAAGAAGAAAACTCAATCTATCAATCAATCTAATTAATAACTTAATATTATAATAACATTACTTTGATCTGAAACCCCCGACTCTCTCCTTTCTCTCGGGCTAACCTTAGAGTGGATCTTAGGATCTTTGTTAGCTTTAGCTTCTGTAGATTGGTAGAACATCATTATTAAATTCAAGTTTATAAACACTCCTTTCCAATCGAGGTTTTTTCTTACCGATCCGAGCTTTTCAATCGTGACCTCTTCTTCACAACGCATAGCGGCAGTTGAAATAATCTTCTAAGTCGTAACGACAGCTGCTCATTATATAAAGATACAACTCTTCAGGGTATGTAGACGAGCTCTGCCCTGTACCGCTCAAGTCCTTTGTACCAAAGTTCATGATATTTCGAAGACTCTAAACCTTTTAAATAAGCATCCAGCTCTAGACCATTCCCGCCATGTTCATTCCTACATTCAATAAATCCGTCGAGCACAGCGGTGTATGCGTATTCAAGAACCGTATCAAAATAAACCATATCCGTAACACGTGCGTCTAATATAGGCTTCACCTTGCGGAAACCGACGATTTCAAACATTCTGTCGAGGATGAAGCGGTTTCGCGTGGGGAAAAGAACGTTATTACTAGATGCATTCTTCCACATCAGTCGTATATCAATGCATGGCTGATCGTTATTCATACACAACGTACAAACAATGGCATATGAGGGGGCATCACTAATCTGTTCTCTTCTTGTACCTACACCTGCTGGTATTGTATAACGATCCTCACCCCACTTCTCAACTATCACGAAGACTCTATTCATCTCAACACTTAAATAAACAATATTCCGTTTACCAGAGTTTGCTTGTCTACAAGTCGTTTCAAGTACATAATTAATGGCACCGGTTTTACGTCTGAACACCCGCAATGACTTCGTCACGGACACGTCGTATACGCATTGAGAATGCTGCTCAAAGGAAGCTCCATCGTTTTCTATTGTGAGAGTGCACAACCAGTCGGGTCAAGCTCTGAGATGACTATGAGCAACCGGTGCACTCTTTGGCTCGAGGACAGGTGTGGAAAAGTGATTCACACGAAGCGTTAATATTTCGTGTACGGGTTTGTTCCAGCATGAAAGAATCATGCGAGTACTTGTACCTATTATACCGGGCAATTTTCCGATACATGGGGCAATATCGGTTTTAATGTTTTACTGAAATGCGCACTAGACGTTCATTTCCACAAACTAAACACATTAATAATCCGGTGCACTATTTGAGCGAAACATGTGCCCGTATTTATCCTTTTTGTTTAATAGTCGATACTCGTCTCTAAATTCTATTAAAAACTCATACGAGACTTTAGCCACAACCTCACTGCGAACCTCGTCATGATATATACGAATGTAGTGGTAAAAGTACTTTAGTTTGTCCATGATGACAAGGTTTACATTCTCAGCCGCAGGGTTCGCGTACTCGGTATGATTCACCATGGCATAATACCGCCTATCATACCACTCATGAAGAAGACTCACTACCCATACCCGTTGCTTCTCTTCTGCACGCGTTGTTTCTTTCACCTCACGGTATATGTACGCTTTTATACAGTTTAGCCCTACAACGTAGTCTAGTACTTCGTTTGTGTCGCGAAACCCGGCAATGCTCTCGCCAGAATATCCATAGAGTATTTGAGCATCTTGTTCCTCAAGCTTCGTCCGGTTCAATGTAGCCTTAAAGTCTCAAAGGAGTGGGGGAGGCCAGGCCGTCTTTCAGTATTCACCACATCTTTCGGCTTTACCGAATACCACTTCATAAACGTCGAACACGCAATATCAAAAGTCGCCAACACTATTTTTCGCCTACGTGAAAATTCTTCAAATATACGTCTGAGATCCAGTTTTTGCAGCGGACAACTGAACACGCAGGGGTAGAGATATGCCCAGTTAGTATCAGGAGTCACGTGACCCTATGATTGATCTTACAGTAGGCGGAGCTTATGATTTTTTCCTATACATACGCACGCGCACACACACACACAAAAGAGAAAATGAAACCTAATTGAAACATTTACAGTACATATTCAAATATACGTAATAAATAAACTTCTCGTTAACAATAGACATATATGACATTCAGGTACTATGGTACTCAAAGGGTACGGTATCATAGGTGCCAGGCACCTGGTAACGTTTCCTGTAGGTGTTACGACACACCTTTGTACCCCTAACTTCCTTCACACACCCTAGTTTCTGTGCCCGAAAATTGTGGGTTCCTACAGTGAGTTGAGGTGGTTCGTCACTCTCATCTTCTAAGCATACTAGCTCCTTCAACGATTCAAAGTTAACGACCCGTCGGTTCGTCAGGTTAAGCGTGATGCCCTTCGCCTTCACGATATATTTCAGCTCTTCCCCCACCCTCACCCGTACCCCATAGGTTTTTGGCCCTGTTGATAAAAAGGAGTCAGCGTATGCACCATCACCATACTCATCCATGATCTCGTCAGTCAACTCTTCAAGGAATTCCATAATGCGGTAGGCGGCATGTATTCACCCTCCCTCTCTGTGAATATTACGCTATCTGTGTCAGCGTACAGCACCCTCTGCCCAAGAGAGTGCAGTTGTTCCCAAAGCTTGATGCGTGCATATGCCATTGTGAAACTAGCTACAGGTATGTTTGTAACACGTGAGGTACCTGTGGCCAGTTCGGTGATGTTGTACTTTATTATGTACGTGTTACCAACAATTACGATTTCCATAACCTCTTTATCGGGGGCAGTGGCATAATCCCACAGCTTATTATAACTTTAGGCCAAATGAATCTTACCTGTATTCTGTGCAAACTTGAACCAACCACTATTTAGGAACAACTTTGCACTAAAGCGTTTGCCAGGGTTCTTAACAATTTGGGACGGTAAAATTGTATCCCTTCACGGTCACGTTAGCGCTGAATATACACCAATTTTTCACCCTCGTTCTCAACCCCTCGCGGTTAGCCTGATGCGTCTACTTTATACTTCAAAAATTTATATACGGCGTGGAAAGGTTGGGTAGCTTCTGAAGCCTCCACACCTCATATATCTTCAATATTCTGTATCCATGGCTAGGGACAGCTCAGGACTTGTATATTCACCTCTGATCTTCTGCTGGTTGGTTGTGTGATTACAGGTCCCATTATTCTCCACAGCGCACTTCACGCACAGGAGGAACATGAGCTTGTGATCTATAACGACGGGTAAGATTGGCATCCATAAATCACGAGGTGGGAGCACGTCTACGAAAGAAAGACCGAAATACTTCCCGTTCAAATTTGTTGAGAACATATCGATGGTGGAGAGGTCAGGTCCCATCAGTTTTTCAGGTGCACCTACGAGGCACGGATTGTTCTTCATCAGGTAGGGATATAAAGAACAGAAGTCGTAGTAATGGAGTTTCACGCCCTCCTAGGCGGAAAGTATGGCTTGAATGTGTTTGTACGCCCTCCGAACAAACTATCACCTCATTTGAAAGGATCCAACACCATTGAACGCTTGATGGTGTTCATTTCTTCGCTGTACTGCCCATCTGTTTCCATCCGTGAGTCATACTCATGCTCCCACAAGACCTTTTGAGTGAACTGGAAGCCTATAAGCTGATCGCTGGTGCGGGTCCATACAAGACTATCGGCAGGAGATCGACCGTGGATATCTCTACGATTCCACACTCAGGACGTGGGCATCCATGCCACCAGCAACGGTTAAAGGAGTATGCAGTCTTCTCACCAGTGGCACGGTCTTCGATTAGACCATCAACCCAAAAAACACGACCCTTGGCCTTAATGGGTACTTCTCCCATGTTGCGGCCGTGTTTTATGTATACTCCGGTCTGCTGCTGTATGTGTATGAACCAGTAAATAGCCTTGTGCCCATAAATACGAGGGTTGTTTCTGTGAATGATGGCTAAGGTGTCTTTAGGCATGAAATTGTTCTTGAACACAGTAAAGCACAGTGACGCGATTGTAGTTGCCGCTTGCAGCGGATCGCAGTTGAAATGGTCTATGTACATCCTTGTAAAGGCCTGAAAACATACTCTAAGCACGCACACATCATTCACGCAATAACGCTCACATTCGTCAGCTATATTATAAGGATTAGCTTCATTAAAACTGTTGTAGTAGCGGTCAAAATCTTCACGCTCACTATCACTCATGTTCGCGTAGTTAAAGTATTTTTTGGGGGAAGGTTGTCCTACGTAATTTAATGTGTCGCTATTGAAGAAAGTGAAAGGGAAATACCCTTTTGAAACTTCGCCGGCTACACACATCACCTTCGGTAGCTTGGCTAGTTTACAAGGTGTGAATAATAAAGTATCTTTAAACTGATCATCTCCCCTTATCTGCATCTGTATAAGCGTGTTTCCTCTTTTCAAGGGATCACCCGTAAATATCTCCGATGACTCGTGTCTAAGGAGTCCCTTATAAACTTATAAAGGAATTGTGTGTCAAATTTTGCCCTGTTATGGGCAAGAATATACACAGTTATTTTTTTGAAATTGTTCGCTAATTTGACGATATGGAACACAAAGAGTTTCACAGGGCTGTCGTGTTCATTCGTTTTAAAAACGTTTGTCCTTTTACCACATTTGTGACACTCATTACACTCAACCTCCATGCACTCATCGCAGATAATCTGGCTTAAGAGTAGATGTGGGATAACCTCTTTGGTTTCGGGGTTTGTGTAGTTTCTATATCGTACTACACGGTTATACAAGGTCTATTTTTAGGCTTAGCGTCTTTCATATGACACATGCTTCACTCCATCCGCCTTATATTTCTCATGGCATTGAGGACAGTGAATTTCATCACATTTATGCTTGAATTTCCCCCAATTATCCATTGTGTGAGACATACCACATTCACAGATTCTCATTTTCCTGCAAGTGCCATTCGATTTATGGAGCTCAAAACATTTATTATTGAAAAATGTACGTCTGCACACATTACTTTCCCTCTTCTCGTCTTCAACTATACGACCTTCACCTTTGGGACTCTTACACTGCTCACAATAAATGTGACATTCCTTACAATGCTTCACTATATCATCCGCAAACTCGAGACATCCCTTACACAAATCATGATGCCTTCCATATTTTCGACTTTTATTATAACTAGCTTAAAGAACCCTTATGTTTCGGATGGGGAGATACGATGACCCTGACAATCCTAAAATAAGTAGAGGTCTTGTATGATCTCTTACACAGCTTTTAAAAACATACACAGTCCTACGATGATCATCCATTCCAAATACAACTATACGAACGGGTCTGTATCGAATGAGTGACATTTCAAAGGAGTGACATAACAAAGGAGTGACATAAATACCGTAACGAAGGAGTGACAGAACAAAGGAGTGACATAAATACCGTAACGAAGGAGTGACATAATAAAGGAGTGACATAAATACCGTAACGAAGGAGTGACATAACAAAGGAGTGACATAAATACCTTAACGAAGGAGTGACATAACAAAGGAGTGACAAATCGGAGATAAAATTCAAAGGAGTATAATTATTAAAATTTTATTTAAAAAAACAAAATTTGTTAGAATTGTTAAAATTAAGATTTTATTTCAAAAACTAGAAACCTAACCTAACCTAACCTAACAGTTGCAAGCCTCTCTTCCCTCTGGATTTGTTCTTTCTTCTTCTTTGTTGGTATTTTCGTGTCACTCCTTTGAATTTTATCTCCGATTTGTCACTCCTTTGTTATGTCACTCCTTTGAATTTTATCTCCGATTTGTCACTCCTTTGTTATGTCACTCCTTCGTTATGTCACTCCTTTGAATAGGACCGATACGAACATTCATTTCCTGCTCCACCCTTCTCAGCTCTTCATGGCCCATATTACACTCAAACTCAAGCTTGCAATCTGAAGCCAGTTTACGAGCACACTGCACAACCGTAGGTTAGATCCCGTTCTCCCGACACTGGAAGGGCATTTTTATTAAAGAGACCCGCTTATAAGTACATTCGCACAAATTAAAAACTAACTTCTTGTTCTCTCCATACAGATTTTATTATTTTTTTACATAATTATTACATTTATTATTAAATTTATTACATTTAATATTGCATTATTATTTATTACAGAAATTATAAATTTATTATTACATTGATTATTACACTGTTGTTTATTATACAGAAATTGTAAACCGAAAAACGAATGAAAAAGGCGAGAAGGAAACAATCCAGAGACCATTAAGGAATTCGCACCTAAGCTAGATCCCGTTCCCACGACCCCAGAAGGGCAATTTTTTTTTTTAAAGGTCCCGCTTATAAGTACATTCGCACAAATTAAAACTATCTTCTTATTCTCTTCATACAGATTCTATTATTTTGACATAATTACTGCATTTATTATTGCATTTACGTTTTTTTTTAACATTTATTATTACCTTTACACTAATTATTACATTTATTTAATTAACTTTATTATTACATTTATTGCATTTATATTTATTTCCACATTTATTACTTCCATTATTACATTTACGTTTATTATTCCATTTAAATTTTACCGAAAAAAAAAAACGAAAGAACCAAAAGCGAGTAAGGAAGCAATCCAGAGACCTTTAAGAAATTCACACTTAGGTTACAACCCGTTCACCCGATGCCGTAAGGGATTTTTTGACCAAGAATCTCATTAAAGGGTCCAACTTATATGTACCTTCGAACAAGAAGATAATTTTAATTTGTGCGTAGGTACTTATAAGTTGGACCCTTTAACGAGATTCTTGGTCAAGAAAATCCGTTACGGCGTCGGGTGAACGGGTTGTAACCTAAGTGTGAATTTCTTAAAGGTCTCTGGATTGTTTCCTTCTCGGATTTCTCATTCGTTTTTCGGTTTACAATTTCTGTATAATAAACAACAATGTAATATTCAATGTAATAATAAATTTATAATTTCTGTAATAAATAATAATGCAATATTAAATGTAATAAATTTAATAATAAATGTAATAATTATGTAAAAAAATAATAGAATCTGTATGTATAGAACAAGAGATAGTTTTTAATTTGTGCGAATGTACTTATAAGCGGGTCCTTTAATAAAAATGCCCTTCCAGTGTCGGGAGAACGGGATCTAATCTAGGTGCGAATTTCTTAATGGTCCCTGGACTGTTTTCCCTCTTGTTTTGGGTTCATTCGTTTTTCTGTATCCACCCGAAGAGGATGCCAGTGGGCATCGAAACTGTTGTGGAAATAAACTCTGTCTATAAGAGTGGGTTTTAATTATCATAATATGAGCTAAGACTATTGCTATAAAGCCGCAACCAATCGACGTGTAAATGCTTTCTGTAAATAACCGGAGAATTGAAATTAAGAGTACAAGGTGTGGTACTATGACCCGCAACCCGGAATACTCTGTCAATATCTACCGTGAAGTTGTCCATATTGAAAGCTGTACTATATTGAGAGGCCTGCATTATACGCCACAAGATATATTCTATATATACATTGGCCAAGCGTCTGAATGGTATTCCTACCCAAAAATCATCTACTTCCCCGTCATCTGACCCGAACCGGAAGGACAACCTCGTCCTGGCTTCACGTTCGTCGCGGTTCTGAAGGGCAAACTCCACAATACGTTCAACTACGCGCCGCAGTCCGTGTTCAACACCGTTGCTATACAGGGTTCCAGGGTCAACCCTGACTAGGTACCGATTTCTAGTAAGGGGAGGGGTGGGGTTAGTTGTGCGCACCAGTTCGAATGTTATACCTTCCTCTACAGCACGAGAAGCTGCTGGTGTGGAGGATGTACCCGGAAATGAACAGGAATAAGGGGGTACAAATTTAATTGAGGAGGTAGCTAGTGTGGTGGTTTTGTCGTAAGACGTAGAAGGCTGGCGGCTCTATTACTGGGGTCTAGCAACCGGTGCAAACCTGGTACATTTTATACCTGACGTGGAAGGTTCCTCATCATCGTGCCTCCGCTTTGAACTGCCACGTGGTGGAGGTGTCGCTGGTGAGGATTCCCCAGAGGGGGTTGGAGTATGTAACTACAACTACACTGTCATCTGGGTCGTCTGTGATATCGATGATGGGGTGCTGTACCTCATTGTCATTCACGTTTCTGTGGAAAAAGAAAAATAAGATTGTAGAATATAAGGAGCAACACTAAAATTTTGTTATATTTTGTAAATGACCAACTTAGGGGTGTGACGTGTTAGAGATGGTATCTGTAGATATATCAGGTTCATGAGCCCATCCACGTGTATTATATCTAGCCCTAGAGGATGTGGTAAACTTTATGCTTAAAATCATTAAAGATAAGGGGGAGATGTTCTCAAAATTTGCGCATAAAGTAATATGGTGCCCTTCGACGTACCTGTCAGTGTTTGACTAGTACCAAGATGATATTTTGTTCCACAAAGGTGTATATGACGTTAATTCGTTAAAGGGAAATGAGCATACTGTCATTGTAATTGACGACCTCATGTTGTAAATGAATAAAACATTTGCCGAGACATTTACAGTGTTCTCCCACCATCTTAACATAAGCGTATTCTTCATCAATCAGAATCTATTTTTCAAAAATAGATACATGCGCGATGTGTCGTTAAATTCACAATATCTAGTCTTATTCGCGCAACGTAGAGATGTATCACAAATTGAGGTATTAGCCAATCAAATTTTCCCGAATCAGCGTAAGGAGTTTTTGGAGGTTAATAAAGAAGCCGCAAGTCAGTGTTAAGGATATTTTCTTTGTGACCTTCACGATGTATATTCCAAAATGACAAGTAGGCTAAAGAAATACCGTGAATTAATAAAAATCTATCATCGATTACCCCTGGCATTGCAGCAGATGTTTGTTAAAAATATTGACTCGGACTTCTTAAAATGCATCTGTGAAATCTGCCTTAATGTTATACAATGTAGTGTACCAATGAAATCCCCTCAGAAGGCTCGCCTACGTCGTTACAAGAACATAATACGTACACTCGCTCGTAAAAATTAAACTGTGGGGAAGAAAAAGGGAATTATTGTACAAAGAGGGGGATCATTCCTCCCTATCTTATTTTCAGTTTTGGGACCTTTACTGACTAGCTTAATATAATGAAGAAAGTGGTAATGATTACGCACGAGATGTATGCTTCCCTGCAAAGTTCAAAGAGTCCAGACACCGTTCTAGAACCCCGTAAAAGCAGGCTTAAAAGAATGGAAAGAGAATTGATAGACCTATTAAACAGTGAAAAGTAACTTGATGAGAAAAGGATCTTATAACAAGAGGCTCTGCAGAAATTTCTTTGTGAGTACAAAGATTATAAGAATCCGACAGAGATCCCCATAGTTATTAGATACAGCGCGAGCAACGATGAGCATGGCGACATATTACTTGAGGCAGACGTTAGAGATGACCTGCCAAAGAATAACGGAACGCAACACATCGAATATGTATTAAAAAGCAGTCTCCCACATACATTGAAGAATAAAGGCTTAAGTCTTTATAATCTATTGAGTGACGACCCCATCATCCAGTGGACCGATACAGACGAGGTCAATGTTGAAGGAACAAAGGTACAGGGATCCAATATCGTCGACATTGGCCATGATCTGGTGAGAAAGTGGGACAGGTCCTCACCATCAGGCTGGAAGCATATTAAAGCAAGACTACAACAAATAAGTGTTCCCAAAACATTGATAGGGAATGTGAATAGGTTAAAAGATTTGGAGCAAGTCTCGCATGTGCCACAACTGAGTTCGCCTTCAACCCCTACAGTGGCATCTCTGAAGAGGAGAAAGAAGAGACCAGACAACAATGAGCAACCCTATCGACGCGTCTCTAAAATACACAAATGGCTAACATATTAAGAAAAAGCTAGCATGACATTTCTAGCCCAGCCTCCTATGGTGTAGGAAGAAAAGATGTTGAGACGTTTTTGCAGGAGTAGGATGCTTATACACTTCATAAGCCGGTGAGAAAAATGTTTAAAACGGCCAGGACAACAGCGGCTTCGGTTGATTCTATTTGGCAGGCGGATTTAACAGACATGCAAAGATATTCCTTATATAATGATGGCTATCGCTACAGCCTATTCATACTAAATGTATTCTCTATATATGTGGGGCTAATTCTCTAAAAAATAAAACGCCTGAAACAGTTGCTAAAGCTACCAAAACGCTGATGATGAAAGGAAACAGGGTTTCCGGCCATTTTTTTTACCGATATGGGGAAAGAATTTATAGGCCGAGCTTTTCAGAACATGTTGGCAGAGTTTAATCTCAGTTACTACACTAGCAATTCTGTACATAAGGCTTCTTTAGCTGAAAGAGTTCAACGTACCATAAAGAAACGCATGCATTGCTATTTTACACATAAAAACACATTCAGATATATAAACATTCTGGAGTCATTGGCCTCGTCATACAACCGTTCACACCATCGAGCGAATGGGACAACACCTAACGAGGTTTTAGAGAGAGGTACGCACACAGACTGTGAGGTGAGAAGAGATATTCGTAGAGCACCCCCACACTCGACACGTTTCAAAATCAATGATTATGTAAGGCTATCGCGTTCGGGAAATAAATTCGCGAAGGGATTTGAGCAATGTTGGACACGTAAGATTTCTAAAGTTAGGGCTATGAGACCTAAAGGCGAGATAATGATGTACTACGTTGAAGATTTGAATGGGGAAGAAATTGTAGGAGGCTTTTACCGTGAGGAGTTGCAGAAAGTGACATTTAATTTAGGAAAAAATGTGTTTAAAATTGAAAAACATTTACGCAGCAGAGGTTCGGGAAAGAGGAAAATGTACCTTGTGAAATTACTAGGGTGCCCAGAAGCTTTAACACCTATATAAAAGCTGATGCAATAATGAAGTTTAAATAGTATGCAACATGGCGCCTAACCACTTCTATGTCAGACACCCGACCTCTTCTGCTCTGTCTGTACATCTTAACAACACAATAGCCAACTTTGTAACAGAACTCCATGGGCCCATTGAATTGGAACGTGATTTGTATGAGGTGGGTTCATGCAAAATTCAGCTATCCACCAGCTTCTTAAGTACTGATTATAAAGAACCCGTTTTACGGTTCTTAGAGATCGTGATGAGTGTGAAAAGGCAGGGGTTATTAGGTATAAAACCATGCGTGCCGCCCGGAGTGGGGAGGCCCTGTATTACAAAACAGTAGTAACAGTAGGCCCGGGTCGTTATGCCACGGCCAAGGATGTTGTGAGAGACTTAAACGTAAGTTTAAAAGCTCAAATCTTACGGTTGATTTAGTATACGAGATCGTAATCAAAGAAAACCATGCACATGTTCTGACCCTAAAATCACAGGATAATACAAATATTGAAGGCAAAGGATTGTTCCAAATTATAGCAGAGGGCCGATATGGAGCAGCGTTCCAAAGAGTTACCTTTCACGAGGCACAACATGACTTGTCCAGCTTAATGTATTAGTTAAAATTGGAGAAATTGGATGTTGGCTATCCATCCCCAGACATGTGCTATATTTACAGCAATATCATGGAGCATTAATTTGTTGGGGATACCGAGACGCGTCTGCTGCGCATTGCACACATTCCCAACCATAGAGGGAAGAGCTTGAGTATTACATATGAGAAGCCCCATTATGTGAATGTTGCGACTGATCTATTAACCAATGCATCATTATATAGAAGAACGATTGAGGGAAAAAATTTCTTATTCGGTGATGGGAGCTTAAGAGTGAAGCTCTGTTTTCGTCGCATTTAGTTATAATGACCCGAAAGCCTTTCACAGTATATCGAGGGGTGAGATATCAGCATGGGAGTGTGCTTGGATCCATTTTTTCAGCCATACTACGCACGGCTGTCCCATTGTTGAAGAGGGGGGCCAGATACTTCGGGAGGAAAGAGTTACAATCAGGTTTTAACATGGTGGAAGACATAATGGGTGGAGCTAAACCTAACGAGGCTCTAAAAACCATTTATCATAAAACGTACACGGGACGAAATCATCAAAGATGCAAGGAGAAAAATGCGTGGTGGCGGGAAAGATGGGGCTGTCCGGAAGAAGGGGTTACGAATACGTGGCGTTAAACGTAAAGGGACATAAAAATGAAGGATTCTAAGTGAATGAAACCTATGGTTAATCATCTTTTTAACTGATATAAGCTGAGGACATTGCTCTCACGAATCATAGGCTTGTCGAGAAAGTTGGCACTATTTCTGACTCGTCATGGCACGCTTCATTCATCCGTGTAGTTCACAATGTTGTAAATCAGAGCTGTCCCTCTTTGATATGCCCCCAACACAAGTTTCTATTGAGCAGAGTGACTTTATTTCAATTAATCCATTAAGCACAATTAGTTTCCCATGTGCCCCTATAGAATTTGTGATACCTAGCTCAGGCCCATACTTTTTTGATCCAAGCTGCATGCATATGTACGCTAAACTGCTAAACTACGTATATCCCATTCCACATGTACGCTAAACTACGCATAGCTGATGGAACGGACTGCGATGATAATTATTCTGCATATCCTGAAACAAACTTTCTGCACTCCATATTCAGTCAGTGTGAGGTGTATTTAAACCAGGTCAACATTTCGGCAGGAACGGGTTATTATCACCTTCGAGCCTATCTGGAAAATGTCCTCAACTTTTCAAAGGAAGCGAAGGATACCTTTTTAACTGTCGAGGGCTATTATCAGACTAAAGACGAAAGTAGTATGAAGGATAAATTTAAAAATTCTAAAAGAAGATATATGAGTGTTTTGGACGTCTGCATACTAGACTTCACGTTCCAGGAGAAACTGTTTATGAATGGGGTGGATATGAAGTTAATGCTCACCCGCACGAATCCTGAGATCTGCATAAATCTGGGGCCTGATCAAGAAGAGGGCGCAAAACCCGTTGTGATTCACATTATAGAAACATATCTCCGCGTGCGTCGAGTGAAATTAAGCTCTGATAAACAATTAGAAATTGAAAAAAAATTAATACACGCAACAGTAAAATACCCACTTAACAGAGTACAGATTAAACTATACACGGTGCCCGCAGGGTTGGCCTCAAAACAGCTAGAAAACCTGGCCCTGGGAGCTCTACCTAAAAGGCTATTAATTGGAATGCAGGATCACGCTTCGAAGAATGGAAAATATATAAACAACCCCTTTAAATTCGAGAATTTCGGCCTTAAAAATATAACTCTATACGTCAATAGCGTTGGGTTGGGTGGGGTGGGACTATGGATACGTAATACTCATTAGACTGTGTTTCCGCTTTGCGCGAGATCTTATAGTAATCTGGCCCATATTGCAGGTGCTTGTGATGAGCTCAGAATTAGGACAACGCAGAAGGAATTCATCGATCAATTTAACCTTTACCCTTATCATATCACACCCGCTTATCTGCTAGTGTAAATACACACTTAAGTCCACAACAAAGTGGGAACATCTCAGTCAGATTGGAATTCGCCAGCCCGATAGACATGCCCATTAGTATAATAGTATACCTCGAATCACAAGCTCTAATAGAAATTGACCGCTTCAGGACCATAGTCACCGACTTTTAAAATGGACGCAAATACACTCCAGTGAGTATTGAATAGTGACCGAACCCCACGCTCTAAATTTATCGGTGTGTTTGCGAAGAATGAAACATTGAAATTACCAACTACGAGAAAATGACGGGGAATTATTGGAAACACGGACATTGTTGTGGGGAGGGGATTCATTGGTTGGCCATCTACTTTAAAAATAGAGAAAGAATGCATTATTTTAATTCAATGGGACTCATCCCTGGAGTGACCCTGTTATTGTAAAATTTCTCGAACAGTTGCATATCCCTGAAATTGAATGGAATCCCCACCGATTACAAGGATATTTTAATAATACTTGGGAGATGTATTGTTTTTTATTTCTCCTGCACATGTCACGTGGAAAGGAGTTTATAAATTTTTTAAATTATTTGATTTGTGCGACACTGAGCTGAATGATGAATTGGTATTCGTGCAGCTAAAAAGTTCCTATTTGTGCGCACTCGATGTATTGTGTAAAGTTTTACGCGTGTATATATATATATATATATATATATATATATATATATATATAACTGTAACGATATTGAGTAAAATATAAGATGTTCCCAATAATGTTCGTCTTGTGCTCTGTAGCTTAATTATTGGATGCTAAATCTGTAACTGATTTTAGCTGAATTGTACTAATTTATAAAGCATGATTTCTATCATTTAATAAAGTGATGAAAATACACTGTGTCTTGTTCTTAACCAAAAGAAAAAAGGTTACATTAGTTCCTCGACGACATGGAAATTGTTGGACCGGATGTGAGCCAAAACTTCGACTTCCATATTCCATATTCAAGTCACTGGGTTGACTGCGCTGTAAAACCTCCAAAGCGCCCTCGACTATTTGCTTTTCTTTAACGTTGTCACGAAAAGTATCTATAACACGATCGAATTCTGCATTGGACCTATAAGGAGAAAGGGTAATTAACTTGATTAGTTCATACATTTTCTGAATCTTTTTTAATTAAAATCCAATTTTTTCATAAATCGAGTTGTATTCAAAAAACCTAACTCAGTACTATTGCAAACTAATCTAAAATTAAAAACTGAGGATACCTGCTATTTTAATGATACATTTTACAACAAAATTTGATGAGTAGAAAATGTATTATTACATCCACACCATATACATATATATATATATATATATATATATATATATGACGAATTAACCAAGAAGGAGACACAGAATGGTTAATAATTAAAAAAACAATTGTTTTTCACCAAAATACACACAGAGGAACACACCAACACATATTATATATATATATATATATTATATATATATATATATATAAAGAGAGAGAGAGAGAGAGAGAGATCAGGTTAAACGAGATATTTACAATTCTTAGGAACATCATACTGAGTTTGAATTCTTTACTGATTTTTTTTTTTTAAATGGTTTTCCACGGGATCTTGTACGAGGTATTATTGGTAAATTTCTTAATAATGTATATTCCCCCAACCTTATCCCAACGTATGATATTCCTAAGAATTGTAAATATCTTGTTTTACCTGATCTCTACCAGTTTAACACTGTTGTGAAAAAGCAATTGTTGAGTGTGGTGAGTAAATTTTATTTTCACATTGATTTTAAGGTTGCTGTTGTAAATAATAATACCCTTATATATATATATATATATATATATATATATATATATATTATATATATATATATATATATATATATATGAAGAGAGAGAGAGGGATACAAGCAGTTACAAGTACACTAATTTACAGCGCCAGAAATACACTTATCCTAATTTTGCATACTACGCATCGCCTACCATCACAGGGTCTCGACCCCAGGACCTGTAAGAACTTTCTATAAATTTATTCAGCGTAAATATTTGATAAACAAAATTCACTCTTTAAATACTTTATAGAATACATTAATTACAGAAAGCCTAGCACAGTATCCTGTAGTAAACATGCATTATATGTCAGGACACCGCGATGTATATATGGGAGGAGAGAGTTACAAGGAGTTACAATAAGATAAAATGCCAAACACGGCACCCGGATCAAATAATAAACAGCAAGTAGCTGGCCTAACCGGGTTGTTAATATTTACTACCATAAACATATATATATACTGTATATATAGGAAGAGAGAGTAAAAAGGACTTACAATAAGAGAAAATGCAGGATAGGGTACCCGAATCAAATAATAAGCACAAAGCAACTAGCCTAACTGGGTTCAAAGGAAGATTAGCTTGGCCACTAAGTCCCGTCGCAGTCTCAAACCCCTGGGCAGATATCCTTTTACTTCGTTTATTATGGCTTTTTATAAATTAACTAACACTTTCAAGGGTTAAGCACTGACTGATACGATGTGTATATAGCCCGAGAATGAATCACAGACTAAATTATTACGTAATTGCTCACATCTCAATGGCCTCTTCATCCGCTGGTTCTTTCTAGCCGTCACAAATTTCAGCAAAGTTTAGTGTGGGGAGAAGGTTTCCTCCATCGGCCGGTGCGAAAAGATGGAGCGTAACCCCTACAGAGAGGTTCCCGTCTTCGAAGACCTGAGGGGGAGCAGTGAAGCTGACGTGTCTGACTGGAAGTGTCCATCATAAGAGAATGTTTAGTTACTCGTTGATAAAATCACTGTTGTGGATCCAGCTGAAAATGTTCCCTTTTATATACGTGACCCCGATTGGCCCCACCCTCAGAACCCTCCAATATTCGATTCGTGAGTTTCCTGTGTGAGAGCGAGACTTTCCGCCAGCCAGAGTTCCTGGATTTGTTCTCATGCCCCGTCCATTGGATTGTAATTGGACGAGCCGCGAATTCTGTGTGCGTGTGTTTACCAAATATGACTTATTCATTCCACAGATAGAATCTGTTTTGTTTTAAAAATTATATTAGCGTATTTATGTTATACTTTAAGGATATAATTGTGTCTTGAAGATAAATTTGTATTGAAACAAAATAGTTGCGTAAAAGAGGGAAAATGAATAAGTTACCCCGAAATAGAATCCATTTTTATTGTAAAGTTATATTAATATTTTCTTGTAATAAGTTTTAAATATATATTTGTGTCTTAAAGATAAATTTATATTGAAACAAAATAACTGGATAAAGGGGGAAAAATTAATAATTTACCCAGAAATAGATTCTATTTGGGCGAAAGAAGAGAAATGGAATAGTTATCCCGAAATACAATCTGTTTTTAATATAAACTTATATTAACATTGTTTGTAATAAGGTTTAAAGATATATTGGTGTCTTAAATACAAATTTGTTTTGAAACACAATAAATTGTTAAAAGAAGAAAAATGAAATAATTACCCCGAAATAGAATCTATTTTGTTTTAAAAATCATATTAATGCTATTTATGTTATACTTTAAGAATAAAATTGTATATTAATGATAAATTTGTATTGAGACAAAATAATTAGCCAAAAGAAGAAAAATGAAATAGTTACCCCGAAAGTGAATCTATTTCGTTTTAAAAATCATATTAATGCTTTTTATGTTATAGTTTAAGGATAAAATTGTATACTATGGTTAAAATTTGTTTTGGCATTAAACTTAGCCTACCAAACGTCAAATTGGTCTCGTGGCGTTCCACCATGAGATTTGAGACCTTGTCGGTCTACCCCCTGGCGCCATAAACGTATTTGTTTATGCTTAATAGCTCTGTCTATTAATTGGTTCGTATTTAGAGACCTTTCGGTCTACTAGGAGCTGGTAAGTAAAAGCCGTGGGTAAGGCGGTTGGTTATGTGGTTAGGTAATGGTAAGCTATACTTAGACGATTTGTGGTGGTGGTTGTGGTGCTGTGGTGGTTTTTTTGTATGATGGTTCTGCTCGTATATATTTTGCTATTGGGGCTTTACATGCATCTGTTTATATACGTGTGTGTGTGTGTGTGTGTGTGTGTTTGTAATGATAGGGGATCTATGGGCGTATATATAGTCGGGGAGTGTATGTACGTTTGTGTACGCTTTTATGCCTTCTAAATCTTCTAAGCCAACTGGCGGATTAAGCCAACTGCCAACTGGCGGATTTCGAGCTCTAAGCCAAGTGATGCTACACTGCGCTCCGATTACGCGTTTGCGTCTCGCAGACGATGGATGGTCTCTTCCTCTCTCTCCTCCTCTCTTCCTCTCTTAGGTTAGGTATACCCCTTTGGGGGGATGAGGTCTTCCCACTTCTCCCCAAAGAGGTTAGGTGGACTCCCCCAGCTTGCTGGGGGAATACCCCCTTTTTTGGGCACCCTGGGGGTGGGGTGGCACTGAGGGAGGAGGTTGGCACCTTGCAACAAGTGGAATGTGATAGGTGGCACCTTGCAACATTGCAATTGCTATGCATTCTCTCCTTTGCGGCCATACTACTGGGGCGTACGCAGAATGTGCTTAAGGACGGGGCCAATTTTCAGCTCTCCAAAATAATGATGAAATGCACAAAGCGAGAACGATATAGATGAACACGTTGTCTTCCTTATATATCCAAAGTATTGTAGAATCTCCAGATGCAGCGGCTGTTGCTTATCATGGTCAATTCAGCATCATAATAGCATTTTGAGTTATTTCGATGTTATATGTCTAATATTGGCTTAATTCTCATAAAACTAAATTATATCTATTGTACAGATTTCATAGACAATTATGATTATGAAACATAAGCTAGCAGTATTGAGTTAATGTTTTATATTTGATAACATAAAGCAGCTGCTAACAATAAGCAAACCTGCAAATTAATATACTTTTGCTGAAAAAAATTCGTTATTATAAACATATGTCAGTGTTTTAGGGTGAGGAGGTAGTGAAACGGCCACGGTTACCAAATGTTAATTTAATTGCGAAAATAATTACTAAAATAAAGGTAAACATATATTTTTATTGGAGCAAGTATACAATTTAGGGTGATTCAAAAAAATCAAAGTTTTTTTTTTTAATTGTTCAACCTGTATTTTTGTTCCCTATGACAAAAAAGTAGTGTATGCCAAATTTGGTGAATTTTAATATAAAATTTACTATGTGCTACCAGGCGTCAAAGTTTCCCTCTTTTTCAATTTGTTTGTTTTTACAGCTTATGATTTTATGTTTAATTGTTTATATTTCAGAATTTTTAATTAATGGTTTATATACTAGCTTGCTTTTAATTGTTGCTTGGAACTCGTAATTTTGATACCAATTAATCGATTATGGAAGCTAGGCCTAACTCACCATCACCCAGTTGCTCATTTGGGAGAAGTTCTACAAGAAAAGAAACTGAAGTATGGCTAATTGGGCAGCCCTCTGCAGTACTAAAAACATCCGTATTACCATCAGAGAAGGAAATGATGGCCCTCTTCATGCACTACAGAAATATTAAAAAGCAAGACATTAGAGAATCATGCTGCTCTACTGCAGATGATGTGCTAGCAGTTTGGAAAAAAGCAGGAATACCAGCAAAACAAAGAATACATGTAGTAGATAAAATTCAAGGAATACTGAAGGAATGACAGCTGCTTAAGAAAAACAAAGCAAACAAATTGAAAAGATCACAAAATTTAAATAATAAAGAAGAAAAATGGAAAGATAAACTGGAAAACTTATTTGACATTGCTCATGAGAATGCTATGCAGCTTACAAAAATAGAAGATGATAAGAAATTCTTGAAAATGCAACGTGAGAAAGGACGTCATGGAAAAATGGGTACCATTGATAAGGCTGTTGCTAAAAAAGAGCAAAGAGCAGCAGAAAAGCAACAACGTTATGAAAAGAGGAAAGCAGAAGAAGAGATCAAAAGAAAAAAGAGTGAAGAGGCTGTCATACTCACCAGTACATCATCAGAATCAGAATCAGAGGAGAGTAAAAGTGATGAATCTGGTTTCTGTGCTGCACAACCTTCAACATGGAAAAGTAAGGTTGGCAAACGTAGAAAATTGTTTGATGATAAATTATTAGGAAGTCTTGATGTTGCAAAATTGAGTGACAGAAATGCGTCTCTTTTTAATGCAAACAATCAGACATCGCTTGAATGGGACATCTGCGAACAAATAAAATGCATGTGTTTCAATACAACGGCAGCCAATACTGGTCCTAGAAATGGTGCAGCTATTCTTCTAGAACAAAAATTCGACAACGATTTATTGTGGCTGGCATGTCGACACCATGTATTTGAAATTATGCTGGAAGCTGTTGTTTCAAAGTCTTTATCACCATCTTCTGGCCCAGATATAGTCCTTTTTAAGAAGTTCAGAGAAAAATGGTCAAGCATTAATAAGGAGGACTACGAGACAGCATTATCAGATCCAGATATCTATGAAAATATTCATGACATCAAAGATGACATAATTATTTTTGCAACAAATCAACTAGATACATTCCAACCAAGAGACGATTACCTAGAACTATTGCAGTTAACAATTATTTTTTTGGGAGGTGAACCAAAAGGTGGAATCAAATTTAAACATCCAGCGGGACTTCATCGGGCAAGGTGGATGGCCAAAATTACATATTCATTAAAAAATTTCTGTTCAAATCTCAGTTCAAAATTTCAGTAAAAGACAAAAAAGGACTAAAAGACATCTGTCTATTTGCTACTCGGTTATATGTAAAGGCATGGTTTACAGCTCCTGTGCCATCTTGCGCTCCTCGTCTTGCTCTGGAATTATTACAGAATCTTGTAGTCTACAAACAAATAAATGACACAATTGCATTTGTTGCTATTAAAAAACTGTTAGGTCACCTCTGGTACCTATCAGAAGAACTGGTAGCCTTGGCCTTTTATGATGATGAAGTGCCTACTGAAACGAAAAACAAAATTGTAAAGGCCTTGCAAAATACAACAGAAACTCTTCCTGCAAAACGGGCTTTTCTAGATCCTGCACTTATTCCAACGAAGAAATTAGAAGATTTTGTCATCAAATACTCAAAGATTCTTTACAATAACAGAATTTAGTTCAAATTTTTACTCAAAGATGCTAAAGAATGGCATAATGATGAAGAGTATAACTCCGCTAAGAAATCTATCAAACAGTGGAAAGTCGTGAATGATATAGCGGAAAGAGGAGTAAAATTAATGGATGAATATAATAAAATACTAACACATGACGAAGATCAAAAACAATTCTTGCTACAAGTAGTGAAAAACTACAGGGCTGTTTACCCTGATAGAAACAAAGAAACATTGGTGAAGTAAGGACAGCTAATGTCTTAAATATCATGCTAGTTTAATTATGCATGCTTGTGGTTATGGTAGGACCTACGGGGGAGCTTTCCACATTAAAAAAAAGCAATGCGCCTTGTACTGTACTCCCTGGGTGGTGTGGAAAAATTTGACAATTTGAGTCGTTCTGTCAATTTTTAATTGCTGGTAGCAACCCCTAAAAATTAAAAATTTGCTAAAATATTTTAGGATAGTTATTTTTATGCTGAAATGAACCATTTAAAGGGTTGAACACATTAAAATATAAAAAAAGATTTTTTTACCCCCATATTTGAATCACCCTAGCCGGCCCTATACATGCTTCATGATTTTTGTTTTTAATCAAATTGTTTGCAATGTGTGCAATGTAAAATAAATTTTCACATGTGTACTTGTAGCTCAGTAGATCCTGTTGACTTCTTGAAAAAATGATCCAACTGACCATAAACACAACGCCTTTTCATTGTTAAATATGACAACCTGATGTGCGTGTCTGCCGCACTGGCCAAAGAGATATTGACTTTCCTGCACACACTAAATACACACTTCCACCATCCAAGCCACGTCATTGCTTGATAAACATCACAACAGAAAGTTCAGTAAGAAAAAATTGAAAACAGAGAAGCAGTGCTGTCATCTGTGCTCTTAGGAACGTTGCCAAACTTTTAATGAGGGGATTTAAACTTGACTGTTGGTTTGATTGTAAACCTTACTGATTATTTCAATCTCGGAAGCCATACTGCACTTAATTCTTTTTGTGCATTTATGTTTAATCTCTGTTAGTAATGTCTAATAGGTAGGATGTTGACCAAAATCATCTTAGACCAAGACTGCTGGACTGAATACTGTAATTAAAAGCTTATCTCATTTTTCACCTGTGCACAGTTTAAATGTCCTTGATCATATCTATTGATCGATAAATTGATATCTTTGTGGCCTCACTTTGATACTGACTGAATGATAAATTTTCTATCTGATTTATGATTATTATTATTATTATTCGAATTGACTGAATATTAAATTTTCCATTTGATTATGCTGGAATACGCTTCATATTATGAATATTTGAGCATCGTCATTATTCCTAGTATCTTTTCGGAATTTATAGTTTTGATACAGTTTTTAGTAGTACTCATTTTAGAATCAGGAAATAGACTGGGGCCCAGCCCCCATGTGCCCCCATTATGTACACTAGTGGATGCTAGTACTTTTTATTTTTAGTACTTGAGTATACTTTAAACATGATACTTTTTACTCTTACTTAAGTGCAAGTCACGAATTGTGCTTTACTTCAACTTAAGTAATTTTTGTCACATTATTTGTACTTAACATAAGTAACAAATTTCAGTACTTTGCACCATAGGCGGATTCAGAGGGGGCGCCAGGGGTTTTAATTGAAGCAACGTGAACATAAACATTCGAACATTTTACCTAATTCCGTTTAACCACAATGTATGGGGCCTCCAAATTAAGCCCCGTTGCTTCAGTTAAGCCCCCGGCTACCCTTTCTGGATCCTTCTATGCTTTGCACACCTCTGTATATAAGTATGACTGGTACAAGTAAGACTAAGAAGCGAAAGTTTTGTGAAGAAAATCAAATGCTTAATCCCTCCTGAAGGAGACCCTACAAGCCAAATCTTGACAAAATTCTGAAAAACAAACAGCAGCAAGTGTCACAGTGAAACGAATACTGTACTAATTTGTAATGTAGACTGTTGTTACTCTTTGTAATCAATCTGACAAATACACAAGTAACTTTACAGGACTTACCTGTTTATTTCCTACATTTTTTTAAGATTGAGGGCTTGTGGCTCGTTTAAGTGTATTATCATTTTGATTTGGCTCATGATATTGAAAAGGTTCCCGATGTCTGATCTATAATTATATTAATTATATACACCACTCTGACCCGACTGTAACCTTGACCTTGAAGGTATGACCTAGGGAGTGGGCGATTTCAAATCACCTGTTGCTAGGTAATATTTGTATGAAGTATTATCCTAGTCCCTTCATTTATTCAAAAGTTGAGTCGTGGTATTTTCTTGTCTGCTTCATGTGACCTTGACCTACGAAAAATACCATTACCCGTACTGTGACCTTGACCTTAAGTATATGACTCATAGGGTGGGCGATTGGAATCACCTAGTGGTGGGTAACATTTGTATAACGTATCATCCTAATCCTTTCATTTATTCAAATGTTATGGAGCAGAAATGAAAAACACTCTGACTCCTGCTGTGACAGTGACCTTGAAGTATGACGTAGAGGGTGGGCGATTACAAATCATCTGGTGGTGTGTAATATATGTGTAAAGAATCATAATCTCTTCATTTATTCGAAAGTTATAGAGCAGACAAGAAAATACCATGACCCCTTCTGTGACCTTGACCTACAAAAAATATCATGACTTCTGCTGTGACCTTGACCTTGAAGATATAACCTAGGGGGTTGAGCGATTAGAAATCATCTGGTGATGGGCAGGGCCGCATTAAGCATTCATGAGGCCCTGGGCTGGGAACTTCAATGGGCCCCCATCTTTCAATGTTTCCAAACCCTATTTCATGAATAAAACTCAGTACAGTAATGTACCATATCAAATTTATATTTTCAAATCACACAGTTAATCGAACAAATCAAAAAAACTACAAATCAAATGTTCACTTTTCTGTCTTTCACTGACAAAAAATTCCAAGACATCCGAAAATTTAATTGTTTGAAATAGTTCATGCTCAATCGACAGCAATGACAAATGATTTAGTCTTTCCTGCAACATACTTGACCGTTTTCATTTTTAATAAGTTTCAATTTTGAGAACGATCGTTCGCCAGAGGAATCTGTATTCATGAGTGTTAAATACAATCATAATGCAACTTCTACATTGGGGAAGGTTGAAGCTAAATCATGTTCAAACAGAATGTCGTACAAATTTTGAACACTTTTTATATCCCAAAAATTGCCAATTTTCGCCAGTTAATTTATTTCTGGGCTTTTCCAAAAAAAGTAATAAAATAATAATTTAATAACAAATAATAATGAACATTAATGAGGATAATTTCTACCATTCGGTAACTGGCGAGTGATGCTAGGTGGCCCTTCTGAGCCTCGGGGCCCATGGGCTCCAGCCCAGTTTGCTCATGAGTTAATCCAGTACTGGTGGTGGGTAACATTTATGTAAAATATCATCCTAATCCCTTCATTTATTCAAAAGTTATGGAGCAGACAAGAAAAGCACTCTGACGAAGGGGGTGGGCGATTACAAATTAACTGATGGTGGGTAAAACTGAATAACCTATATTAACAGTAAAATAAATACATTGGTTTTACAATTTACAATGACAAATAACTGTGAAGCTGGACTATTTATGTTATTTCACTTGGCCCTTAAGCTTATGCTTTACTGGGCTCTTATTAAAAATAAAACAAATAGTTATTATTAATAATAAATAAATCATAAATAAGTGTTTAATTTAATACTTATTTAATACTTATTTAATAAATACTTATAAGTGTTTAATTTAATCTTAAATTAGCATCATCGATATAACAAATACAAGGTCATTATTAAAGATATTATGTCAATACCATACAAAGAATTCAGTATTATACATGAGAGATAAGAACTGAACAATCACAAGTAATGTGCCTATAATCATAGATTGCACACGAGATATGAATAAACAATAGTAATGTACACTAATCCTAGATTTTTATTAGTATGCCATTATTAATCGAGATTTCAACTTTGTTTAAAACTAATTTACATTCGCAATATTTTTATATCAGCATTTAAATGATTCCATATTTTCATATATAAATTCCCTATATAAATTCCATATAAATTCCATATATAAATTGAGGTATACCATGCGTTGATCTATTTCTGGTCTGATATGAGTGGATTTCTTGATGAGTTACAAAATAACTACTTACCCATTGTAAGTTAATGATTTTGTTCTTACATTTGTAAATAAAAAAAATGTGCCAGTTTGATTACATCATTGAGCTTCGGTAGTTTTATCTCTTTAAATAATGCACTAGAGTGATCAAGGAAATCAACATCAGATAATCACCTCATTGCTCTTTTTGGGATGACAAAGTTACCGTTTAAAGTGTTATTAGCGGAGTTGTGTAAAGTATTATTTCAATCCCTTCACTTATTCAAGAGTTATGAAGCAAACTCGAAAAACATTCTGATCCACGTTGTGACCTTGACCTTGAAAGTTTGACCCTGGGAGTGGGCGATGACAAATCATCTGGAGGTGAGTAACAATTGGGCAAAGGATCATCCCAATCCTCTCATTTGTAAAGAAGATATGGAGCGAACAAATGTTGGAATTCTTCAGTGTGGGAGTACCAGTATGGTGTCTCGATGGCTTCAATTCATTATATACGAGTATATGCTGATCCGCTATCCAGTAATTTATAGAGATCAGTGGTTTTAGGGCCTTTTATCTAGTTTTATATAATGAAGAAGGTTGTAGTGTTACCTCACCAGGTGTACGGTTCAATACAAAATACAAAGAAGGATGAAACTTCTCTAGACGACAGTGAAAACAGACTTAAAGGAATGGTGGGTGAATTGCTGAATATATTAAATAAACAAATACATTCTGATGCGAAATCAAACATAGTGACGATACTGAACATGTCGGGATTAGAGACAAACAACCAGAAGACAGTTGGGGGAACTCGGATCACCTGAAATAAATGTTAAAAAATAGCCTTCCTAATACATTGAGGAATAAAAGGCTAACTCTTTTTAATCTAGTTAATGGTGATCCAAATATACAATGGTCAAACACAGTTGAAGTTATTGCTGAAGGTTCAACCTTACAGGGTTTGAACATTATTGACATCACTCATGATTAGTGAGAAAGTAGGAGAGACAGTGCCCATCATGTTGAAGTCATATTAAAACAAGGTTACAGCGAATGAACATTCCAAAAACATTGATTGGTAATCAAAACAGAATAAAAGCTCTGGAACAGGCAAATCAAACCCCATTCCAGAGTACCCCTCCATCAAGTGTGCCCGGATTAGGATCTTTGAAAAAGAGGAGTTCGGTCCCATCTACATGCTCTAAAGTACGTAAATATATGGCGTATTAGAGAAACATTATTTCTAACCCCGTTTCTTACCCTGGGGTTGAGACTACAGAGCTGCCTATACTGAAGGAGCAAATTAAAAAGATGTTGAGAATTTTTTGCACGAACAGGATACTTGTACACTTCATAAATCTGTGCGAAGAAGGTTTAAACCTGCTAAAACCAAAACACCATCGTTGGACACTGTATGGCAGGCAGGTTTGTCTGATATGCATCGGTACTCAACGTATAATCATGGATACAGGTATAGTCTAATCATAATTGACGTCTTCCCCAGATATTAATAGCTTGTAACTCTTGAGAATAAAATACCAGACGCTGTTACTAAAGTTATAAAGTCTTTGATGTTAAGGGAAAATAAATTTTGGCCTATTTCTGTGCGGATTTAGAGAAAGAGTTTATATGTAGGTCGCTCTTTGAAAAACATGTTGGCTCGGGGCATAAGGCATCTTTAGCCGAATGGGTGCAACGAACCATTAAGGAGTGTAAATGTTACAGGAACTCTGTGTAACTAGGCATTTCATAAAATCACTAAAATTGGAAAATTATTGAATGCCCGGTTAGGTTAATTGAATGCCCAGCTAGGTCATCTGTACGCCCTTGAAGATTGGTTAGGTTAAGCCATGATATTTTCGTTAAAACTAACGAAAATATCACGACTTAACCTTACATGAAATCCCTGAACATTTTAAGGATTTCATGAAATCCCTAGTTACACATATTCCCAGTAACACATACGAAGTGTGTTCAAAAAGTTCTCGAATTGGTTATGTTGCGCGCGCATCACATGACGCGCATGCGTGTCATGTAATGCATGATGTAGTGTGACTCAGTCTGTGTCCAAAGACTGTTACCGCATGTTGATATCTTATTTTGTTCTCTCGGTATTTACTGTTTTCTGAAGTCATTTTGTGTGTTTTGTCGCATTTTGTGCATTTGAATAATGGCTACTGTTCAACAACAACGCGTGTGCATAAAATTTTGCGTTAAGCTGGGCAAGACTGCTTCTGAAACCCATGCCATGCTGAATACAGCATTTGGCAATGACGCCTTAAGTCAGACAACCACTTCTGAGTCGCACAAGCACTTTAAGGAAGGCCGAACGTCGACGGAGGACGATGCAAAGGTGGGATGACCTTCCACTTCAAGAACTGATGACACTGTTGCTTGTGTTAGTGAAATGATTCCAGGGAACCGTAGACTGACAGTCAGGAAAGTCACAGACGAAATGGACATTTCGATAGGATCATGCCACACAATACTCAAAGAGAATTTGGGGATGCGTTGTGTGTCAGCCAAATTTGTGCCACGACTCTTGAGTGCCGAGCAGAAAGAGCAATGTGTTGTTGTGCCTTAAGACCTCCTTCACCCAGTGGCGGATTATCACTGAAGCTATTGAGACTGAAGCCTCCCATGTTTCAGGGGCCCCCCAATCAACTGAGTTTCGGTGATATAATTCGAGATTTCGCAAACTTCTTTGATTAAATATGACAGAGTACACAAACTGACAAATTCCCTGTTTCATTTTATGTTTTAAAGCCCCTAAAGTAAAGTTTGTTCAATACTGTTTGGTTTTGGCAAATGGCAAAATACACTGTGTTAAGATTCTTTTAAGTTTGTTTCTCAATTAGCCTGAGCACCGTACATATAATTCGTGTAAATGTACTATGTACCGTGCATGTACATGTATTGTTAATAAAAAGCTATAGAAAAGGACCCCTATATTTTTCATTGCCCCGGAGCCCCGAGGTGTCTTAATCCGCCTCTGCCTTCAACGTGCCAATCTTGATGAAAATTTTCTCAGAAACATCGTTACGGGTAACGAGACGTGGGTGTACTGGTATGACTTTCAAACAAAATAGCAGTCGTTGCAATGGAAATGCGCGACAGTAGCCATTATTCAGATGCACAAAATGCGACAAAACGCCCAAAATGACTTCACAAAACAGTAAATATCGAGAGAACAGAATACGATGTCAAATAGCGGTAACAGTTTTTTGATACAGACTGAGTTATACTACAACATGCATCACATGACGCGCATGCGCATCATATGATGCGCGCTCAGCATAACCAGTTCGGGAACTTTTTGAACACACCTCGGACACAGTTATTTTATGCACAAAAATACGTACAGATACATACAGCTTCATTGCTCACTGACCCAGACATTCTGAGTCAGTTAGCATCATCATACAATAGTTCTTATCATCGCATTATTGGGACAACTCCTAATGAAGATTTTTAAGAGGGGTTTTCTTGAAGTAGATGGTCCAGGTGTAGCATCTACTGTATGTTAATGGTACCATCTGTAGTTGTCATATCTTCCATTTCTGGTTCTGATTCAGATGATGTACTGCTGAGAACTACAGTCTCTTCAAGCCTTTTTCTTTTGTCCTCTTCTCGTGACTTCCTTTTTTCATAGTGTTGTTGTCTTTCTATTGTTATCTGTTCTTTTTTAGCTAAAGCTTTATCAATGTTGCCCATTCTGCCTCGCTGTCTTTTCTCACGCTGAGCTTTTAGAAAATTTCTGTCTTTTTTTATATGAATAAGATTCATAGCATTCGCATGAGCTATGTCAAATAAATTTTCTAGTTCTTCTTTCCAATTCTCCTCTTTATCAATTAAGGTTTGCGATCGCTTGGATTTGTTTTCTTTGTTTTTCTTCAACATTTGCCATTCCTTCAAGATTCCTTGAATTTTATCAACGACATGTACTTTTTGTTTAGTTGGTATCCGTGCTTTTTCCCAAACTCTCAACTCATTACTTGCAGTAGAGAAGCATGATTCTCTGATATTTTGATGTTCATTTTTTTCTGTAGTGCATGAACAGTGCCATAGTTTCCTTCCTTGATGGCATTATTGATGCTTTCAGTGTGGCTGAAGGATGTCCAATAAGCCAAACATCTGTCTCTTTCCTTGTAGAACACCGGGAAGGAGTACTTGATGATGTACCTTCCATGTTAGACAGACATACGCGTTAACTCTAATAAAGCACAACTGCTACTGAATGCTGTGGCCAGTAGATGGCTGTCTTGGACAACTGCAAGAGAAGAGGGGAAAGGGGTCAGAGGGGGGAAGTGAGTAAAGTAAACTGATACAGGAAAATAGGAAAATAATGAAATAGGAAAATAGAAAAATAATGAAATTTTGCATGTTCGGTAGCAACCCCTAAATATCACTTAAAATTTATGAAAAAATTATAAGTTTCTTCGCCAAATGGAACCTAATGACGGGTTGAACACATTAAAAATCAAAAGTTATTTTTTTGCATCAACCTAGACTGTCGACTTTTTGCTTGAATGACTTCATTGATTCGTTTTGGGTATTTTTCCACAAGGTTTCAACATTTCTCGATTGAAATTATAGCCCATTCTTCTCAAGAAAATTATTGCAATTCTTCAGGATTCGAAGGTGTCTCTTCCGGTCATCTTTTTTCAAATCAAACCATAAATTCTCGATTAAACTGAGCTCTGGACTTTGATTGAGCCACTCGAGAAGCCTGAAATTCTTTTGTTGAAGCTATTTCATGGTTCTATTACTTTTATGTTTTGGGTCATTATCTTCATGCAGTACCCAACTGCTACCCATTCGCAACTCCTGAATGAAAGGCAATACATTTTCTTCTAGAATTTCCTGATATTTCTTCGAATTCAAGATTCTATTGATGACAAGCTTTCCTGGACCAAAAGCACAACGGTTTACCCAAAAAAGCAAACTACCATCACCATGTTTAACCGTCGGAAAGATGTTTTTTTCCTCGAATGCAGTATTTGATTTTTGCAAAAACATACCGTTGCTCGTTGTTCCCGAGTAATTCAATTTTGGTCTCGTCTGTCCAGAGAACTTTCTTCCAGAATGCATATCCATCATTTTGATGATCCATGGCTTTTCTTAGAAGAGGTTTCCTTCGTAGAATTCATTTATGCAGACCATTCTTTCACAATGTACGACGTACAAGAGAGAGACCGACAGCTATCATATACCGTGTTAGTGTTTAACAAATATGACCTGGAGTCACTCGTGGATTCGCAGCAGCCATTCTTTCAATCCGTCTAGCTGTACGTTCTGAAATCTCACAAGGTTCTCTACACCTTGGTAAAATTTTGATTGTTCCAAAGCCTTTCCACTTCCTTACAACTGCATGACCGTTGTAAAGGGAATTCGAACTTCTTCTCCTATTTTCCTTTAACTCTTTCCAGACTCGTGTGCAGCAATAACAGATCTCTTAAGATCTGAAGACACCTTTTTACCAAGACGACCCATTGCTAACTAATGGCTTGTACAGTCATCGGTCTTCCATAAAAATTCATAGAGAAAATTCTATAATTTAGAATTGCCAACAATCTCCAATCAATAAACAACCAACTACTGATAAAATTTTTAAATTGTTCAAGCCTTAGGTGGACACAAAAAGTATTGAATAATTTTTTAAATGTACTAAAACTTTTGCATTTATTTTTTTTATTTTCCTCAAATTCTTTAATGCTTTACATAATAAATTGGAGTTAAACAAATTTTTTTATTTGTTAAGTTCTTCCAAATGAACGGTAAACTTTTCATAACTATTCTATGCATGGTACAAAATATGAGGGCGAATATAACTGAAATATTTCTCTGCACGAATATTTATGAGCGCCACCATATATATATATATATATATACAGTATATATATATATGGGATGAATTTCACCATTAAACACGTGAAATGAATGAATGATACAAACCCACAAGGAAAAAGAAAAATGATTCCAAATTCTTTCGTGTATTCAGAAGTACACCTCGTCAGGGAATGAAGGGAGAAGGCGAGCTGACGAAATTATATACATATGTAGAACAGGACAGAAAAATAAAAAAATTAGCACATGATTAACAAGGGAGAATTAAAGTCAAAAGGTATTTTAATAGGATATTGTCAATTTTATACATTACCGCACTGTTGTTGGAATTATTTTTAAAATGGATAAATGCACATTTTAGAGTTTTCCTTTGAATTATATTTGTTTTTTTAATGAGCGCTTCAGAACTATCCAACTTGATACTATGATTACATCTATACATATGGTTAAACAATGCATTAGAATTATTTGCTGTTCTACACGCATATTTATGCTGTTTTACCCTAATATCTAACGTTTTAGACGTTTGGCCTATCATGAATGCCTTATCATGAATATAGGTACTAAATTATGTTTTCCTATTTCATTTCTAGATAACTGCCTTAGGAAAGCAAAGAATAGGTATTATAATAGTGTAACTCTAAGGGAATTTGAGCGTAAAAATATCCTTAGCCAACCTTACCATGTTAATTTTCAATATCTTCCGACTTTACTTAAAGCAATTGGTATCAACGTAGTCTTTAAGTATAATGATACTGTTAAATTACGCCTAATAAAGAATAGCCCGGTTTCTCTTCTCTCACTCTTCTCGAAACTGTCCTGCACCAAGTCCCTGCGTATTCGGTTTCTCTTCTCTCACTCTTCTCACTTCTCGTCTCTTCTCATTGGTGATCGATCACCTAAATCGGGTCAACTAAACTCAATGGATGGAATTCGGATCCAACTTAGTTGCTTCCAAATCGAGCCTCTCGAAATTTTGACAAAAAAGTATCGAAGTTTGTACTGCTACTGATTATCACTTTTTCATATTTAATTTACCGAATTTTCTCGACACCACCTCGAAACAATAACTATAATTTGCTCTGGCCAAAATCACGGAAAACTATTACAAATTTTACAGAATTGACAAGAATTTAATCACGCCCTAGCTACCAATAAGGTCACTTATGGCAGGTACATTGAAAAAGATAATAAAAAAATCATGAAACGCAAAGAAACAATACTGCATAGTAGAAATATAAAAGCGCCCCTACATAGTAACCGTTATTATAATTTAACAAATATTATTATTCAAACTACCTTCAGACATTACATCAATACATTTAAATACAAAAGACAAAAATTAAACCCAGAAACTTCATGTCATCAATTCTCGAAAATCATGAACCCTCTTACACTAAGAGGGGGGCATACATAGATTACCACAGCGCTATTGGCAAACTAAAAGGCTCCATCTCAGGTTAACGCTCAAGCTAAAGTTTTAATTGCACGAGTAAACCCAAATGAAGTTTAAAAAAATAAAAAATTTCCAAAACAGAATCATTAAATATAAAAAATTTAAATATTAATACCGAAAAGTAGTTTAATATATTAATTTCATAAGAAAACTCGTAATTCACAAATTACATCTCAGAGACAATTCTCTTCTTTAACACAAAACCCAGTATATGGTTTGTAAATTACAAGAATTTCCGTAATTTATCGTTTCCAAGTGAAACTCACAAATTTACATCGTTATTCTAAATATGAACAGATATTATGAACCCAAATCTTACAACGCAACCTACTATGTAAACAAAAATTGAAACAAATCATTGCATAATGAAGTGTTCGCTTTGTGAGCAAGCGAGCCTCTATAAAAATATACCTAACTGAATCAAACTGCAGTACATCCGGACATAATTTTGTAATATTTTCTATGCAAACGCGCGAATGTACAAAAAAAATTCATTTTTAATACCCAAAATAAAATGTTAAACAAAAAACACAGCCTAACCATACAAAATATCACTTGGAGTTGTCCTGAAAATGAAAGAAAGAAAAAAATAGACAACAACAATCAGCCCACCTATCAAAATATAAAAATTAATGGATATAAAAAAAAAAAAAAAAAAACAGAAATTAATTTATTAAAAGAATTTACGAAAACAATTCCTGTATTTCAATTAAACAAATTTTTATCTTTTTATAACAAATTTTGCTTACATTGAAGTCTCATACAATTTATATACGGCAAGCATAAGAAACTTAAACAGTCCGAATCAACCCAGTATAAATTAGTGTCTTTAACGATTATTTTTCGACTTTAAACCTAAAAGTAACTTAAAATTATAAAGCGAACTAAAACTACAAAGCGATCCTTAAAAGCATACACATATGATGTTCATGTGTCGCCTGTAAATCCTTTATTTACATCCAATCAAAAATTAATCTTAAAAACTCTAATAGATTCTGGAAAATTTTGTTACTCACCTATTGAATCTCTTACAACGCTCTACTATATATATATATATATATATATCTATATATATATATATATATAGATATTTTCATTACATAGAAACGCGTTACAATTTACGCAGAAACCTTTGAAACCATATTTAATTGCATATTTAAGATTCATGACGACTAAAATATTTTACTGTCATATAAGTGTGAATTATATTTACTAATTATCATTATTACTAACACAATTCATTCTAATGCCGAAAACAAACACAAAACAAATTTAAACACAAATTAGGCAGGCTGTAGACAGGAGTAATAAAAGTGAAGGAAAGAAAAAGAAATGAATTATCGGACAGCCAATACCAATTTCTAAATCTCTCTCTCCGACTGAACGAAACGAAATCTAAAAATATACGGACTGAGGAAGGAATCAACGCGAAGAAAAAAGAAAACCGACTCTCGAATTAAATTTTAGGCTCAAACTGAGTCGCGACAGAGTCCGACTCAATGAAAATGAAAATGTGAGTCGAAACGGTTTGGAAGTCTAGACTCCAACGAGAAGAGAGAAAGAAAAAAAACGACAAAATTTTGACCGCGAAAGTTAGGAGGACGCTACGAGGATTTCGAAAGTGAAGCGCCATTTTGAAATACAGTTACAATGAATTGGAAATCGAAATTTGCTTTCAAATGGGTTAACACAATGCATCTTACTATTTAAATAATCGAAATAAAATATCTATCAATGCTATAAGGACTATATAAAACGGGTAGAAAAAATTTTGACCGAAATATAAGACGACGTGGGAAAGCCCTTATATTAATATAAAAGAACTCCGCGTGGCCACCAAAATATGGTGTTTAAACCTTAAAACCTTTCTTATCTTGCGTTTTTTGTACTATTTGCTCTTTCTTTATTCAATTTCTCTTTATCCTTCATCACTCTGTTTACACTCGCTTCGCTGTACTTTATAAAATACGGGTAGACGTGGCCGTGAGCGCCATTTCACTTTGAACAATGCAAAAGACCGGGGGATTAATTATACACTTCATTAACACTTTACTGACTTTTATTTATACCGAAACATTTTTAGATAAATGGGTAATCGAGGAAGGGGAATTTACGTTAACATTTTAGCCGGAAAGAGACACGAAATAATATTCTAAATTTAAAAAAACATCTTAATACCGAAAAAAAACGTTATTAAGCTCAAGGCCGTCCGATAACTCGAGCTCTTGGGCATTTTCCTCTCTCAGCCTCCACTTGGGCAGCTTTTTAGTGTTGCCAACTTGTATTTTTATATTTTTAATTTCTTATTATAACAAAACATTTAATTAAACATTCTTAAATTCTTATAAACAAACATTAATTCTTAATTTGACATTACTACACTCTTATTAACAAAACATTTAATTAAACATTATTAAATTCTTATAAACAAAACATTTAATGCTTAAGTAGACATTACTACACTTTAAATTTTTAATTTCTTATTATAACAAAACATTTAATTAAACATTCTTAAATTCTTATAAACAAAACATTTAATGTTTAATTAGACATTACTACATATATATATATATATATATATATATATATATATATATATATATATATATATACATGGTAGAAAAGATACAGATAAGAGATGGAGTTATATTCCGTTACGTTTCGACACAAAGCCTTGCTCACACAAAATGACATGAGTTAAAATGCAGACGATCTTTTCCAATCCTACTGGAAGAACATTCGTGGCTTCACCTGAATGGCTGGTTACTATTGATGCTCCTTGGCCCCGCCCCTTTCTGCTAACTTCACCATGATTTTTCCCGTTAATTTGCCTAAACACATAAATCCTTCTCTCTGATTTACCGCGTTTCCTGACGTTATATAAACAACTTCAATTGCTTTCCTCATCCCCTTATCTAGTCCTTTATGAATGATCTTAACTTCTTGCCAGTTTGGCAGTTGTCCGTACCTACCTGCGTGCAAGACGAATGAGTTAGATGTTCGATGTAGACGCATGTCTGCTCTATGTTCATATAGTCTTTTCGGTAAGCCGCGCCCTGACTCCCCATAATAAACGGAAGAGCAGCCATTACATGGAATCTCGTAAGCTACACAACGTTCATTAATATACCCATTTTGTTTATCGATAATTTGGTCTCTTGAATGCGGAACCGTTATATACTCTGTATCTACATTATTTTCAGTCTCGCCTCCACGCCGTTCTGATATATTAATTGCTTTTTCTTTAGTCTAACTATTAATCCTTCGGAATAATCTAACTTTCCAAACGCTCCCCTGATGTATTCAAATTCATTCACCAGATACTCCTCACTACATATTCTAATAGCTCTCAGGTAGAATCCAATCAACACACCTGTCTTAGTCCTTTCACTATGAGCAGACAAATAATGAACAAAGACATCTTCGTTTGTAGGCTTTCTATAGACTGAAAATTTTGCACTCTCACCCGATCTCCAAATCATTGCGTCTAAAAAAGCCATTTTTCCATTCTCTTCTTCTTCCACCGTAAACTGGATATGACCAGCCACATCATTCAACACTCTTAACTTATCGTTTATATCTGTGTTCTCTGGAACCACTACTAACACATCGTCAACGTATCTGAACCAAGCTGCACCTCTTCCCATTATCCTAATAAATATGTCCATCTCCAAGATTTCCATATGGAGACTAGCCATGACAGCACTGAGTGGTGAACCCATGGCCAGGCCTTTGTGTTGTCTATACTCTTCACCTTGAAATGTAAAAGCATCAAACTTCACACACAACGCAACCAGTTCCATTTAATTCTTCATTGTTACGGAAGAACTCTGTCTTCGATGCTTTCTATCGCTCTTCTGACCACCTGTAATGCTCTATCCACCGGAACATTTGTGAATAATGCTTTAACATCAAAGCTCGCTAGTTTCTTTCTGTCAAAATTAATGCGCATTAGCCTCTGTAATAAGTCAGAAGAGTTTCTTAAATGAGCCTTACTTATTGACCCAAGCGCGGCTGAACGCGGCTTAACAGATGTTATTGGTCTCATCGGTATGTCAGGTTTATGTACTTTTAGTAGGCCTCTCATTTAATTTACAATACAAGAAATAAATAAGGCTAAATTTTCGGAGAGTGCAGTTGAAGGTCAAGCTCCCACTTTAACTGGAGAGCTAAAGAATTCTTGGACGTTAAGTATAATTTAAGCATACAACAAAATTTAGAAAGATAAAAAATTTAACAAAAATACTAATTTTTGTAAAGTATACATTTTTGGATGGCGACATAATGTCGGGGTGCCGACATGCACCGAGTACATTAAGTACATTAATTACATCATATTAAATTATTACAGTTAATTACAATTTTAGCAAATTGTTAATTGACATATCTAATACTGGAGTAATCTAAATAGGTGATACAATATATATAGTGAAGGAGAGTTAACCGTTGTTCTATAATTTAAAGGGGATTAACAACAATGTTATATATTTTTAGTTAACAATGATTACACCAAATTATGTCAAATATTATCAGAAAAATGGTTGATTACACTAGGCAACAAATTTCAACTTTTTTTTTGTTACAGACACGTGAACTACTGATTCCTACTAAAGCGGTGATGCTGATTTCAGATCTGATATCAAAATATCTCTATCACGTCCAGATTTTGTGTAACCGAAAACCCCTATTTTTCATTTTTTTCTCACCCGCTTCTATTACGAAAGCCGTCTAAGCTACTTTTCCGTGCCACGTTTTATGTTAAGCATACTTAAATAATTAGTGAACAGGGATGTCTTTCCTCCTTTATTCTGGCTTAAGACAGACAGCGGAATTCCGCTGGCGGAGTTACCACCCCTGCGCCCAACCATCCACCCAAAGCGCGTTGGTATTTTGTTGTTACTACTGAAAGGCAAATTCCTGTTCTTAAGTGAAACTTTGGTGTGTCCTCTTCCTTTGTCGCTTGTAGGATGACGAGCTCTCCTTCTGCAGGAACCAACAATAATCTCCCATCATATTTGGGTTGAAATTACCTTGGTATCTGTTTTCCATAACTGAGATCTGTTGGTGGAAGCGCTCACCATGCTCGTCACTTACAGCCCCAAGGTTGGCCGGGAAGAAGTCAAGATGAGAATGTAAAAAATGAATTTTCAAAGACATTCTGCATCCCATTATTTCATAAGATTTAAGCATGTTTTCTACGAGTTTACGGTGGTTTCCAGCTTTGTGGTTTCCAAGAAAATTTTTGACAACTTCAACGAAAGATGTCCATGCTCCTAGTTCATTCTCATTTAGGTTAGATGGAAACGATGAGTCGTGGATGACACTGCGGATCTGTGGTCCAGTGAAAACTCCAGCTTCTAGCTTAGCATCTGTCAATATTCCTTTGAATTTATCCTTTAAATATTGGAAACCACTACCCTGATGATCCATACCCTTCAGGAAATTTTTCATAAGGCCAAGTTTAATGTGAAGTGGTGGAAGATGTACTTTCTGAGGGTCAATAAGTGCTGGGTGTTTCACATTGTATTTACCAACAACATGTTCAGTTCTAGATGGCCAATCATGTTTTTTGTAGTGGTTCTTGTCATCTCTGCTGTTCCATAGACACAAAAAGCACATATGCTTTGTGTAGCCCAACTGTAACCCAAGAAGTAATGATACAACTTTAAGGTCGCCACAAATATTCCATGTGTGGTCCTTATATTTGATGAGTCTTAGCAGCAGTTTCATCGATTCATAAGTCTCATTAAGGCCAGTGGCATGTGCTACAGGTATTGAAGGTTTTTCATTGCCGTTGTGCAGTAATACAGCTTTAAGGCTAGCTTTACAAGAGTCAATGAACAGTCTCCATTCTTTTGGATCATAGCGACAGCCAATCCCTTGCATCAGACCACTGATATCGTGGCAGAAACAAACGTTTTCTTCCTGTAAGTAAAATGATGAAAACTGCAAATGGCGATGGCGGAAATGGGAAACTTTGGTGTTTGGTTGGAGAAGATTAAATTCTTGAAGTCTTGAACCAAGCAACTCTGCCTTTTCTTTTGGTAATTCCAAATCGCGCACTAAGTCATTTAACTCCGCTTGACTTAACAAATGTGGGGAAATATTTGCATCTGGAACATATATGCCATCTTTCCCTGTTTCTATATCACTAGCAGAATCTTCAGATGAACTGCTGTCTGTTATCGTTGCTGGTGGAACTGGTGGTGGATTTGTTTCATCATGTGGTACTGGTTTCATTGCTGATTCGCAGTTTGGGTACGTGATCTTTGATTTGTTTTTCTTTGTGAAACCAGCAATCTTTGTCAAACAAAAATAACAATCATTGAAGTGATTTTTCGGCTCACGCCAAACCATGGGGACTGAGAACGGCATAGCTTTTCTTTTACCATTCATCCAAGCTATTAACATTGCATTGCACTGTGCACAGCAAATATGTGGTGCCCAGTCCCTCTGTTGGTCTCCTAACTTACAGTCAAAATAACACTTGTAGGCAAGTTTAATCTTTGTTGTTATGTTTCTACGTTGTGGCTTAGGTGTATATTGTCCACAGACAAAGCAGAAGTTGTCTGGGTGATTTACACAAGCACGTCTATTTGATGCCATTTTGAATTACCATACAATATCTGAAAAAACGTAGAAAGTAATTATTACGATGTGCCGTTGCCCGTTACTATGCTGTTGACTCAGTGTTGCCAACTCGGGATAAATTTTATTTATCAAAATTGTTCGAATTTGTATATAGTTGGCAAAAAAAATTGCTTTAACCTTGAAAAGCAAGTTTCATATTACTGGCATTAAGCCGATTAAAACCAAAATCTGGACGTGGTAGAAAATTTTACTAAAAGTGATTTGCATTTTACACAAAATCTAGACGTGATAGAAAAAATCTAATTATAGATTTGAAATCAGCATACCGAAATTAGGTAGGAACACCTATTTGGTCTTCTGTAACAAAATCTTTGTTGCCTAGTGTTATCATAGTTTGAAAACCTAAAGAGCCAGCGATGAGGAAAGCGGAGTAAAAATACGGTGTACTTTCCATTGGAAGTACACGGACATTTATGATAACGTAACACATAAGTAATATAGAGTTTGAATGACAATTAGGTAGAAATAGTAAGTACATGTAATGAGAACGTGGATAACTATGTGACGTAAGCAGCTAACGAACCAGTGGCCTGGCAGGGAAACAATACAGTATATTATAATAACATAACATAACATCTTAACGTTATAAATTGGTAGCAGGAGCAAGAGAGAAGAGTTCGGATTCAAAGGCTCGCTTTTGGCGACGTCATCGGAATTCGAACATTCGTATCAGCATTAAAGAATATCTTGCGAGAGGTGAAATAATTAAAAGAAAAAGTAAAAAAAAATGCATGTGGATGTATTTACATGTAAGGTAACCACGTACGTAATCATGATCATCAGCGGACATGTACGAGTGCCTAAAGTATTGTACACATATCAGTACGTCACACAATAGGTTGTATGCCTAATATAGTCGGACACGAGTAAATATGGACTGATAGGTTGATAGGGCATAAGTAGACAATAGGTAGATGAATGAATAATTAATAAAATTAATAAAAGATAGCGGTCAAGAAAGGATATGGATGTATGAATGAATATGGTCGAATAATATTTATACTGCATAACACCAGACAGGACACAGCATATAAATAATGACGTATAGAGTGTAAAGTTTTTATTATTATGTTAAAGAATTTACCATACATTGAATACGAAAGATATCCACATACTAAACACATGATTCAATATTCAAGATATGGAAAATGTGAAGGGAATCGAGTTACTTTATGACGTCATAGTTTATCAAATTATGCAATACGTTAATTCATAATTAATACGCCATAGTTATTTAATTCGTACGTAGAGTATAAGTCATTATTTGGAAAATTAGAGGAAACGAATTAGAGAGATAGAGTAATGAAGGGTTTACAGCCATGGTACAAGAGTGAGTGAAACTATTAATTATATATATATGCTTATACGAGTATACAGTAAATATTAAGGAATTGGGTACATTTGAGGAAGAATTAAATAAATGAATAAAGTACAAACAAGGGTCCAAATCATACCACATTCAATGTGCATGCATAATCTAATAAAATTTAGGGATGAGGGTACATGCAAGAGAACAATAATTAATTATAATAAATTCTATAACAAATGGAAAATGGAGATATGGGTAATATTCTGATGGAAATGTTAAACGATCTAAACCGTCGATTGTCTTGTTTGTGCTCTAAGGGAATGAAATTAAGGGACATTCGCTTCTCACAGCGAACTTCTAATGGACAAACATGGATACGGCTCAACCATAGAAATGGTAGGTCGCATGGTTGTGACATAATTGTTACTGGTTACAGTATTTGTAAAAGATTATTCTGGTTATCATCCGAATAACGACTCAATTGATCATTTTATTTAGGGGCATGAAGTCCGGGCAGGAAGGTCACCGGTTTCATGGCGGAATTCAAGAATTTTATAGTAGGTTTGAATTTAGTTTCAGACAGAAAGGGGTACGAGTTGTTAATTGTATTCTCAACATTATAAGGGGAACAATTTTATTCATATCTACGTCTTAAATTATACGGAGCTGTTGGTGGTCGTGTAGATGTTTGTGGTCGTGTAGATGTTTGTGGTCGTGTAGATGTTTGTGTTTGTGTGGGAGTGGTCGACCTCGCTTAGGTGGTAGTGGGGTTCGAACATTAAGCTCAGATTCTGAGTGTGTTCTTTTTTTTCGTGAAGGTTCTACTTCACGTGGTTGATGCATTTGCGGCCGGTATGTAGGGTCCGTGCGTCGACCATCAATCGTTGAGGGTGGTGACAGAGGAGATGGTGGAGTTGGAGGAGATGATGGAGTTCCACTGAGTGATCCTCTAGAAGGGGTTTCTCCAGGGTCTGGTTCCGATGGGAGTCTCGGTTCTGGGACCTCTTCTTGTTCAGAGATTGGCTCGAGTACTGGTGGTATTACGAGGTACCAATCTTCGTCATGGGTAGTGGTTACTGCGGTGACCACTTCTGTTTTGTGGTCCCTGATGGATTTGTTAATACCTTGATCTTTTGAAGGATAGGCGGCTCGAACGCCTGGCAGATGTTTTTTGGGAAGGTGTTGTTCGGCAGCTATCTTCAAATTATCAGCTTGAATGATCTTTAGTTTGGAATGATCTCGGAGGTCGAGGATTTCGTAACGGTTCTTTTCGAGGTTTCTCATAATCCTATATGGGCCATCCCATTTTGGGTATAATTTGAGATGAGTACATGGCTGTTTCACGCTCTTTATGTAACATCGCATACCGACGATTATAGTCCTTTCACGGGGATGACGCCTATATTGCTCTTGCTCCATTTATTGGTTTCGTTAGTCTAGGGTAGTGATGGCGAACCACTGACCCGCGCGTCAAGTACTGACCCACGATGCAATTTTTAGTGGCCCACGAGCTCTTATTTAAATAAAATATGACTTTAATTTTTAATATTTTCTGCCTTACAGTTTTTAAAATTTTTTTATTCTCCCACCGAAATAAACAGCTGATACACATTGAAACGTTTTGAAACGTATAGTATACGTTTAAAACCGTGCGTGTATGTATGACAACCAACTCATGGTGTGCGCCGCGCAGTCATCCGCCTTCCCAATTTTGCAGTTCAAGTCCTTAAGTTTGGGAGTGCCAAATTATTAGTGCAGAAATTATCACTCATAAAAAAATGGTACAAAAAAACGAAAAACTAGTTCTGAAGGTAGTGGAACTGGAAGGTTATTTCATGAAGAGTGGACTGTGAAATATGGTGTTATTAAACGAAATAATAAAGCTTTTTGTTGTATTTGCAGAGTGGACATTGTTGCTCACGTTTATATTTACCGACATTTTGAAAGTAACCACAAAAATTTGTGCTCAATGCCAGATGAGGAAAGGAATGAAATTATTATGAGGCAATTAAACCAACAACAACAACAACAATCTGCTATTTTCAAAAGAATTTTTAAACCAAACAACAATATTACAGCAGCTACTTTTCAATTATCATCTACCATTGCTCAATACGGAATACCACTTTCTGATGGTGATTATTTAAAAGAAGCTTTTATAAACTGCTCAGATTATTATTTATTTGAAGATTTTCAGAATAAAGATAAAATAATTAAACGTATTAATGAGTTACCTGTGCCAGAAATACGGTGAAAGACAGAATAATTATCGTGGAGAAAGATGTATCTGATCAACTTTTAATGGATTTGACAAATGCTGGAATGTTTTCAGTTTGTTTGGAGGAAGTACAGATGTCACATCACAGAGCCGTCTAGCAGTTATTGCAACATTTTGTTCCAAAAATATAATGAAGGAAGAGCTAATTAAATTTAATGACACTGCCTGAGAAAGCCACAGGACAGGATATTATGAATGAAGTGAAGAAGGAATTCATCCAAATGGGTATTAATTTCAGAAATATTGTATCTGTGACGACTGATGGAGCTTCGAGTATGATTGGAAAAAATGTTGGATTTGTTCAATTACTTAAACAAGAAGTGAAACACCCTTTAGTTGAATTTCATTGTATTTTACACCAAGAAGCTCTTTGGACAAAAAAAAGTTTAAAATCACTTGAAAATGTGATGTCTCTTGTGATAAAGATTGTCAATTTTATAGTTGCTCACGATCTTAACAAACGTCAATTTACCAAACTATTAGATGAGGTTGACTCTCAATTTTCAGGGTTAGTCATGTATAACAATGTCAGATGGTTGTCATGGTCAAGTTTTGAATCGCTTTGTTGAAATGTTAGAAGAAATAAGATATTTTTGAATAAAAAGGAACATGAATAGCCAGAACTGACTGACATGAATTGGTTGAGTGACTTACATTTTTTCGCTGATTTCATATTGCATTACAATGCTGTAAATAAAAAGTTGCAAGGTCGCGGCTGTGTTGTATCATCAATGTTTGAAAATATTAAAGCTTTTGGAAAAAACTAAATATTTTCTCAAAAGATCTGGAAGAAGAAAAATTTAAATATTTTCCATTATTGCAGAAACACTTCTTGACTTCAAAATATTTTGCAGATAATAAAGAAAATAAATTCGACGTGCTCAAAAAGTAATCTTTAATAAGAAGAGATGCCAGACAATCACTTTCAGAGATGTTTTCACAATTCCGACAAATTGATGCAGCATTACAATTCATCCAATTCCCCCATACTATTCAATTTGAAGATCTTCAGTTATCAGCTTTTCATTGGCTTGACTGGTAATTTAGAAATGGAATTAGTTGACTTCCAAGAAAGTGCAGTATGGAAGACTAAATTTATTGATCTTAATCTGAAGTTACAAGAAAAGGAATTGGAGTCGTCAGTTTTAGGCGTAACCAGAGAATAACAATCAATAGAAAGAATAGAGAATCTTATTCTTGCAGAATAGAACTCTTTACCAAATTCTTTTGCAACAATGAAAAAACTAGCATTAGCTCTGCAAACAATGTTTGGTTCATCTTATTCATGTGAACAGTTGTTCTCCTCCATGAATTTCGTCAAATCCACCACTAGGAATCGCCTTGGCACAGATATGAGTGATGCATATGTGAAACTAAAGACAACTAAATATAAACCTCGGATCAAAACATTAGCAGCTAAAATCCAACAAATTTCTCACTAAAAATAGTAAGTAAATAAATTATTGTGACTCAATTTCGTTTTTTAAAAAATCAGAATTAACAAAAATGACCCGCCAGCAAAATGTCAAAAATTTTGAAAGATCGTTCAGCTAGTTGCTGATTTTCTTCTGCCATCTCGGAAGGTATTAGAACTGCTGTGTCGATTTGGTCAAGCAAATCAAAAGGTAGCCGTTTGTCGTAGTGATATAGGAGGAAATTAGGAAATTAGGAGTGTTCCCGATGGACACGTGATGGCCGTTGTTGATGGCTGTTTGCACCATCGGGAGGGAATCATCCCATGTACGGAAGGATGCATCAACAACGTGGCGGAGGGCTTCTAAGATCTTCCGATTGTGCCTTTCCACTAAGCCGTTTGCCTGCGGATGGTATGCCATAATGTGTGTGTTTTTAATTTTACACATGTACTGGTTTCCCTTTGATGTTTTGGGGAATGGTCCTAGAATGTCCACTCTAGTTCTTTGCCAGGGCTGTTGGCATACTGGATATTTATGCATGGGAGCTGTGGACGGTACGTTGCCTTTATGTTTTAAACAAGACGGGAATTCAGCGATGTATTCATGTACCTTTTTGTTCATTTATGGAAAATGGTATCGCTCCAAAAAAAACCTCTTGATGGTGCGATCCGGCCTCATGTGGCCATACAAAGGTGAGTCGTGACAAAGTCCGATGGCTATATCTACGAGATCCTTTGGTATTTCTACGAAGTCGTTTCCATCTTCGTTCCTAAAATGTACGAACCCATCTTTTAGGTTGTACTGTTCTTTTACTTTCGATGGTTCCTTTTGTTCCAGGAGACCCCGAAGGTTCTGGGTGTGTTGGTCCTGTTGTTGGGAGTATTGCACATATTCGTGGTCAAACGCAGGAAGAGTTTCTATCTTATTCACTTGGGTGTCGGGCTTGAGTCTCGACAATCCGTCTGGAATAACTTGAAGTTTTTCTGGTTTGTATACGATTTTTGCGACAAAGTCCTGAATCAACAGAGCCAATCTACTCAACCGTCCTTCAAGTAGCTTGTCCTTGAAGAGATACGTGAGTGGCTTGTGGTCACTTTTGATGGTTACATCGTAGCCGTAGACGATATTTCGGAATTTTTTCAAAGCCCAATATACCGCTAGGGCCGCTCGATCCGTAGTGAAATAATTCCGTTGAGGTGCAGAGAGAAGCTAACTGGTATAAGCAATGGGTAATTCCACACCATCTACGTCCTGTAATAGGACGGCTCCTAGTCCATAGGAGGAAGTATCTGTGGCTGTGACCATGGGTTTGATGTAGTCGGGATATTGGAGGATGTGATGACAGGTGAGTTTACCGATTAAAGTTTCAAAAGCATATTGGTGATCAGATTCCCAATTAAATATAGCATTTTTCTGGAACAAATTGGTAACGGGTTTAGCAATGTTCGAAAATTGGGGGTAAAATTTCGATAGAATCCGACAAATCCAATAAATGCACGAGCGTCGTCGATGGTTTTAGGTACAGGGCACCTTTCCAGTGCTTCAAATTTGGCTAGATCAGGTTTAATTCCGGTGGATGATAGTAGAAATCCTAAGTATACCAGGGATTCCTGTAAAAAGTTCCACTTTGCAAGTTTCAGTTTAAGGTGTGCTTTCCTCAAGCGTGATAACACATTCTGAAGACGTTGAAAGTGTGTTTTTATATCCGAACTATAAACGATAATATCTCCAAGATAGACGAGATCTTCGAAACCTAATAGGTCAGAAAGTACTATATTCATCAACCTAGAGAAATTAGCAGGCCCATTTCGGACTCCGAAAGGTAAAACATGGAATTCGTAATGGCCTCGTTTAGTGGAGAAAGCAGCCAATGCCCCAGATTCGGGACTGACCTCCATTTGCCAATAACCGGATGCTAAATCAAGGGATGAAAAGAAGTTAGCTCTCCCTACGTTCAGAATTGTTTCCTGCATGTTTGGAATAGGGGAACTGTCTGGGATGGTAATGTGGTTAAGGAGTCTAAAATCTATACAAGAGCGAGATGTTCCGTCCTTTTTGGAAACAAGAATCATCGGAGCGGACCAGGGACTAGTTGGAGGCTGAATGACATCCTGCTCCATCATGTCCTTGATGTGTTCCTCAATAGTTACTAATTGGCAATGTGGAGCCCTATAGGGAGGAATAAAAATGGGTTTGGAATTGGGTTCCAGCTTGATTTCGAAAGGGACCAAATTAGTTCGGCTCAGAGGATCTCCTTTTAGGGCAATCACATCTCTTATTCTTATATTATCGAGAAGTGATTCCAATAGTTTGGAATCCTGTAAGGCTGGTGACTCCTGAAGGGGGTGCTCCAGACATTTTTTATATTTTTCTTTTAATGCTGAAAGGTTTAACTCTAAGGAACTGGAAACACGATTTATAGTACTGGTGGGTAAATCTGAATTTATTTCTACTGTGGAAACAGTTCCTACTTTTTTATTTGAAGTTAATTCAATAGGGCTTTTTCCTTTGTTTAAACAAACAACAGGGATAGCCGAATTCTGATTATGACTAAGAACTTGGGAAATAAGAACATCTCTCTTGAAATTACTTTTCTCTGTAATAAGAGTACGATCTGACTCTAATATGAGTTTTCCTTGACCGTTTACTACTCTTGCTAGGAAACCAATCTCATAAGGTGTTACTTTATATACTCTGGAGGGCATATGAAAAATTGTGAATCTGATCCTGGTTCTGTGATTAAAATTGCTTTATTGGCTGAAAAATCGTGTCAGTTGGATTTCAAATCTCAACTGCTGAGTTAACTGAAACTGACTGACTGGAAACTGAGTGACTGGAAACTGACTGTGTTGATCCTACTGGATTCAACAACTGGAACTGATTACTATGGGGGAAAATTTCTGGGCCGGTTGTCCCTCTGAATGCAACCGACTGACTTGAACTGCTTTAAACTGAAGTGGGTTTCCTATTTCTTTCAGAAATCTGAACTGAACTGATTCTGTTAGCATTAAGCTGTCTATTATTCTCATGGAGAGGGTGTGTCCTATTTCTACACTTAACTAATTTTCCGGCTGGGTAAATTTCCCATTGATTCCGGTTGAAGAAATCCATACCAAGTAAGATATCTGTCTGAAAGGTGGCGACTGCGTCCACACTACAACATTTTGCGGGATATACCGCGTTACCAACTTCTAAATATAATTCGATTTCTCCATATGTACAGTAGGTATGGTTGTGTCTGTAATTCCTCTGATTTGGCAGGAAGGTGCCTTAATTTCATATTTATAATCTGTACTCTCCAGTAACTCATCTGCACATTGTTTCTTAATTAATGTCGCATGTGCTCCTGTATCTAGCGGTTAAATCTCGGTTATCTGTGCTGCAGTTTATTATTGAATCTAGTAGGTTCGCACCTATTATCCTGATGGGTAGTTCATGTGTGTATTTGGGTTATTACTGCTATTTAGGAGGGAGGAGGCTGAACTGTTGCCTCCGAAGTGGGATCTAAAAAAGAACTTGAACTGACTTCTATGGGAGGACCTGAGTCATATGCTACGGGATCACCATAAATCTGGGGAAACTGATTCGTCAACGGGTACTTCTACGTACCGAACCATCCAACCTTGCTGATTATAGGGGTCTGGACATCTCGTAATAGTGTGGATGACCTTGTGGTAGTGATCTGTTTGGTGGGTGGTTCTGTTGTGGCTGGGAACTAACTGGTTTCTGAGAATTGGGGGGGGGGCTTTTGTGAACGTTGGTGATTTGATCTCTGGAAGTGGGGCCTGTATCCTGCAGGGGCTTTGTCAGCACATTTTTTCGGTCGCCAGGGCGATGACCATGTTCATGACAGTGAGAGCAATAAGGGGGATAATTCATTGACTCATCATGTGCCCAAAACTATCACAATTAAAACACTGAGGAGGAGGGCGTGCATTCTGGGTTTGTGGAGCTTGTTTCTGAGGTGGTGTTCCCTCATCGGCCTAGATTTATGAGGTTGTTGTTGTTGCTGTTGTTGCTGATGAATGTAGTGTATGGGGATCTCTCTACCCTTTCGGTAGTTCTGGCTCGCTAAGTCTGGGTAATGTTCCCTTTTTTTATTTATGGCCACACTTACTGGTTTGTCAATATTTAGACTCTTGAAATTTCTTTTTAGATGCTACGGGTAGGTTTTGGTAAATGGATGCTACTACCAGCGGCGCCCACAGGCGGACGCATAAGCGCACGTGCGTCTACCATATTTTAATTTCTAGAAAAGATGGAGACCAAATTTTAATTTCTTAGAAAACCTGTGGAATAGGAGCAAAGATGGCCTGGTTATTTTACTATTTATTGCGCTGCGTCTCCCAGAATCTCAATCTAAAAAAAATCGGGCGTCCAATTTTTTAAAGGCTGCGGGCACCCCTGGCTGCTAATGTTAGGTTTCTTTGATTTGAAGTGAATGTAATGTCGCATGCATTTTCTGCAGCTCGGAGGGTTTCTCCTACGAGTTTGTGTGTTCGTGTAATAAAATTATTTAAATCTTCATATTCTTCTTTCTTCTATTTAGCTTGGAAGACAGCTTCTAACGCGTGGCCAAAGGTTGTGCGAGTGTTATTTCTTTCAAAAATTCTAATAAGTGATTTTTAAAATTGTCCTATGTTGTAGCTTCGCTAATGGATGGGACGTACGTAACTGTATCATGGGCATTTCTCTCTTTAGGGTCGATAAACCTTTTAGCTTCCCTTATCATTATATCATCATCTGTGATGTTTTCGCGTAAGAAATGTTGTTCTACAGACTCAATCCAAAGTGTTACGCGCGGTTCAACAAAGTTATTATCTATGGTTCCCTTAAAAATTAGGACAGTGTGGGGAAGGTTTAGAAGTCTACCTAAGTTAATGTATGCTGGGGGAGCGGTTTGAGACATGCTGGCTTTTGCTTGATCTGAAATGTGCGTGTTTGGAAATCTACAGATCGACAGAAGCTAAGGCTAACAAAGACCCTAAGATCCACTCTAAGGTTAGCCCGAGAGAACGGAAAGAGTAGGGGGTTAAGAGAAGAAAATAAGGGGTTAAGTAAGGAGGAACACCTATCACTCGTGGGTTAACATTCATTCAGAAAAAAAGAAAAAAGACTCACCATCATCATCCGCCGGCCACTGCCGACAAGTCAGAAAAATAGTCGGAGAGAATAGGAAAGATTGCAGAACGGTCCTCTACTCCATAGGGAGGTAGAGCCCACTCTGCCGGAAAGGGGTGAAAGATGAAAAGAAGTAAAATAAGAACGCTTACAAACTATGCAATACATTCTTAACTCAAGAACAAAACATTCTTAACTCAAAGCAGTACATTCTTCCAGCTGTTGCAGACCCATCCTTCATTTCATAGGGAGGTAGAGGATGCAGTCCACAAGGCTGGAAAGGCGTGAAAGTTGAAAAGATGTAAAATAAGAACGCATTACAAACCATGCAACACATTCTTAACTCAAACACTATCATACCATGCAAACTACAGACATGAAATAAAGAGAGTTACAGACATGCAAATAAGGAGAGAAGAAGAAAAAAGTATAAAGAATAACAAAAAGTGGGTTAATTTACTCAAGAAGCTACAACTAAGTTCGTGTTAGTCTAATTTTTTTTTTCTGCTGGCATGTCACAAGCTGGCATTAGATGTCAACAGACTCATCCCCGATTACCACCCCAAGAGCTCCTGTTGCCAATTGTTTTTTTTATTTTAAACAACGTTAATATTTTTAAAATGCCTATCTAGACGGTTTTTAAACACATTAACGCTGCTAGAGTTCACGACGGGCGCGAGAAGATTATTCCATTTATCAATTACTTTAAACGTAAAGAAGTTTTTAGCGATATTAGTAATGAAACGTCTGCCACGCACCTTAAAACCGTTATTACGAGTATTGCTATTATCGAAAGTGAATAGTTTGTCAAAATTTACGTTATCGATGTTATTAACGATTTTGAAAACTTCATTAAGCTCCCCCCTTAATATCCTAGTTTCGAGTGAATGCAAATCTAATTCTTTAATCTTATCTTCATAAGGCTTGTTGCGTAATGACGGATATTGATAGGTTAGAAAGGGTTCAGCGTCGTGCCACGAAACTAATTCCGTCATGAAAGACTGAAAATACCGATTAACACTTGCATTAGATAGTTGAAGAGAAAAGGAATACTATGGGTTCTCCTTAAAGGAGGAGGCATGCAGTTTGAGAGTTCAGAAGAGCAATTTTCATTATGATAGCGAGAGTAAAGAGAGAGTGAGGCAACATTGCGGCGAAGAGAGAGAGATTGAAGACAATCAGTAAGAGGCAGGGAATTGATGAGACGAAAAGCTTTTGATTCCACCCGGTCAAGCACGGCGATGTGGTTGAACCACCCAACACATGAGAAGCATACTCCATAGAGGGGTGAGCAAGACCCCTGTACAGAGACAGCAACTGAGTGGGGATGAAGAAACCACGGATGCGGTACAGCACACCTAACCTCTTAGAAGCTGTTTTAGAAAGAGAGTATATGTGATCTTTCCAGGAAAGATCACGAGAAAAGGAAACGCTAAGATAGTTAAAAGAAGAAGAAGGATTGAGTTGTGTGTTGTTGAAGATAAGGAGATAGACGTGTGGAACATTGTGACGAGTAGAGGTACTGAGGTACTGAGTTTTTGAGGCAATGAAGGCCAGAATGTTCTCTCTTCCCCAATCAGAGATAGCAGAAACATCAGTGGTCAGGTGCTTCGTAGCCGTACTACGCGAATCATGGAGTGACTGTTGAAAGGGACGTTTTGGGATGCGGGTGGAGAAGTGAAGAGCGGAATCATCAGCATAGGAGTGAATAGGACAGGAAATGCAAATTAAGAGATCTTTAATAAAAAAAGGAAAAGAGTGGGTAACAGGACAGAACCCTGAGGCACACCGCTGTTAATAGCTTCAGGAGAAGAACAATGGCCATCTACAACCGCAGCTACAGATCGGCCAGAAGGAAATTAGAGATGAAGGAGCAGATAGAAGGGTAGAAACCGAAGGATGGCAGTTTGGAAATTGAAGTTCTGCGCCAGAAAAACAAAAGTTTCAACGAAACACCAAAGGGAGGATGACCAAGAGTCAGAGATATACAAGAAGGTCGCCAGTAGAGCATCCCTTCCGGAACCCATACTGACGCTCTGAAAGAAGATTGTGAGAAGAAAGATGTTTAAGAATCTTCCTATTAAGGATAGATTCAGAAACTTTGGAAAAGCAAGAAATCAACGTAATTGGACGATAGTTGGAGGGTTGAGAGCGGTCACCCCTTCTTTGCGTCAGGCTGAATGAAAGCGAACTTCCAACAGGAAGGAACAGTATCAGATGAGAGGAAAAGACGAAAGAGTTTGCCTAGGCACAGAAGCGCAGTTTTTAAGAACAACGGGAGAAATATCATCAGGACCATACGACTTCCTAGAGTTGAGCCCAGATAGGGCAGAAAAACATCTTTAGAAGAAAGAGATTCTAATTTCAGACATAATAAAGTCCGACGGGGGAGGAAGTGGAGGAGCACCACCGGAATCGTCCAAGGTTCAATTCCAAGCGAAAGTTTGAGCGAAGATTTCAGCTTTGACGGGAGAAGACACGGCAACTAGCCATCGAAATGGAAAAGAGAAGAGAAAGAAGAGGCAGTAAAGTTGCTGAAGATGTTCTTAGCTAGATGCCAGAAAGAGCTTGAAGAATTAGAATTCGATAGATTTTCACATTTTTCGCGACTGAAGGAATTTTTGGCGAGTCGAAGAACAGATTTTGCACGATTCGGGCAGAAATATAAGCTGAGTGAGAGTCAGGATTTGGATGGCGACGGTACCTTTTAGAAGCCTCTTCTCTGTTGTGGATAGCATTAGAACAAGTAAAGTTAAACCAAGGTTTTTTTTTTTTGCAGTAGTAGTAGGAATAGAATAGGGAATGTACGCCTCCATGCTCGATAGAATCACCTCTCTGATGCGCTCAGCAAACCCACAAGGGCCCCGGCCACGGATGCAGTAATCGTTCCATTGGAAATCATAAAAGCTCTACCTAATGGCATCCCAATCAGTGGCGCTGAAGTGCCAAACGCTCCTCCTCTTGGGGGGGGATCCAAAAGCCGCATTGGCGCGATAGGACAGGAAACAGGTATAAGAGTGTGATCGGAGGTGCCGAACAGAGAAAAAAGTTTCACAGAGTAAGAAGAAGGATGTGTGGTAGAAATAAATCCAGAATGTTGAGCCTATCTCCAAAGCGATCGGGGATACAAGTAGAGTAATGTACAATCTGCTCTAGATCATTTAGGATAGAAAAGTTGTAAACTAGTTCACTAGGGATGTCAGTGAAATGGGATGGAAGCTAAAGGTGGTGGTGAACATATATATATATATATATTCAAGAAATTTGAAACACAAAATAAGATAGCAGTAAACAGAGCAAAATGAATAACTGGGCAGATACTGAGAACCTTTAAACGAAGGGAGAGGAATATAACGATTACTCCATTGAAAACGCCGATCATATCCAAGTTGGGATACTGTCCGGTCCTAAAATCTCCATATAAAAAAGAAGACAGTCAGCTTGAAGGGGTTTAGAGAAGCTTCACATCCAAGATCAATGAGTGCAATGAACTAAATTACTAGGAAAGGTTACGCGAATTAAACCCATACTCAGTGGAAACAAGAAGAGAGAGGTATAGTATTATTTACACTTGGAAAATAATGGAGAAACTGCCCTCCAATCTTACTCTGAATCCTATAATCCACCAAACAAGAGTGGAAAGTAGAAAAGGAAGATTGTGTCGTTTCCCAAATTAAAGGCTAGTCAGGGAACATCCCCGATCCTGAAGGAAAATATTCTTGTTGCGAGAGGACCAAGACTGTTTAACCAGATGCCCAAGGAACTGGGGAATATGAGTAATGATTATTATAATTATTATTATTATTATTATTATAATTATTATTATTCATTATTAGAGAAAACAAGACTTATTTACTAGTCTAAAATCAGCTAATGTGACAGAAATGCCACATGTATATTATATATATATATATATATATATATATATATATTACACATTAGAGAATATACATTAGAAATAACAGAAATAAAAGAAGCACCAACAGAAGAAACAGAGGCACAAAACCAAATCCAACGATCTCAAACAAAGGACATTAGCAACAATAGGAAAAAACAAGTAGACAATAAAGAAATCATACTGAAACCACCAAAAGAAAGGTCCCAAGTAAAAATGGGGAAGAAACTATATGTAAATACAATGTGAAAGGAATATGCAGATATAAAGTAGGAGAATGTATTTACGAACACCCTCCTTTGTGCAACTACTTCTACAATAATGGTCACTGCAAATTTGGTGGAAAATGCAAATTCTACCATTCGGACATTTGTAAGACCTACGCGACATATGGAACCTGCCGGTACGGGAGAAAATGCTACTACCATCATCTCCCGACAAGTTCAAAGGACAAAGGACAAGTTTCAAATGACAACAGGAGGAATGTGAGAAAAAAATATGTACTCAAATAGCAAACAAAACTCTTTAAACACAAATAGCAAACAAAATTTTTTCAACATCTTGGACACAATACGGCTGCTAAGTCCTGTACAGCACATGCAGCTGATACAGCTGGGAACACTCGAGCCGGACCGCTTCGTGGCAAGAAGCTACCAGAAAAGGTAGGCGGGAATGGATCAATCTCGGAGGACCACAAGGCTACAAAACACGCGATATCAAAGGACAACGAACTTAAAATGCACATGGGGCAATGCAAAACAAAGAACATAAACATTGTCCTGGCAAATATTCAAGGAATAAATGAACAACTCATCGCATGCCTCACAGAAACACATCTTAAAGATTGCCAAGGAAACTGCGATAACTGCAAGCACTGTATCGATAAGAAAAAATTGCATATCGATGGATTCAACTTACTAAGAGCTGATGGAACAGCGAGACGTAAAGGTGGCTGTGCTATTCCTATACATGATAGTCATATGACAGAGACGGTAATAAGTAAATCCAACAGCTTCGTGGAAACCCTTGCAGTGAAAATAATGAAACTAAACGTGGTACTGATAGTCATCTATAGACCTCGAAACTGTCCAAATGAAAAATTTTCGGATGCCATTGATGATATCAGAACCCTAATAAAGTCCGTAAACTCTCCATCTCCTAATATAATACTTTGCGGCGATTTTAATTTCCCATTTATAAAATACAAAAATGTAGGTAAAAATATATTTATACAGCAAGATAAGGGGGGAACAAGAGAGGACAAGGAGCAAGCAAAAATGCTGATGGCTCTCACAAACTAGTTTATGCTGACACAGGAGCTAACAGAAAATACCAAGAAAAATAACTGCCTAGATCTAGTATTCACGTATAACACGAAGTTGATTGCCGATATAAAAATAACCCCAACTATTATCTCAGACTAAAACTTAATCGAGTTATCAATAAATTTTTTCAAAGCGTGGTTGACGTTTACGATAGTCATCGGGCGGTTGATGTAGTGTATTTAGATTTTCAAAAAGCGTTTGACACCGTACCGCAAAAAAGACTCGTTGCGAAAACTAAGGCTCATGGAATCAGGGGTGTAATAATAAATTGGATAGAAGAGTGGTTGTGAGGTAGGAAACAGAGGGTGGTCGTTGATGGAGCGGAGTCGTGTTGGGCTAATGTAGCGAGTGGCATTCCTCAGGGTTCTGTATTGGGCCCCTTGCTTTTTCTTTTATATATTAACGATTTAGATGTCGGCCTAGTCAGTACAGTTTCAAAGTTTGCGGATGACACGAAGCTGGGTGGTAGGGCGATTAATGACGAAGATAAAGGTAAAATCGAGAATGATCTGAATAAAATCGTTCATTGGTCAGGCACATGGCAAATGCGATTTAACGTCGATAAGTGCAAAATTTTACATATAGGTTCGCGTAACGGTAATTTTGCGTATAGTATGTCAGGGAAAGAGTTGATAAGCATAGAGCAGGAAAAAGATTTAGGAGTTATAGTCACTGGTGATTTAAAAGTAGCGAAACAAAGTACAGCAGCGGTCAATAAAGCGAACAAAGTGTTAGGTTTTATAGCTCGGAATTTTTAGTACAAATCGCGCGATATTATAGTTCCTCTTTATAAATCATTAGTTAGACCCCATTTGGAGTACGCGATCCAATTTTGGAATCCGCATATGCGCAAAGATATAGACAAAATCGAAAGAGTTCAAAGACGAGCAACTAAGATGATTCCGTCGCTTAGGTCAAAGTCGTACGAGGATAGGCTTAAAGGTTTTCAAAATTATGAATGGGTTCGATAACGTAGACAGAGATAGGTTTTTCGAAATATCTCAATATAATAGGACTAGAAATAACGGGTGAAAGTTGACAAATAGAAGGTTCGAGACAGCAGTTGCCAAAAACTTTTTTACGCATAGAATAGTAAATAGGTGGAATATTTTGCCGGTAGAAGTAATTAGTAGCACGTCTATAAACATGTTTAAAAATCGATTAGACGCATATGTTGATAGATTGGGTATAGTTTAAGGTAGTAAAATTAAGGGTTGGATAAGACAGATTTTGATTCTCTTTTCATTAAAGATCACAATAACCAGACTAGAGGTCATAGTATGAAATTATTTAAGCCAAATTGTAGAACAAATTTAAGAAAACATAGTTTTGCAAGTGTTGTGGGATATAGGGAGGCAGCATCTTGGGTTAAGAGATACTCTCTGTCCTTACACACCCCATTTAAAGAGATTCCTCTGCCGAGCGGTGCCCCCCATAGTACTGTTAGGTATTGAAAAACTCATGATCTTCACTTGCCCCACAAACACCTTTAAATGGGTGCACACACATTTCTACATTACTGTACAGTCTTTACAGCCACACCTACACTTTTCCTCCTCAGTATATATATTGTAATGTATATAGGTGTAAATTGTGACTTGGTACGCAATTGATATGGACCGTGACTTATTTTTGGTTGGTAAGGTACTGGTATTGATGGATACCATAATGAAATTGACTGGATTCTTTGGCTCTGATATATTTGCATGTCGGTTATAAATAGATATAGAGTGTAACATATTTTGTGGATAGTAGTCTATTATGACTTGATGATCTGGATCCAGAGACTCTATCTTCAGTTTTAAATTGATAATTAATTAGTTTTAAATTGATAATTAATTAGATTTAAATTGATAATTATTTAGTTTTGTAAATATTGGTTGTTGCCAATGTACAGGCAGTTTTTACATAGTGGAGCCACCTCGATGGGCCGAAGTGGCCCCTAGTGTGCCCACTATAAAAATTTCATATGTTCTTATGTTCTTTGTGGTTCGGAACGCACGTAAAATTGTAGGTCCCCTCCGCCACCACGGAGGACATGCACAATACACAATTACGAACACAGTTAGGTAGACCAGCCATGAGTGGATCCTAGGGTCTTTGTTGGTCTGAAACATTATAACATTATAACATTATATATAGGGTCATTCCACGTCGCATCATTTGTAGCAACGTTTTAGTAACAAATCAACTAAAAAAGTATAAGTATGAGAGACAGGAAACTATTGCAATGAGACATTGTACAGTATGCTTTCAGGTACAGTTGCCCTCATTATTCGTAGGAGATTCTCGAGAACAGATAGCGAAACCTGGCATATATTTGTTGTGTGTACTACAAAGTTGTAACATTTTATGAATGAATGTTTAGTGAGTGAGCGCTCATTGGTTGGTTAACTCATTGCCAAATATCTTTAAAACATAATTATTTCCATTCATCACTCTGGTTTACATATTACTGAGGAAACACAAATGAAGAATTAAATATAAATTCAAGAAGGGGATATACAAGGGGAATGTCAATAAAGTGAAAAAAAAGTGGTCTTTTGAAAACTAAAAAAAAATTCGGACATGATGACATTCTTCATGGTATTGGCAAGCCTGTCATCCTGAACGAATTGAAGTGTCAATGTATAAAAACAGATCCGTTGGTAGGCATTATTGCACCCTGAGAAAATTCCAAATTGAGTAATTTATTTATTTATTTATTTACATTTAATATTGAACATATATTCACATATTAATTTGTTATAACAAAGACAGGGCAAAAACCTGATATAATATATATAAATATGGTTTATAAATGAAAAAACAATGTTTTGATGCATATTAAATTTTAATAACATTATAACATTACCAGGTTGATGGGTATCTGTAGGTTTCATACGTCACTGCTTAGAATATCTTCCAACTGGCAAATGAACGACAACTGAATGGATACTACTGGTATGGCCTTGTTATATCAGGAGCAAATGCTATTTCTAGATCAGCAACACTGATATAGTAATAAACAGTCACTGAGAGAAATATTATTTAGAAACGAAGAATTTTTTGTATTGTGGCAGCATCATAAATGCATATAATAGTTTTGTATTAATAAGTTCCATGTTACAACTTAAGTGTTGAACCACTGCAGCTGTGACTCTTGGCTAGGGTTACCATACGTCCGGTTTTTCCCGTACATGTCCGGGAATTTGAATATTTATAACATTGATTTTTGAGTCCATAACACTTGTTCTTATTTATAAATACTCAGTATAAACGACATGTAGTAGACAGTATATATAACACATTAATACAACGTGAGTTGGTAGATACTGATACAGATACACACCCCCTCTCCGAAGTGTCCTCTTTTTTGAAAGTTCAAATATGGTAACCCTACTCTTGGCGGTCTTTCACCTCATAGAAAAGAATTACAGAAAATAAAACTAGTAGGCCTACAGTGATTCATATCAATAAATGGGTTTCATATCACAACCCTTACTTGGCCAATCCAGAAGGTCGATATTCCTTAATGTTAATGTTAATTGTTTTGATGGGTTTTAATTTTTAGTTATATGGTTGAACTTGAGTGGAATGACCCTATATACATAGAGGGCAGGGTGTAACAAAAGCGCTTACTCAAAGGATATTTATTTTATTGAAGTAAATGTTCGAATTGTATTTCTTTGCACGTAACAAAATCCATATCCATAGGATATTTACTTCATCTAATTCAGGATGAATACAGTATGTCCCACAAAAAAGTACACCCAACTTTAGATTGTACTAACTCCTCCAAAAATTGAGATATTTTGGATCTGTTTGTTTGATTTAATATAGCAAATTATTCTTTGTTAACGTTCAAATTTATTCATGTTTAAACGAATTAGTGTTTAAGCATCTGCTTTTAACTGAAGGGTACAAAAAAATGGATTGCGCAAAATTGGTCAATGAAAAAATAATGTGTGTGCTATCGATGTAATGAAAAGACAAATACATAATAATAGATACTTTAACATAATTTTAATAAGATACAAAGCAGATTTTTCTTTATTCCTTATTACAAAAGTTATGCTTAGTTTCGTTTTCTTTCAACATGACCGCCATTCCTATCGATACAAATCTGGAGTCGAACTCTCATCTTCCCCATCACTCTTTTGATAAGATCTGGATTGTCTTTTAACAAGTTGATTTCAGCTGTGATGCGAGTCCTCAAATCATCTAAATTGATAGGTTGTGATGCAAATACTCTATTTTGCAAATGACCCCATAAAAAGTAATCACACGGGATCAAGTCAGGGCTTCTGGGAGGTCATTCAATGTCATGGCCTGTAGCAATTAATCTTTGGTGGAAAACTTCCTGCAAGCGTTCCTTCACAATAACTCTCCTGTGAGCAGGAGCTCCGTCTTGCACCCACCAAATACGATTAAATCGGTTTCCATAAGCCTTATCATCTAAATTGATAGGTTGTGATGCAAATACTCTATTTTGCAAATAACCCCATAAAAAGTAATCACACGGGATCAAGTCAGGGCTTCTGGGAGGTCATTCAATGTCATGGCCTGTAGCAATTACTCTTTGGTGGAAAACTTCCTGCAAGCGTTCCTTCACAATAACTCTCCTGTGAGCAGGAGCTCCGTCTTGCACCCACCAAATACGATTAAATCGGTTTCCATAAGCCTTATGGAAACCGATTTAATCGTATTTGGTGGGTGCAAGACGGAGCTCCTGCTCACAGGAGAGTTATTGTGAAGGAACGCTTGCAGGAAGTCTTCCACCAAAGAGTAATTGCTACAGGCCATGACATTGAATGGCCTCCCAGAAGCCCTGACTTGATCCCGTGTGATTACTTTTTATGGGGTCATTTGAAAAATAGAGTATTTGCATCACAACCTATCAATTTACATGATTTGAGGAATCGCATCACAGCTGAAATCAACTTGTTAAAAGACAATCCAGATCTTATCAAAAGAGTGATGTGGAAGATGAGAGTTCGACTCCAGATTTGTATCGATAGGAATGGCGGTCATGTTGAAAGAAAACAAAACTAAGCATAACTTTTGTAATAAGGAATAAAGAAAAATCTGCTTTGTATCTTATTAAAATTATGTTAACGTATCTATTATTATGTATTTGTCTTTTCATTACATCGATAGCACACACATTATTTTTTCATTGACCAATTTTGCGCAATCCATTTTTTTGTACCCTTCAGTTAAATGCAGATGCTTAAACACTAATTCGTTTAAACATGAATAAATTTGAACGTTAACAAAGAATAATTTGCTATATTAAATCAAACAAACAGATCCAAAATATCTCAATTTTTGGAGGAGTTAGTACAATCTAAATTTGGGTGTACTTTTTTGTGGGACATACTGTATATCAAAATCTATGAGAATCTGTTCTCCAGTGTTGGATGTTGCATACCAACCAGAATTCACGCGTGAAAACAGTTTTCTGGTATACATTTGAACATTTAATTCAATAAAGTAAATATCTTATGAATAAGGACTTTAGTTACAGCATATAAATATACATGTATATATACCAGGTGGGCAAAAAAATACTGACCACACTGGTGTTCTCAGTATTTTGTGCCCTAATTTTGAACCAATTTGATTGAAATTTTTATACATGTATAAGCATTCATTATATTAATTATCATGCTTTTCTTTTTCAGATTTTATGAATTAGAAAAGAATAAATACATATTAAAGTGTTCAATAGCTTGTTATGTAAGTGTAAAACGCTCTCATACAGTGAAGAGGATAAATTACTAATGAAAAACTTGAGAATCGCGAAGGGATCGGGTGCACGGCGTATGTTGAGTGAATTTCCAGACAAACCTTGGACAGAATCAGTTGTGAAATACATATTCCTCAAATTTGACGAGGCTGGTGGTGTTGAGAGACGTGAAGGAATTGTGCGACCTCGGAGTGCTAGAACAGAGGATGACATCGACTTGGTTGAAAGTTACATCTTGAGTCAAGAAGATCAGCCCGGAACTCATCTCTCTCCAAGGGAAATCGAAAAAGAAACTGGTATTTCTCATGGCGCCGTTAGGAATATTGCAAAAAATGACTTAGGGCTACGTTCTTATAGACCGCAATCTGTTCAATCATTAACGGATACAAACAAGGCCAAATGCGTAACTTGTGCTCAGAATTTGCTCGACAGATTTCAGGGGCAATCAATCAGAGGAATATGGCTTTCTGATGAGAAAACGTTTCACCTTATACTCCCAATTAATCACCAGAATGATCGTGTGTATGGGAATGTTGCAAGAAAACGAGACAACACCAGACCGTTTAGTGAAGGAAGTTTCAAACTTCTCACCTAACATCATGGTAGGCGCCTGTGTCTCAAAGTTGGTGAAAATCAACATTGTTATAATTGAACCCCAAGTCAAATTCAATGCTCAATATTACTGCACGCAGATTTTGCCACAGTATTTGAGAAATTTTCAACAAATTAGTGGCAATTTGGTGCTCCTGAGCACAGAGCACAACGAACTGTGGTTTACCTACAGAAAGAAACCCCAGATTCTATTAAGCCAAACATACATGTGGCCAACCTTTGGAGAGAGAGAGAGCATCCTACACCAAGAAGATCCAGGTGCATAATGGGAGCTCAGGGTAGCATCCCTTGGCTTAGAAATCGAAATCCGCCAGTTGGCTTAAGCATCATGTGTATATATATTAATTAACTTTTCAGTTGCCAGATTGCGCTATTTATTTGGAGATATTCTTCACAGTTGGCTTAGAAATCCATCAGTCGGCCTAGAAGGCGTAACCAGCCATTTGGTATATATATATTAATATATATTATATATATATATATATATATATATATATATATATATATATATATATATATATATTAGGGTGTTTCATAAATTAAAAGTTTGGAAACATTTTAATCCACATGGATCCCCTTGTTCCATTTGCTGAGGAGACTGATAAACCGAAGTATTAATTCAATAGTTTAAAGTTTACGGGTCCCCAGTTTGATGCTCTGGCAGATCATAAACGGAAAAAATTAAACAAAAATCTGTCAATGAATTTTTATTCAACAAACGAGTACCATTTCACTACACATTTTCACAAAGATACAAAAAACATAACCACTTCTTGCGAATCATTTGTCCATGAAATCCTTCTTGGTTTTATTCGGGTATTTCGCCCTATGCTGCATCAGAGTTTTGAGCAAATACTGCTTCTGCTCTTCGTTCTTCGTCAGAGAACAGTTGAACTCTTTGGTGAGCGCGATGGCTCTTTCGGCCCGATCGTTGACGACAGAGATTTTGTTAACAGTTGCCGCTGCTTGCTTGAAGCCCTCTACTTCAGTCCACTCGGCAACTGGCTTTTTCAAGAATTCTGTGTCCAAGTCGAATGCATGGAAGAAAGCCATCGTCTTTCCTGTCACGAACTCCGCCAGGTGTTTCGAGGCAAGATTCCTGACGTTCTTCCCTTGGGGTCGCTTGAGTTCCTTTTTCGATGCGGGCTTACCCAAACTGACGACCATCTGAGCCTTTTCTTCATCTGCCACATCTGCGTCGAAGAACGCCATGGCAATAAGAGTCTCAGAGATGTACCATAGGTGTCGAGACATGGCTTCTTGCGCAGCGTTAACACACGAATATCCCGACATGGCAAAGGCTTCCGCGTCACGCAGAAATTCCAGATCAACTGCGGCAGCTTTGCTTGAGGTTGCAGCACGAGTCCAACCTCGGATGTAGACGAGGGACACGAAGAGACCTACGGCTGTCAGAGCTTCCAACTCGTGACTCGACATCTTGAACTGCTTCTTCAGTAGAATTACTTTCAAGGAGTAGATGGCTATCGCCATCCATCGAGCGTGATGGTAAGCGCCAGGGGCTCTGAGAGGGAAATCCACCACTTTTGCTTCTCCCAGGAAGATGAGAACCAACTGTAGCAGTTCCTTGTAGTCATCGCGCTGATGCGACGTGCTCACCATCCCTCTCACCAGCAGGACTGACTTCTCCCTCAGTTCCCTCATAGAGTCATTGACTTGAGCAAAATCGTACGGCCGCACGTCCAACCGGTCGATGAACTTCCATTGTGCCTGAAACCTCTTGAAAACGGGTATATCGGGGCCACTTGAAGGGCCGTATGCACGCTTGAAGACGGAGCTGAGGATGACTTCATAGATGTGATGCCGACAGGGGAAGTACATGAGTTCTCTGCCAAGACCTTTCTCAATCAGGACGCAGGCCCCGATATGAATCCCGGTGTTCGACGCTGTCGTGTCGAAAGACAGTCCCCGCACGCGCTCTTCCATCCTGTGTTCCTTGACCAAATCCAAGCAAACTCGCGCTATCTTCTCGCCGGTTCCGGACGTCACCTTAGGAACGCCGAGCAACTTCTCCTTGCCGTCGCCAGAGACGAGGACGGCGATCCGGTCAACGCTCTCCTTCCATTGCTCATTGTCAGGTAGGAGCTTACCGTCCCAATGCAAGACAAGAGGCTGACCAGGACAAACTTCGTCGGATTGATAACTTTCAGCAGCCACCTTCCTGAGAGCCTTGCGTGTGCGGTACATGGTACTGGCAGAAATGGACAGTTCATCCAAGTCAAAACCTAGTGATTTAGGCGCTGCAGCGTACGACATAGCTGAATCGCGGTACGAAATATTCAGCCGATCGTAGGTAGTCGTCACATCCTGTGAGATCAGATTCCTGCGTCGCTTCTTGGTATTTCCCTTGGAGGAGGATGGAAAAACTTCCACGGTTGGGTCAACGACATCTGAATCAGTCTCTGACGAAGTTGAAATCACTAAAGCCCCCGTATCTTCTGCAGCTCCTTGTTCCTTCCTGGCCTTCTCCTGTTGTTCCTTAATCTTGTCCAGCCTCTTCCTTTTCCTAATCTCCTTATAGTGAAGCTTCATGTCAACAGGGCCCATGCTGCAGGAATTTGGATCTTCACGCTGCATGTCGAGAAAGTGAATGTCCTCCTGATTCTTCATCATTTCCTTAGCCTGTGAATGAGCAATGTCCATGATCTCCTTCGCTATTGCCTCCTTGAACATCGCCTCCTTCACTCGGAAGGACTCTGCTTTATGTGACTTGTGCTTCACAAGCCGGTCGTATTCCTTGAGAAGGGATTCCATCTTCCTCAAGGCCGAATCTCGACGCATCATGGGGATTCTCGCTCTCTCCCAAAATATGAGACAGGCATCCAGGCACAGGTTCAGGCATTTAGTACGTCCAAATTTTTGCTCCTTTTGGTGGTAAAAGTACTTTTTGAGTACTTGCAACTGAGTTGGAAGGCCACTTGATGTGATGTTCGCATCCGTCTGGCCAATAAGAAACACTTCTGTTTTCGCTCTGGTAGACACCTGGAAAAGAAAACAAACTAAATAATTCCACAGAAATAATTTCACATCGTAATTAATTTCATTAATTAAATAAAGAAAAGCAGTAACTGGGACTCGAACCAGTGTCATAGCCGTTTGGCGGCATCGCTCAAGTCGGCGTACACAGCACGCTATCCACTACACCATCTAGGGAGTGGATAGCGTGCTGTGTACGCCGACTTGAGCGATGCCGCCAAACGGCTATGACACTGGTTCGAGTCCCAGTTACTGCTTTTCTTTATTTATAAAACTGATACGTGTACACTACGTTCTCTTTGACAATTCATTAATTAAATAAATTTCAATACCGCAGTAAAATTACATTAATTAGTATCATAAATAATTACCAGCTTAGTTGTCCAATATGCAACAGACTAATTAATTTCATGTAATATTAATAATAAATATCACTACCACAGTAAAATGACAGAAATTAAATAATAATAAATTTCAATACCACAGTAAAATGAGATAATTAGTAGCATATTTAATTACCTCCATAGTTGTCCAATAGGCTATACAACACGAACCGCTCAAGTGACGAAGAAAACCGTCTTCACTGCAGGCAGGCGAGAAATGAACTGACAAAAAGTCGTCAAAGTTGGGGACCTCTAAATGCAGCGCGATCTGGTTCAAACTTGCACAAACGTGTTTTCTTGTTCTTTAGAATACGGAGAAACGTGTGGATTAAAACTCCAAGCTCATTTTTATTTTACCCAATAGGTATGAAACACCCTAATATATATATATATATATATATATATTCCCACCTCCCAGTTATTCCTTAATATCGTTTAATATATATACAACCAAAATAATTAAATAAAACAGCATTACATCATTCTGTTTATTTAGAAGAGTTAAGGGAAATAATTCATCAAAATATATAGGAAACAAATATACATTCAAAAGTAATATACAGCAAAAATACACCGTTAAACGAAGGATATATATACACATTCTTAAATAATAATATTAGTACAGAAGAAACCTATATACATATTTGATATACATATGATCAAATACATACTTACATATATATATAAACAGCAAAACTTATATAAAATATAATAATAGTACAGGATAAAACTATATAACCATTTAATATATGTAGGAGCAAATACGCACTTGTATATATAAACACAAAAACGTATATAAAATTAATAATAGTACAGGATAAAACTATATACCTATTAATATATATGTAGACGCCAACTGGACCTGACAGAGGCGTATTCCAAAACACCTTTGCAACATGACATCAACAATGCGATATAACTCATCAAATCAAACTCGACAAAGATGACGTCATACCAAGCACGGCTAAGATGACGTCACAACACGGGAACCTCAAGCGTCGCAGCGCCTTCGCTCTCCGAATTCCATCTTCAGTGATCCACGCGTACCATCATGTAAACATCATTCGTGCGAGGCCTCATTGGCCTTTTAATATCACTCATTTAACTTTATATAAGGATTATCATTGCCGCGCGTTATTAATTGTCATATTGTAAGCATTAATTCAAGTGCACACATTACATTATTTCCAATGTAAACAATCAGCAATAAGCAATACTGTCGTTTTCATTAATCAACTTATTTTGTGCTAAAAAAAGAAGAAAACTCAATCTATCAATCAATCTAATTAATAACTTAATATTATAATAACATTACTTTGATCTGAAACCCCCGACTCTCTCCTTTCTCTCGGGCTAACCTTAGAGTGGATCTTAGGATCTTTGTTAGCTTTAGCTTCTGTAGATCGGTAGAACATCATTATTAAATTCAAGTTTATAAACACTCCTTTCCAATCGAGGTTTTTTCTTACCGATCCGAGCTTTTCAATCGTGACCTCTTCTTCACAACGCATAGCGGCAGTTGAAATAATCTTCTAAGTCGTAACGACAGCTGCTCATTATGTAAAGATACAACTCTTCAGGGTATGTAGACGAGCTCTGCCCTGTACCGCTCAAGTCCTTTGTACCAAAGTTCATGATATTTCGAAGACTCTAAACCTTTTAAATAAGCATCCAGCTCTAGACCATTCCCGCCATGTTCATTCCTACATTCAATAAATCCGTCGAGCACAACGGTGTATGCGTATTCAAGAACCGTATCAAAATAAACCATATCCGTAACACGTGCGTCTAATATAGGCTTCACCTTGCGGAAACCGACGATTTCAAACATTCTGTCGAGGATGAAGCGGTTTCGCGTGGGGAAAAGAACGTTATTACTAGATGCATTCTTCCACATCAGTCGTATATCAATGCATGGCTGATCGTTATTCATACACAACGTACAAACAATGGCATATGAGGGGGCATCACTAATCTGTTCTCTTCTTGTACCTACACCTGCGGGTATTGTATAACGATCCTCACCCCACTTCTCAACTGTCACGAAGACTCTATTCATCTCAACACTTAAATAAACAATATTCCGTTTACCAGAGTTTGCTTGTCTACAAGTCGTTTCAAGTACATAATTAATGGCACCGGTTTTACGTCTGAATACCCGCAATGACTTCGTCACGGACACGTCGTATACGGCATTGAGAATGCTGCTCAAAGGAAGCTCCATCGTTTTCTATTGTGAGAGTGCACAACCAGTCGGGTCAAGCTCTGAGATGACTATGAGCAACCGGTGCACGCTTTGGCTCGAGGACAGGTGTGGAAAAGTGAGTCACACGAAGCGTTAATATTTCGTGTACGGGTTTGTTCCAGCATGAAAGAATCATGCGAGTACTTGTACCTATTATACCGGGCAATTTTCCGATACATGGTGCAATATCGGTTTTAATGTTTTACTGAAATGCGCACTAGACGTTCATTTCCACAAACTAAACACATTAATAATCCGGTGCACTATTTGAGCGAAACATGTGCCCGTATTTATCCTTTTTGTTTAATAGTCGATACTCGTCTCTAAATTCTATTAAAAACTCATACGAGACTTTAGCCACAACCTCACTGCGAACCTCGTCATGATATATATGAATGTAGAGGTAAAAGTACTTTAGTTTGTCCATGATGACAAGGTTTACATTCTCAGCCGCAGGGTTCGCGTACTAGGTATGATTCACCATGGCATAATATCGCCTATCATACCACTCATCAAGAAGACTCACTACCCATACCCTTTGCTTCTCTTCTGCACGCGTTGTTTCTTTCACCTCACGGTATATGTACGCTTTTATACAGTTTAGCCCTACAACGTAGTCTAGAACTTCGTTTGTGCCGCGAAACCCGGCAATGCTCTCGCCAGAATATCCATAGAGTATTTGAACATCTTGTTCCTCAAGCTTCGTCCAGTTCAATGTAGCCTTAAAAGTCTCAAAGGAGTGGGGGAGGCCATGCCGTCTTTCAGTATTCACCACATCTTTCGGCTTTACCGAATACCACCTCATAAACGTCGAACACGCAATATCAAAAGTCGCCAACACTATTTTTCGTCTACGTGAAAATTCTTCAAATATACGTCTGAGATCCAGTTTTTGCAGCGGACAACTGAACACGCAGGGGTAGAGATATGCCCAGGTAGTATCAGGAGTCACGTGACCCTATGATTGATCTTACAGTAGGCGGAGCTTATGACTTTCTCCTATACATACGCACGCACACACACACACACACAAAGGAGAAAATGAAACCTAATTGAAACATTTACAGTACATATTTAAATATACGTAATAAATAAACATCTCGTTAACAATAGACATATATGACATTCAGGTACTATGGTACTGAAAGGGTACGGTATCATAGGTGCCAGGCACCTGGTAACGTTTCCTGTAGGTGTTACGACACACCTTTGTACCCCTAAGTTCCTTCACACACCCTAGTTTCTGTGCCCGAAAATTGTGGGTTCCTACAGTGAGTTGGGGTGGTTCGTCACCCTCATCTTCTAAGCATACTAGCTCCTTCAACGATTCAAAGTTAACGACCCGTCGGTTCGTCAGGTTAAGCGTGATGCCCTTCGCCTTCACGATATATTTCAGCTCTTCCCCCACCCTCACCCGTACCCCATAGGTTTTTGGTCCTGTTGATAAAAAGGAGTCAGCGTATGCACCATCACCATACTCATCCATGATCTCGTCAGTCAACTCTTCAAGGAATTCCCTAATGCGGTAGGCGGCATGTATTCACCCTCCCTCTCTGTGAATATTACGCTATCTGTGTCAGCGTACAGCACCCTTTGCCCAAGAGAGTGCAGTAGTTCCCAAAGCTTGATGCGTGCATATGCCATTGTGAAGCTTGCTACAGGTATGTTTGTAACACGTGAGGTATCTGTGGCCAGTTCGGTGATGTTTAGGCTGACCATATTTCCTTGAGACAAAAACGGGACATTGGGATGGCAAAAAAGGGACGGGGGTTATGTAATATTCTGTATTCATGAAAAAGTAAGTACATAAACATATTGAGCTTACAATTATTCTTCAGTGACAGAACCCATACAAAAACCCATACAAAACGGTACTGTCCCGTTCAAAACGGTACGTATGGTCAGCCTAGTGATGTTGTACTTTATTATGTACGTGTTACCAACATTCATGATCTCCATAACTCTTTATCTGAGGTACTGACATATTCCCACACCTCGTTATAACTTTGGGCCAAATGAACGTTCCCCATACCTGTATTCTATGCAAACTTGCCCGAAAGACTATTTAGGCATAACTTTGCACTACCGCCCTTGCCAGGATTCTTATCAATTTGGGCCCGGTCAAGTTGTATCCCTTTACGGTCACGGTAGCTGAATATAAGCCGATTTTTCACCCTCGTTCTCAACTACTCGCGGGTAGCCTGATGCTTCTAGTTTATCCTTCAAAAAAGTATTTATATACGGTGTGAAAAGTTTGTGTAGCTTCTGAAACCTCCACACCTCATATATCTTCAATATTTTGTAACGATGGCAGACGGCTAGTGACAGCTCAGGACTTGTATATACACCTCAGATCTTGCGCTGGTTGGCTGTGTGAATACAGGTCCCATTATTCTCCTCTGCGCTCTTCACGCACAGGGGAAACATGAGCTTGTGATCTACTGTATAACGACGGTTAAGATCGGCATCCATAAATCGCGAGGGGGGAGCACGTCTCCGAAAGAAAGACTGAAATAATACCCGTTCAAATTTGTTGAGAACACCTTGATATAGGGGGCATTTCAGGTCCCACCAGTTTTTCAGGTGCACCTACGGGGCACGGATTGTTCTTCATCACGTAGGGATATAAAGACCAGAAGTCGTAGTAATGGAGTTTCACGCCCTCCGTAGGCGGAAAGTATTGCTTGAATGGGTTTGTACGCTCTCCGAACAAGCTATCACCGCATTTGAGAGGATCCAACACCATTGAACGCTTGATCTTGTTTATTTGTTCGCGGGTGCAAGTCCATGCAAGACTATCGGCAGGAGATCTACCGTGGATATCTCCTACGATTTCACACTCAGGACGTGGGCATCCATGCCACCAGCAACCGTTAAAGGCGTATACAGTCTTCTCACCAGTGGCACTGTCTTCCTTAGACTATCAACCCAAAAAACACGACCATTGACCTTAATGGGTACTTCTCCCGTGTTGTGGGTGTGTTTTATTTATATACCGGTCTGTTGCTGTATGTGTACGACCCAGTAAATAGCCTTGTGCCCATAACTGCGAGGGTTGTTTCTGTGAATGATGGCTAAGGTGTCTTTAGAAATGAAATTGTTCTTGAACACAAAAAAGCACAATGATGCGATTGTGGTTGTGAGCCAGTGGCGGCTCGTCGGTAGGCACTGCGGAACTGCAGCACCCCTAAATTTTTTATTTACAATTGAAATAATCAAGAACAATATAAGGATGAGCTCACTGAATAACTTTTTCAATAGCTTTTGAAACTTTTATTCATTGCTCAATGCTCATCCTTTTATTTCAGTAATTATTTCAACCCATTTTTAGAGACAACACCCCCTAGAATTTTTAGTCACGAGCCGCCACTGGTTGTGACTTGCAGCGGATCGCAGTTGAAATGTTCTATACATCCTTCTAAAGGCCTGAAACATACTCTAAGCACGCGCACATCATTCATGTAATAACGTTCACATTCATCGGTTATATTGTAAGGATTAGCTTAATTAAAACTGTTGTAGTAGCGGTAAAAATCTTCACGCTCACTATCACTCATGTTGTTGTAGTTTAAGTATTCTTTTGGAGGAGGTAATCCTACGTAATTTAAAGTGCGGCTAGTGAGGAAAGTGTAAGGGAAATACCCTTTTGAAACTTCGGCGGCAACACCCATCACCTTGGGTAGCTTGGCTAGTTTACAAGGTGTGACTAATAATGTATCTTTAAACTGAACATTATCTCTTATTTGCATTTCTATGTTTGTTTCCCCTTTTCAAGGGGTCACCTGTAAATATCTCGAATGACTCGTGTCCAATCAGCTCCTTATAAAGGAACTGTGTGCCAAATTTTGCCCCGTTATGGGCAAGAATATACAGTCATTTTTTTTAACTTATCCACTAATTTAACAATATAGGACACAAAGAGTTTCACAGGGCTGTCGTGTGCATTCGTTTTAAAAACGTTTGTCCGTTTACTGCATTTGTGACACTCATGACACAACCTCCATGCACTCATCACAGATATTCTGGCTTACGAGTAGATGTGGGATAACCTCTGGTTTCAAGGTTTGTGTAAGTTTCTATATCGTAGTACACGGTTACACAGTGTTTATTTTTAGGCTTAGCATCTTTCATATAACATACATGCTTTACACCGTCCGCCTTATATTTTACGTGACATGTAGAACAGTGAATTTCATCACATTTATTCGTGAATTTCCCCCAATTATCCATCATATGAAACATTCCACATTCACAGATTCTCATTTTCCTGCAAGTGCCAATTGACTCATGGCGCTCAAAGCATTTATTATTGAAAAATGTACGTTTTCACAGATTACTTTCCCTCTTCTCAGCTTCAACTACAAGAACATCACATTTGGGGCTTCTACACTGCTCACAAACCATGTGACATTCCTTACAATGCTTCACTTTATCATCTCCAAACTCGAGACATTCCTTACACAAATCATGATGCCTTCCATATTTTCGACTTTTATCATAACTACCTTAAAGAGCTCATATATTACGGATGGGGGAGATACGTTGACCCTGACACCGTTCTATACAGGGTTCCAGGGTCATCCCTGACTACGTACCGATTTCTAGTAAGGGCCGGGGTGGGGTTAGCGGTGCGTACCAGTTCGAATGTTATACCTTCTTCTACAGCAAGAGAAGCTGCTGGTGTGGATGATCTACAGATCTACAGAAGCTAAGGATAACAAAAACCCTAAGATCAACTCTAAGGTTAGCCCGAGAGAAAGGAAAGAGGAAGGGGTTAAAAGAGGAGAATAAGGGGTTAAGTATGTAGCAAAACCTATCATTCTTGGGTTATAATTCATTCAGAGAAAGAGAAAGAAAGACACCATCATCATCAGTCGGCCACTGCCAAAAAGTAAAAAAAATAGTCGGAGAGAATAGGAAAGGGGTGAAAGATGAAAAGAAGTAAAATAAGAAACCTTACAAACCATGCAAACACAGTCTTAACTCACTGTCATACCATGCAAACTACAAACATGCAAGGAAAGAGAGTTACAGACATGCAAAGTAAGGAGAGGATAAGAAAAAAAATAGGCAAAGTTGAACAAAAAGTGGGTTAGTTTACGCTACGAGCTACATCTACGTTCGTGTTAGTCTAATTTTTTTTTTTTTTTTAATAATTTTATTGCTGGCATCACACCACGCTGGCATGTCACAAGCTGGCATTTATCGTCAACAGACTCATCCTCGACGACCACCACCAGAGCTCCTGTTGCTAAGTGTTTTGTTTTATTTTTTTATTTTAAACAACGTTAATATTTTTAAAATGTCTGTCAAGACGGTTCTTAAACACATTAACGCTGGTAGAGTTCACGACGGGCGCGGTAAGATTATTCAATTTATCAATTACTTTAAACGTAAAGAAGTTTTTAGCGATATTAGTAATGAAACGTCTGCCACGCAACTTAAATCCGTTATTACGAGTATTACTATTATCGAAAGTGAACAATTTGTCAAAATTTACGTTATCGATGTTATTAACGATTTTGAAAACTTCATTAAGCTCCCCCCTTAATCTCCTAGTTTCGAGTGAATACAAATCTAACTCTTTAATCCTATTTTCATAAGGCTTGTTGCGCAATGACGGAATTAGTTTCGTGGCACGACGCTGAACCCTTTCTAACCTATCAATATCCTCACGCAAGTACGGGCACCAAAACTGAACGGCATATTCTAAATGAGCCTGACTAGGGACTTGTAAAGGGGCAATATAATATCCTTCGATTTAAATTCGAAATTACGCGCTATGAAGCCTAACATCCTATTAGCTTTTGCGCAAGATATGTTTGAAAGGCGCGGGGTAGGTGGAAAGATGGGTGTAGGGGAATTTTCAGTGTAAGAAAGCGCACCGTCTCAATAGCTATGTGAAGGTACTGTTAATGTATTCTAATTTAGTCTGCTTGACCGATCTTAATCTATGGAATGGTCACTTGACTGGCTTTCCTAACTACTCTATCTGAGAAATATGCAAATAAATGCACAATTTGCCTAACTAGGGAAAAATTTGAAAAAATTGTAAAAAAAAAAATGGATTACCTGAATATCAGGGCCCCCTGCCTTCTTTAGTTAGTCTTATAAGGCTAACTAACGAAAATATCACGACCTAACCTAACCAATCGTTAGGTCAACTGTACGCACTTGACGATTGGTTAGGTAAGGTCGTGATATTTCCGTTAGTTAGTCTTATAAGGCTAACTAACGAAGGCTGGGGGCGGCCCTGATCTTCAGGTGATCCACAAAAATGTGAGGGGGTTAACTATATATATATATATATATATATATATATATATATATATATATATATTTGGGTGTCACTTATTTTACAACTTTTAAGTTTCCGTGCTCTGACTGACCCCATCAAAGTATGCCATATGATCTAAAAACACTGTGTACAAAGTTTTATTGAGATATTTTAATATTTAATGGTCGCTCAACGGCTTCGAAGTATTGGATACGAGATTCTCAGAAAGTGTAAATATAAACAATTTCCAAACGTATTTAAACAATTTATTATGTTTCTACATTAGCAGGAAGTGCGCAAGACATCATAATATTAAGATGAAGTACATTAACATGAGACATTGGCGTAATTATTATGATTAATCATTATTTCCACTCAAGGTAAGCTTTTGTCCACATGTCCAATGCTTGCGATGGTTTTCAACAACCTGAAGAAGAAACTAGAGTTGTTCTTCATCTTTGATTAGGTATCCAGATAAATCCTGGATGAGAGCGAAGTCATTTGTTAGAGTTACAGTTTTTAGTCTCTTTCGCAGTCTGGTAATGGGTATCCTCTTCCAATTGCTCAGTAGTTTTCTCCAAGAATTCATCTGGGAGGTTGAGCTTCGTGAACAATGATTTTGTGTTTTTTGTTACAAAGCTTTCCAAGCTTTTTTCTTTCACAGTTTCCAAGTCAACAACCACACGCTTTAGAGAGTTCTCTTCTCCATCAACACTAGTCATAGATATGACCAATAAAAATTTTAGGGTGGATCGATTTTACATTTTTTTCGATTTCCATATTCTAATAGAGACAAAAACTTGCGCATGCCTGAGAAAATAGCCTCTGCAAAATCTTAGCTTAATAGGTAAATCATCTTCTGCCCCCGGCAGAGCGATGAAAATCATATTTTAGTAGTCAAAAACGTATTTTTCTTATAATTTTTAAAATATTTCAATATGTATCAAAATTATTCCTAATAACTATAAAGTCGATGAAAAAGACCTCATCTGATCGTTTTTCCAAGCGCGTTGTCCTACGTTAATATCTTTTGCCCCCGGCAACAACGTCAAATGTTAAAAAAATAGGTAATTTATATACATATTTTCAGATCGGCTCTTTGTCTTAAATAATGCATTTATATATTTCCCATAGCATTTATATCGTTGCTTAGGCATGAAATAACACACACGCAAAATTTTATGACTCTAGAGTAATATCTTCTGTCCCCGAGGAAAGTCTAAATGTGGATTATAATTACGTTAATGCGATGTTATAAGTACGATAAGTACTAAGTACAGCTCCTCGCTTGCTAATTTTATAAAATTAGCAACCCAGAACTCACCACGAGGAGGTGGCTGTACGTCGAGTTCCACCCTATCCAGCCCAAACCACCCTTCCTTTGGCTGCATGTCGATTTACATACGGTAATCTTTCTTAGAATCAAATCGTGGAATTTTTGTTCGGGAGTGAAGACGGGAGCGGATGAATCCGTCCCTCTCTTCTATTCCACTTACACTGGCAGAGGCTTCGGTTACTAATTTGATGAGTCTCTCGACCGCTTGAGTATGACAAGGGAATAGTGGGATCAGTCCATCAGGCTGGTCTCCCGTCTCAACAAACTCTTTTATTCGGGTATCAGGTATTGTTTTTGTAACGGGGGGTTCGGTCACCTCAGCCGTTTGCCATTTGATCATTTCGTAATAGTTTTGACTATCGTAGAGCAGCTCAGGCATGGCGAAGGCTCGAATTTCCCCCGCTGGTGATTGTTTTGATCGTGCTTTTAATATTCTTCTCCATCCCAATTCTCTTATGTGTTGCTCATCAGCATGTAGCATGGAGATCAAAATATTTTCTGGGTGAGCAAAGAAAGAATTTCTACGGAGAACTTTGTTGGCGATTGTCTTAGATCTTTGAGGCATGGTCTGAGAGAGACGCATCATTTCGAAAAAATGTTTTGCTTCTCAGTGAAACTGGAGTTTTTCTTTATCTTAAACCAAATTGGTGCGTAAACTGTCATAATGAATCGCACAATTTCGTTGAAGGTGCTGGAGGGTTCACTGGTTGAAACATAGAGGCGCAGAAATCTATTTGCTGTTGTCAGCCACCTGGAATACGCCATCTTACCTGGATTTCGAGCCGCGAGAGCTGAAGAGCAGCTACCGCTCGACACTGCTCTGTAGATGCCTAACAAATATTTTTGGTCAGTGCTCAACTCGGCATCATCTATGTCAATGTCGGGAGATGGAATGGCATCGAATTCTGTAATTGGAAGTTTTTTGCAGTCGTTCAGTTGTTTTCCCACTGGTCCAGTAAAGCCCATTGGCCCAGTTGTTTTGCCGTCCAAGTCTTGAATGAGGTGTCGCAGTGATAATTCATTACCGTGTAATAGGCATATGATCCACTGAACTGGCCTTTGTAGTTTCATTTCAATCATACGAATGGCTCCACCCTTTCGACCAGTGTTCACTGCGGTACCATCACAGCCGATAGCCACAATGTCGTCCGTGCTAATATTGTTAGGCTCTAGAAAGTTGATGATACCTGATGTTATTGCAGTGGCAGAACCTGATGCAGGAGTGAAATGCCCCATGTACTGGGATTCTGGTTCTTGAACTAAAACTATATGCTCTTCTACCACAGTCCTTCTATGCTTCACATTGTCTATTTCTTCTTGTGTCATTGTTTTATCTTTACGTCCGTCAAAGAAAATGCCCTGTAATGGTAGCGTGATCTTGTAATCTTGCTGATGCTCAGAACGAACTCTTTTTCTGGCTCTTCTTATCTTATTTCGATCAATCACTGAACTGACATCATCTTCTCGTATCCAGCCAACATCCTCAAACAACGAAGAAGCAATAAATGAAGCAGCTCTGTCTGAGACGCCCGTACGATCACAAGCTTCAGCAAGTACCTGGAGTTTCATTCGTGTTTTTTCCTTCATGTCATGTTTATCTCTCGGTGTTAGTTCATACGATGACGATGATTCTATAGATGTATCCTCGGTTTCACTAGAAGCTGACGAAGAAGGTTGTTCTTGAGAAGTTTCTTGTCGTTTACTAGTCGACGGCTCTTGATGTTCTGCTATTCCTTCTTGTTTCAATATCGCCAATCTTCTTGCAAGAGTCATCTCGTTTTTATTTGTTGTTTCAACATCCAAAGTTCCTATTGCCATTTTGCGATCACTTCTTTGGTCGAGTAAAAACTGTTGCTCTTTCAGTGGTACTCGTCGTTCACGAGGGCAGCTGCATTTTGTCAAATCAGGGCATTTACAAGCCGATATGTCAAATAAGGTGGTCTTAGTTGATTTCTTGAAGGCCTCAAGATTTTTCTGTAACGATTCGTTCTTCTTTTTCGCGTTCAGTGATTTGATGATGTTAGCCATTTTATCACGCTAACTTTTCAACATTTGATTTATCCGTGCTGTCGAAACTGTTGGAATGGAAGCTAATTTACACAAGTATTCCAGTCTCTCCGTGACCAAGCGGAGATGTCTTTGAATGGAGGTTCCTTCTTTGATGATCTCAACTCAGTTCTCACATGATGGTAGTATTGCATCACATCTTCACATGTGGGAAAACATCGCAAATTCAAATCTTTCCCAGCACCAAATATTGGACACGTAACCGATCTTCTAGTTGTAGCGGTAGCCATCCTGTAAAGATTAAAGAATAAAGTATTGTTCTGTTACGCAATAAAATCGAAAAAAACAGAGTTATGAGAAAAACAAACAAGGATATGAGCAGAGAGATTGAGCACACTGAGGACTCTGAGTGAGGAGCCACACACACACACACACACACACACACACTGAGGACTCGAGGAGCCAGCTGCAAAATACACACCTGCCTTCGACGCTGTCAAAAGGCAACTGAGGGAACTGCGCAGTGCGTACTGGCGCGTCAGTGGCAGCTGCTGCTGGTAGCACTCACCAGAGATGACCTTTAAACCCTAGCCTAGAGTCATAAAATTTTGCGTGTGTGTTATTTCATGCCTAAGCAACGATATAAATGCTATGGGAAATATATAAATACATTATTTAAGACAAAGAGCCGATCTGAAAATATGTATATAAATTACCTATTTTTTCAACATTTGACGTTTTTGCCGGGGGCAAAAGATATTAACGTAGGACAACGCGCTTGGAAAAACGATCATATGAGGTCTTTTTCATCGACTTTATAGTTATTAGGAATAATTTTGATGCATATTGAAATATTTTAAAAATTATAAGAAAAATACGTTTTTGACTACTAAAATATGATTTTCATCGCTCTGCCGGGGGCAGAAGATGATTACCTATTAAGCTAAGATTTTGCAGAGGCTATTTTCCCATGCATGCGCAAGTTTTTGTCTCTATTAGAATATGGAAATCGAACAAAATGTAAAATCGATCCACCCTAAATTGACCATGCGATTTTTGATATCAGGGAGGACTAAACAACTAAAATAACACACACTAATGCAAACACATCCTACCATTAAGGCGACTGAAATGGTAGTGGGGTGAGGCATAGAAAGAAAGCGCATTTCAATTTAGGACAAGTAACGACACGTCATCAAAATTTTAATGGCCTTAAGCGACCTCTAAATATTAATATTTTCTAATGAAACTTCATAATGAGCGTTTTTACATGCAATATCACATTTCTAGAGGGTCAGACCGAAGCTTCTTGATGGTTCAATTCTTACCATACAAATAAGTGACACCCTCATATACACCCTACGCATAAGCAAAATCAATCTTTGGAGCTTGGACAGATAACACAAGGATAAATAACTTAGTTTATGCCGATGATACATATGGTGCTAATAATGTCCTCAGTAGTATGCCCGCATTTGGGGAGACAGACATGGATCAATTTGAGAATTTCCTCCTCGCCTTCCTTTATGAGGTTTCCATCTGCCTACTCGTCACAATCTTCTACACAACTATCCCTTTACCTTCAACAACACACAACTCAATCCTTCCTCTTCTCTTAACATTCTTGGCGTTTCCTTTTCTCGTAATCTTTCCTGGAAAGATCACACATACATACAAACAGCTTCTAAGGGGTAGGAGTGTACCACTTCCGCGGTTTCTTCATCCCCGCTGAGTGGCTGTCTCTGTACAGGGGCTTGTTCGCCCGTGTATGGAGTATGCTTCTCATGTATGGGGTGGTTCAACGGACACAGCCGTACTTGACAGGGTGGAATCAAAGGCGTTTCGTCTCATCAATTCCCCGCCTCTTATTGATTGTATTCAATCCCTCTCTCTTCGCCGGAATGTTGCCTCACTCAATCTTTACTATCGCTATTATAACGGACATTGCTCTTCTGAACTCTCTAACTGCATGCCTCCTCCTTTAAGGAGAGCATGCAGTACCAGACTTTCTACACTTCCTCATTCCTTTTCTGTACAACTATCAATGCTAGGGTTAATCGGTATTTTCAGTCTTTCATCTACTCAACCGGTCAACTCTGGAATAATCTTCCTCATTCCACCTTTCCTCCTGTCTATGTTCTCCCATCTTTCAAACGCAGAGTGTCTAGGCATCTCGAAAACCCCAGACCTTGATTTTGGTTCTCTTCTTCTTCTATGGGAGCGAGCTTTTTTCAGGCATTTGCTCTTGGCCCCCTCCTTCCTGCATAAAACAAACGAAAACGCTAAACTCTAAATGCTAATGTATTTTTGTGTTTCCTGGATGCTTCTAAGGCATTTGAGCGTGTTAATCATGAAAAATTATTCATGAAACTTTTAAATCGTAATGTACCTGGTTACTTGGTCCATATATTAATATTCTGGTATAATCACCAGACAATGATTGTAAGATGGGGGTGGGGTTAATTCAGAGCCATTCTCTGTGACCAATGGTGTCAGGCAGGGATGGATATTAGCCCCTGCTTATTCATTGTATATAAGGATAATCTAACTGCTGTGATGAGCACCTGTAAAATAGACTGCTCTATTGGTACAATGATTGTTAATCATCTGTTGTGTGCATATGATCTACAGTAGTGTGTGAAAGGTATGGGAAGGATAACAACATAAATTACAATCCTGTTAAAATTCGTGTTATGATTATGACGACCAAGGCCTACAAATATATAAAATTTCCTGAATTTCAATTGAGTGGTATGGTACTGTCAGAAGTGACCCAGACTAAGTATCTTGGCCACATACTAACTGATAGTCTTTCAGATAACTGTGTTATTCTAAAACAATGTAGACGATTATATGCTCATGGAAATGCTTTGGTTAGAAAATGTCACATGTGTACATTAGATGTTAAATTGATTTTGCTCAAAACTTTTTGTACTCCAATGTATACAGCTCATTTGTGGCGGAACCACAGGGCGTATAAATTGAGAAAATTATATGTTGCATATAATAATATTTTTAGGGGTTTATTAAGAACCCCAAGATTTATAAATGTGTGTATCTTCTAGTGACAGTATGTTGTTTGTAGCCAATAAGGTACCTAACTGTGCCAGTGTGTGTCATTTGCAATTTTGTGTTTAGATTTATCACTAGGCTTGGCGAGCCATTCAATAAGATAATAGATCCCATGGTTAGTGGACTGACGCCGATATATTTTATGAATCTCAAATCTGGAAGCATTGGCGTACGCAATTGCATGTTCATTATGCAGAGTGATTCACGGGCCTGCTTAGTCAGTGCTCCAGACAACTATCTCTTAATCGGTCCACTTGTATAATGTTTGTACCTGATGAGTCTGAAATAAAGCGTTTGTTTGTTTGCTTGTTTATTTCTATGGGACAAGTGCCAGCAACTATTAAATGTCAGTACAGAATTAGAATTATCACTGAAAGAGCATGGGTGGCCCTACTAGTTTATTTATTACCTAGATGTCTTTACTCCGTGATTGATATTCACTACCAAAAGTTTGGCAAGCACAGTATTTTGGTCTATTATGTAATTTAATGTAGGTCCTACATGACTTTGGCAAATCAAGTAGCTATAAACTGAGGTAAGGACTGTAGTACATATTCTCTTAACACCTGAGAATCTTAAAATGAATTAGACTAGGCTAATTCTATTGCATAATTTAACCTTTGATTTAAAATACTCGTATAATCAATGTCATAACTGAAGTTATAAAATAAATTTTGAGAAAAACCTGTTAGATTTTTCATGTTAGTTCCCTAAATGGGCTGACGAGGTAGTTAATTACATGTGTTCTTCCTAGTACAAAGTAGCTAGCCTATAGGTATTAGAGTCATCTTATTGACACTTTGGAATTGCCACACTACTCTTTTTAGAATATGCGCGTCACTTCTGGCAAACTTCTCATACGTGGCTTATACTACAGTACCTAACTTTCTTCTGTTACCATATAAAACATCGACAATTTGAGAGAATGCATAAAATATTGAACTTAATAATTCTATTTTCCTTCTTTTATCACTTTTAAAACTATACCTTTTTTGTAAAGGCTGTGTATAAAAGATCAGACAAGGAGCACAGTGCTGGTAGAAACGGGGTCCATGCACTTCCTCTTCCCGTCCTCTGGTCGAGTGACGGCTAAATCTCCTTACATATAATATTCACTGAAAAGTGACAAGAAAGGATTATTAGAGAAAAAAATAGGAAGTTGCTGACAGACGCTAAATTCGCGAAGTATTAAGAAATGTAAATAGGTGCTATTCATGAGTGGAACTAAAAAGCTTGTTGATAAAAAATTTCTCTACATTTCAAATACATATCCAAAAAGAATCTCGAAAAAACGGTTTACCCAAAACAAAAACTCAACAGCCAGTTTTCTTTCAACTGAATATATAAAAAAATGGAAATTTGAAAACAAACTTAGCTATCTTTTTATCGCGTTTCATATAATTTATACATATATATATATATATATATATATATATATACACACATATATTTGTGTGTGTGTTTGTATGCGTACACGCGTGTATATTATATACTGTTAACGGTAAGGGGGTGTTGGTAAGCTTATTTGGATTGAAATAAGCCAAGAAAATAACGCAATATTCTTTAAGGAAAATAGAATTTGATGTTTGTATTTCTGAAATATAAAATATATACACTCTGATCTCTTTTAGCCTTACCAGTAATAAAAGGCGAGTTAAAATTATGGACTTATTAGTGTTTTTGCTCGCCTTTGCATGCATTCAAGTTATTTAAATTATTTTTTCTATTTTAGTTGGCAATTTGTTTTATGCATTTATCATATTTATTCTTAAAAGAATTTTTGTGTTCACGTTCAGGATAGTATTATCAAATCGATCATGTCATTCAAAGTATTAATCACTCTTTGTGTGAAGAAATGTTTTCTAATGTCTTTATTACACTGTTTCTTATACATTTTGCTTTCATTTCTTAGATTCATTGTAAATAAATTACTTGCTGGGATGTCTTCAATTCTTTTAATGATCTTGAAAGACTCTATCTCCTCTTGAACTTCTTTCTTCCAGTGTCGTAAGTTTCAGTTCCTTTAGTCTTTCCTCATTAGTTAAATTCTTTATTTCCAGGGCTAGTTTAGTTGCTCTTCTCTGTATATTTACTAGTTCAATGATGTCTTTCTTTAGGTAGGGTGACCATGCCTAAACTGCATATTCAAGATGTGGTCTTACAAAAGTTTTATATATAATCAGAAATGTATTTCAGTCTAAGTATTCAAAGGTTGATCTACAACTACCTACAACTTGGGAGGCTTTCTTCACTATTTTTGAGACATGATTGTGCACTTTAAGATCTGAAGTTAATGTAGCTCCCAGATCTTTCTCAATTTCAGTCAAGGACAATTGGGTTCCATTCATATAGTATGTGTTTATGTTATTATTAATTCCTGAGTGCATAGCTTTACATTTGCCGATGTTGAATTGGCAATTTCCAAACTTCCGACCATTGGCGTTGGATATTTAGGTCAGTTGTTAGTCGAAGAGCTTATTCCTCGGTTTTAACGGAGTTGTATACTTTAGTGTCATCAGCAAAGATTTTACAATGAGAACGTATATTACTTGGTAGATCCGTTATATACAATATGAAGAAGAGTGGCCCCAGAACTGATCCTTGAGGCACTCGACTGTGTACTTTTTTCCATGATAATTTAGAACAATTAACAGACACACACTGCCGCCTATCAGTCAGAAAATGTTCAATCCAGCTCAGTATATTTCCTTTAATGTTGTAAGATTTCAATTTATGGATTAATCTTCTAAGCGGTACAGCGGATTTTAATTAAAGCCTGGAATACACTAATATGAATATATATATATCGTAAAGAACGACGCTTGTATAGGAGATATTCCGCGCAAGACGAGAGAGAGAGAACGGAACAAATGAAAAAATGAGGTAACCACCTGGGAATCGAACCCGGGATCTTCCGATTGCCGGTCAGACGCGATACCATTACACCATGGACCTCACTCTTCCAAATGCCGTAATTCTTCTACATACTCGCAGAAACCAATGCCCCAAGAGGGCACCTCCCGCATGCCGTAACATTATATACATTCAACTGCAAAGAACACGCGTAAAGTAACGACGCTTGTATAGGAGATATTCCGCGCAAGACGAGAGAGAGAGAACGGAACAAATGAAAAAATGAGGTAACCACCTGGGAATCGAACCCGGGATCTTCCGATTGCCGGTCAGACGCGATACCATTACACCATGGACCTCACTCTTCCAGGTGGTTACCTCATTTTTTCATTTGTTCCGTTCTCTCTCTCTCGTCTTGCGCGGAATATCTCCTATACAAGCGTCGTTCTTTACGTTATTTAACTGCGTGTTCTTTGCAGTTGAATGTATATAATGTTACGGCATGCGGGAGGTGCCCTCTTGGGGCATTGGTTTCTGCGAGTATGTAGAAGAATTACGGCATTTGGAAGAGTGAGGTCCATGGTGTAATGGTATCGCGTCTGACCGGCAATCGGAAGATCCCGGGTTCGATTCCCAGGTGGTTACCTCATTTTTTCATTTGTTCCGTTCTCTCTCTCTCGTCTTGCGCGGAATATCTCCTATACAAGCGTCGTTCTTTACGTTATTTATACTGCGTGTTCTTTGCAGTTGAATGTATATATATATATATATATATATTATATATATATATATATATATATACATTTCTTCGCCAAAACAATATTGTATAATCGCTTCCGCACTTTTCCGTTAGAAAAACATTAGTGGTCACAACTCGTAGATCTGAAACTAATTATAATAAAGGTTAAGATAATAATTTAAGATAAATAGTTAATAATAATAATAATAATAATAATATTATTATTATTATTATTATTATTATTATTATCATCATTCATTGAGAGAAAAAATAAAACTTATTTACTAGTCTGAAAACAGCAATTGTACTGTATTGTACTGTACCAAAATTGCAGGCTGAGCTTCCATATAAGCACACCGGACAAAAAATTAATCACCCCTATCAGAATGTACCTAATAACGTGTGACGGCGCCTCTGGCCTTGATAACCGCACGAATCCGGCGAGGCAGAGACTCTACGAGGTTGTGCATGTACTGAACATCGATTTGCTGCCACTCGTTCATCAGCCGGTCCCGAAGTTCCGCCAGAGTCCGTGGGTGTCTATTCCTGCGCTTCACTTTCTGTTTCCAGCCTGAACAACACCTTCGACGCATTCAGGATTAAAGGCTTCATTGGACCTGCGATGTACTCGTCGCCTCCCATCATTGGAGAACAAACAAAAACGGGACTCATCGGACCAAATTACACGTTTCCAATCTGCCGCAGTCCAGTTTTTGTGCCTCTGAGCCCATTTATAACGTGCCAATTTGTGACTTGCTGTTAACAGCGGCCTCTTCCGTGGTACCCTGCTCCAGATGTCCATCGCATGCAGTTCTCGTCGCAATGTCCGTTCGGAAATTGGTCGCTGGAGAACCTCATTGGTTTCTTGGAGCAATTGTTCTCTGGTTTGAAAACGATTTGCAGTTACTAGACGAGAAACATGGCGGCGGCCCCTATTGTCGAGAATTGTTTTCCGGCCACAGTTACGCTGTCGATTGTCAGTTGATTGCGAACTACACCACTCTTTGTAAACTCGCTGGACAGTACGCGTTGACACACCAACAAATTGGGCTACTTCAGACATTTTGTGTCCGTGGGCTCTGCCAAACACGATGGCTCCTTTTTGCCACTGAGTAACGTCTGCCTCACGACCCATTTTGCAGACTATATCCAACACACACTTTGTTCTTCACCACCTCACGAAACAGATCTGATCATGTGTGCTACGTCACCGCTACTTGTCACTTACCAATGCTACATCAGCGCCCTCTGTGTGACCTTGAACTTCCTACTATCGGTACTATTAGGGGTGACTAATTTTTTGTCCGGTGTGCTTATTTAAATAAGCTTAACAGAAGTATACATATACCAGTATATAATAAAATAATAATAATAATGTTACGTGGATAATTAAAGGTAGAGAAACATATTTGATGGATGAATAATTAAAACATTAGTTTATCCGCTTGATAAAATATTTGACTATAAAACTGGAAAAGTATGTTATTCCTGCAGTTGAAAATTAGATGTAATTTATTTTAATTTAGATAATATTCCCACTGTTCTAATTTCATATAATACAAATATTAATTCAGAAGTTTGTATCGATATTGAGTTGCAATTAACTGATTTTTACTTTTCGTAACATCTATATTTAACCTGAAGAAATAAATAATTTTATTTTTTTAGCTATATGATAAAAATGGCTCTGAGCATCCAACACAAGTTATTGTATGTTTTGAGGCCTATACATCTCCTCGTATAGGTCTACTGCTGCCTATTGAACCCTTTTTCCATGCCTGAAATATTTATTTAAAGTTTTCTTCCGTTCAATCTCTATTGTTCAAGAGTATAAAGTTTAAAACTGAATGTGAAGCTCTGTGGTTATAAGGCAATTTTGATTTTTAACTTCTTCCTGTAAAGTACGTATATATATATATATATGTGTGTATGTGTGTGTATATATATACACGTTATATCAGAAGATCAGTCTGATGAGTGGGAATGTTGCACCCGCTGCACGAATGCAGCTCGAAGTGTCGTGAATTAATCTAACGAGGCCCACGAACCTGACACGGCGGAACGCGCCGGAACGCTGCGTAAAAAGAGCCATGAAATTTTTTCCTACTCAACTCAACATCACGTCAGGGAATGTTTGTTTGTTTGTTTGTTTTTCTCTCGAAAACTCATAAAGGAAGGTGAAGAGGAAATTCTAAAATTGATCCATGTCTGTCTCCCCAAATGCGGGCATACTGTACTACTATATACTGCTGAGGACATTATTAGCACCATGTCATCGGCATAAACCAAGTTTTTTATCCTTGTGTTATTTATACAACATACAACTGTTGTCTCATTAAGTGAAGCAATTAATTCGTCAATATACCCATTAAGCAGCATTGGAGAGAGCATGGAGCTTTGACTCACCCCGGAAGGGGAGTCAAAACATTCGGATAGTACATTGCCCCACCTAACAGTAAAAGATTGGTAGAAATACCAAAATTTCAATAAATTTAACATGTACAGTACATGGGAACTTTCCTGTCGTCTAGGTTTTAAATAAAATATTGTGGTTCACTTTATCATATGCCTTACTTATGTGTAGGGAACGGCTGTAAATAGTTGAATTACTCTCTGTGTATTTAGATATAATTTCCTCAAGGACATAGATACAGAGGTACTGTAAGTTGAGCGGGACCTTTTAAAACCAAACTCATAAGGTGCTGTCCATAAGTAATCATTTAATCGGTGTAACAACAGTTTTTCTAGTAGTTTCGAGAAGCAGCAGGCGACAGCAATAGGCCTGTAATTATTGCTGGACAGAATGTCCCCATACTTACTTTTGATCATGGGCAAGATATATACCCTCATGAACTCTGCAGGGATATAGCTATGAGCAATCATGGCTGAGAAGAGCAATGATATATGTAGACACACCGCGTCATTGACACATTTTAAGTGCTCATTCGATAGGTCATCTACCCCTGACACAGAACCAGTCTTTAAATCTTTAATTAACCTCTTTACTTCAGGAACTGATATCAAAGTATTTTCCCTTGTCCCTCCCACAGGCGTTTCGCTGCAGTTTATCTTATTCATTATTCCTACTCACACTATTAAGAATGTTTGAGTAGTGGTTTTTCCACAGCTTTGCAATTTAACCCTACCCCGACACCCCATCGATTGTCGGAGGGAGGACAATTTTGACACCCTTTTGATTCTTAACAAATTTCCAAATTTTGTTATTATTGTTATTTAAGTGAGATTAACAGGCTTTTGATGCTCGAACAGAATCTTCTTCCTGTTTGCATCGCCTTATGGCTGCCTTATACTGCTTTAATGATGTATTAAGTCGCACTTCTTGTCCTATCCACTCCTATGCCGATGATTCCATTCTTTACTTTTTCACCCACTACAAAGAGCGTCCCTCTCAACAGTTACTCCATGTTTCGCATAGGACGGCTATGGTACACTTGATCTCTGATCTTTCTACTATCTCTGATTGGTGAAAAGAAAACCTTGTGGCTTTCATTGCCTCAAAATCTCAGGTCATTCATCTATCTATTCGTCACAACCTTCCACACGACTATCCCCTTGCCTTCAACAATACACAATTCAATCCTTCCTCTTCTCTTAAAATTCTTGGCCTTTTCTTTCCTAGTAATCTTTTTTGGGAAGATCACATATACTCTCTTTCTAAGACAGCTTCTAAAAGGTTAAGTGTGTTGTACCGGCTCAGCAGTTTCTTCACTCCCACTCAATTGTTGTCTCTACACATGGGTCTTGGCCGCCTCTGTATGGAAGTACGCTTCTCATGTGTGGGGTGGCTCAGTCCACACAGCCCTACCTGACCGGATGGAATCAAAAGCTTTTCGTCTCATCAAATTCTCACCTCTTACTCACTGTCTTCAATCCCTCTTTCTTCACCGGAATGTTGTCTCACTCTCTCTTTACTGTCGTTATTATAATGGACACTGCTCTTCTGAACTCTCTTACTGCATGCCTCCTCCTTTTGAGGAGAGCACACAGCACCAGACTTTCAACACATTCTCATTCCTTTTCTGTCCGACACTCTAACGCAATTCTTATCTCGTAAATCCTGGACCTTGAGTTGGCTCTGTTCTTCCTCTATGGGAGAAGCACATTTGCGGGCATTCGCCCTTGTCCCTTCCTTCCTGCATAAAAAAAGACGCTTCACCTTTGTTTAAGTGATTTCCCGTGATTACGTTTTATCACAGTACGCAACCCTTTGTATTGTTATGCGCATGCACGGTTCCATCTTTGTATCACTTGATTATATTATGGCTATTCACGTTCCTTCACTTGGTGTGACGTCATTTATTCTTGCGCCCCTGTAACGCGCCTTATAGATTTCATGGGCGGAATTATTGGCAGTAACTTTAATAAATATTATGATAATTATAATAAACTTTACTGTAGCGTCCCTTTGGAACACCATAACTCTTCATCATAAGTATATTTAATTATAATTGTTAAAACCACAGTACTTAAGCTCCTTTCAGTTACAGGGTGCTAAAGAGCTAATAAATAAAGACGACGAAGGCGGACGCAAGGTGCCAACTGGAAAGACGTTATTCTCTGAAGTATCTACCTGACGTTACCGTGAGAGATTTAATCGAGGTGCATGAGCGTATCGCAAAGGACTTCCGTGTTTTTATAGTTTTTCATATTGTTCCCGTTCATTTTGTGTGTAAATTTTAAGTTAGAAGGTTTTTCATAGCCATCGAACACTTATTTTCTTAATTTACAGTAGATGCAAACTTGAAACTGTGTTTATTAATATAAATAGTCTTTTTTATTCACCTGTAGTCTATGTCATCACTATTAAAATCGTGACAGGTGCAATATAATTTAGAGCAGGGGTCACCAACCTTTTTTTTGTTCACTGCCCACTTTTACGATTTTTTGAAAATTAAAAAAGCTTATCGCCCACCTTAGATCAAAAAGAATAAATCAACATAATCGATAAAATAAATAATGAAATAAATGTTTAATTACCTTTAATGTGAGCACACTAGTGGGCGCTACCGCCCAGGTTGGTGACCCCTGATTTAGAGCTTTTGATTACTTTACTGCGACTATATAATAAAGCATTATTATTACCGAGTGTTCTCTAGGTGAAAAAGTGAAAAGAACCAGTCATTAGGTAGTGAAGTCACAGGCAGCAAATTGTTCAGTAGGGTTTGTAAATTCGTGTTGTATCATTTGTTGCTTTGCTTTTTCTCATGTTGCGTTGGTGTTATTGGTTAGTTAATATAACAAACAATTAGGCCTAAGGACTTGGCATTATTATTATATTAGTTACAGCGGAAGCTGTTATTAATGGTCCACTGTCGTATGAGGCCCGTCAACCTCAGACGACACAGTAACCCCATGACAGTGAGAGTCCCCTCCTATGCTGTGTAGGACCAACTCAGGATTAAACTGGTACGAATACGATTAGGCTATTCGCTACCAACTTAACAACTAAAGGATCAAACTTACACTTAATAATATAGTATTTTATTTAAGCTCTGTGGTGTAGATGAGCTTTGGTTGTTATTTTCCATTAATCTGCACTTGCGTTGCTATAATTTAGTAGTATATTAGCAAAAAGGTAGACGGAATATTTTTGCAGATGGCGTTACGAAGGGAGGTCCTCACGTCCGTTGATAAGGTGTATTTAATGGGGGTGGGGCAGGGCCGTAGCCAGACCAAATCAGTAGGAGGGGCTGAGAAATTGACAGGGGGGACAATGAAAAAATTTAATGTAATTTTTTGTGAATATCGAAATATACTGCAGAAAATTACATTCAACACTATAACAAGTAAAACACCGTAGGCTAAATAAAAAAATGATCAAACCGATACATATAGATAGGCATATTGGGTTATAGAATACAATATTTAGTTTAAATTTAGTGTAAATAAAAGTCTTTGTAAGTTTTTTAAATTTTAGAATAACTGTATGCGGCGAGTTTTTTTAGCGAAATTCTTTCGGAATTCAAACATGTCTATTTGCTTCATTCTCTTATTTTCAAAGGCAAGTAAAACAAGTTAGCTTTGGCGTTTTTGTAGCATGGAACGCCGTTGCGGTGTGTTTTCCCAGGGGGGGCATATTATTTTCCAGGCGGGGCTTTGAACCCCCTGGCCCCCCCTTGGCTACGGGCCTGGGGTGGGGGAAGGTTAGTTTAACCTAACCTAAAGTCAGGTTAGGTTAGTTTATGAGTTATATTTGAGGATCACATAAACCCTAGGTGATGCCTTACCCACAGTGGCCCACACGACCACGTGTCCACACCCGCCCACGCCAGCACGCCCGCATGCTAACGTCGAGCCCACGCGCCCTGCTCGCCTTGTCTTATGTATACCTGTACCCCCTCCAAATCGCACGATATCATTTTCAGAGCGTTTACGGACACGGTCCTTAAAGATGAGACGGTGATTTGTTTGTTCATCCCTTTCGCTGGAGAGTTATAGCTTTGAAGTGCCAGTGCCCGTTGATAAGTAAGTAACTCTGTTTCTATGTGAACGAAGTGAAGACACTGACGTTAGGGGTTCGACTCCCGATGGTGCTGATTAATGATAATTCAGGAGTTAGTGCAATGGGCCACATTAATTTGGCCTGAGCTCTGTGTCAATTTCTGGCACTCCCGATTTATTATTATATCTCTGAATTACTACAGAAAGCGTTCGCGTTTTCTCGTATGTCCACTGGAAAATTATTTTAATTGCCAATAAATTTCTCTTCACTGCATCTACACATTCAGAATTTTAGATTTTATCAAGTTGGCGCATAAAAGGAAGCTTTTTTCCAGGCATCAGTGCCAAGGATAAAATTTGTTTCCAACTCTCGATGCAAATTCAAAAAGAAACCTTCCTTCGTGGTTTCACTCGCATATAACAAGTCTTATATATGTTCAATTTCATTTTGATCTTTTAAAATTCTTTCGTTCATCTGCTCTAGTTTCAGCTGCAACTAAATTCCATCAATTCATACTTCAATTTCATTTCGTCAAATCAAAGAAGCAGTTTGTCTCCAGAATATGGTGAATCTTCGAGAATGTGAATGAATGAAGGTGGGTAATTCCGCGGTTTATAATTTTTAATTAATTGTACCTTCTCACTTGTTAATATAACACATATGGCTGACATTTAAATTTTATTATTCTTATTAGTTATGTTAAACTAATGATTTTAACTTAATGATAGTTAATTATTTTTCAAATTCTGATTTTATGGATTAATTTTTATTTAACCATTTTTTGGTAAAATTCATCCCCTTATATATATTAATATATTTATTTGTTTATTAAAAGGATACCCTTCAATAACTTTTTCTTATATACTTCATTATTCTTCTACGTATATTTAGACACTTAAAGTTTTTATTGCGAGTGTAGCAAAACATCGAGAGGCATTATATAAATTAAAGAAAAACAAAGAACTCCCAAGCCGCTTTCAGGTTTTTCTAGTTTATCGGGCAAACAAAGGGAAAAGAAGTTAAATACAATTTCAGTCGATGACACCAACACTGCGTCGGAATACACGTCAATATAATGTACGCTAACAATTAAATAATAATAATAATGTTTGGAGTTGCTTAACCTCCGTAACAGCAAAGGTCATGTGACGAAGGAGACTTACAACTTTGTGTGTGATCTGAACCACGGTTCATTATACCATCTGAACGCTGAGGACGGTCACCCAGTAGTATACCGTAAAAAATCCCGAGTGCAAATCAATTGCATGCAACATGATTAATAATTGCAACCTTGCATGCAACAAGGGGGGTTATATCCTCAAAGGGTGATATGGGAGATTATGCAAAAATGGGGTAGAAGGGGTTTATGCATGAAGGAGGGGAGAGTGGGGTCACGCTTGAAGGGGTGGGTGGGTAACCTAACCTAACAAGGGAGGAGAGTGGGGGTTATGCATGAGGAGGGCCGGGGATAGACCCTCCAAAGGGAGAGTGGGTAACCTAACCGAACAAGGTCATAAGACACAAGAAGGAAAGAGAGAGAGAGCGAAGAGAAGATACTTTCTCTGCGGCGTCTCGAAGCATTTTGAATTCTTCACAAGCCATCCTAATCGGCTTTAGGATCACAGCCTCTTGGCATAAAAGCCCCATTCGTATTGCGTAAACGCCTGTCAGGCAGTTTCTTTAGAGGGTAAGCAGACAGTCGCCTTAGTTTAGTGAATTATATATAAATATATAGGCTAACTAGAGCTGCAACTCCTCTCGCATCAAATTCTTAAAGTAAAATGTGACATTCCTGAACTCCCTGGTTGGCTTCAGACCCGCCAGAGAATACAGCCAGTCGTAAATGCCTTAGACACACACACCACACACACACACACACACACACACACACACACACACACACTGTATCGTTTAATATATATATATATATATATATATATTCACCCTTCATTTTCATTAATAGAGATATCTGTTTACATGGTGTAAAGGACAAATAAATCACAACTACATCGTTCTGTCTATTTAGTCTATATCATTCATGAAATAAGGGGTTCAAAAAAACCTTAGCCCCACCCATTTGCAGCTTACATGTTTACTTATATCAAAATAGTTTTTAGTAATTATAAAAATTTTAAAATTCTTTATTTATTGCAGGTATTAAAATTACTCTAGCTGATAAAGGTATAATATAATGGCTTCTCAATTAATTGGTGATTTGGAGAGGCAACGTGTGATAGATCGCATACGAGCAATAACATTTCGGGAAGCTCGTGATGCTGGAGACACCTTTATAACACGTTCATGGGTTGCCCAAAAAGTTGCGAAGAAGTGAGGACTTCGTCAAAAGAAATTGGAATAAAACTTTGGATGAATGTGAAATGGATACAACCAAATCTGGGCGCCAAAATTTGTCACTCTCTCAGGAAACAAAGGACATCATTGAAAGCGGTACGCGTAAGCGGAAAAACTGTGCTAAACTTTCTAGAGAGATCGAAGTGTTGAGAGGAAAGATCGTTAGTGATGAGATCATTCGACTGTACCGTCATAAGCAAGGTTTAAAGCCTTGGCATGAACTTCCAAAGCCAAGAAAAACTCAACTTAACATCGATGACAGAATGTGGCTTGCCCATTATCTTGAAGATTGGGATGTGGATGATTTCATGGATTTAGCTGTCTCCGATGAATTTTTTGTTTACGTAACACGTCGACCAAACTGCCAAAATGATCGAGTGTGGGCCACAACACCAGATGAAATCGATGACAATGAACATTATCGCGAATTATTAAAAAGTGCAGACTGTGATGGTGTGTTTGTTTTGTTCACTGCAAAGAAGCTCATGTGGGTGCTAAAGCCAAATGGTCAGAGTTGGGATTGACAGTATTTTCGTGATATTCTATCCCAGCATGTCATTCCTTTTCTAAGGAACCCAAACAATGTTATGGATGTCGATCAGGTCACACTTCTGCACGATAAGGCCCCCTGCTTTAAGGCATTACCCACACAACAGTTGTTGCGGAACCATGAGATCGATTTCTTTGGAAATGAAAAATGGCCAGGAAATTCTTCTGACCTGAACGTCTGTGAACACATTGGATCAGTTATAAAGGACAAGGTTGAATGTCTCTTGTTTCAAAAACCTGCAGCAAATCGATTTTCGAAGGATACAATGACGCAACACATTGAAACTGTTTTAGCAAATTTGCGTAACGATCAAGATCTATTCACGTCACTTTTGGCAAGCTACCCAAAGCGAATTCAGGCTGTCTTGGAAGCCAATGGCGGGAACACCAAGTTTTAATTGTTTCTCATTAAATACAGGATTAAATTCTCTTTTGTAAGGTATGTTTAGTTTTACTGTACCTCTAATGGGTTAAGCCATCGGCGGGGGGGGGCTAAGGTTTATCGGAGCCCCGTACATTCAGTAAATATGTATATACATTAGGTGCAAAAGAGGAATAATACATACATGATTTATTTAACACATATATTTACATCAAACATAAAAATAACCAGTAGGAAAGAATTGTATATAAATTAGACGCAAAACGTGAATAATACACACTGGAGTTATTTAACATATATATATATATATATATATATATATATATATATATATACGCATCAAAACAAAAAATAATATAGCTAGTATAGATGAATTCTACATACAACAGTTGTAAACTCAGAATACACACTTGTTTTATATATATATATATATATATATATATATACGCATAAAAAAACGGGAAAATGGAAATACATGCTTTAAGGTCAGTTTTTATCACGCTTAAATAAAATTGTACACTCACACGTAATCGAGTTTACATTTACATCCTTATTACTTTGTACTATACAATAAGTGCGTTTTAACATTAATTCACCACTCAAAGTATGTGGGGGTCTATATTCAATATAAAGGTCTTTGAACTTGTTTAACACTATTTCTCTATCCACTTTACACTTGGGAGTAATACTATTACGCTCTTTAAACACGGATAGAATAAAATCAAAAGCACGCGCAAAGATGACATCGCTTGCTGCAACATCACCATGAAATTCAAGTTTATAAACACTCCTTTCCAAACGTGCATTTAATCTTTCCTCGCTAATCTTTCAACTGTAAAATCTTCTTTACATCTCATATCGGTAATTGAAGTATGTTTTTAAATCGTGCCTACAACTGCGTCTTATATAAAGAAATAATTCTCCAGGGTGAACAATAAAGGTGCGATCAGCCCTGTAATGCTTTAGTCCTTTGTACCAAAGTTCATGATATTTCGAGGGGTATGTACCTTCTAAATACGTTTCCTGTTCCAAACTATTCTCGGTGTACGCGTATTCAAGCACCGTGTCAAAATAACGCATATCAGTAGCACATGCGACGAACGTAGGTTTTAGTTTACGGAAACCGACGACTTCAAACATTCTGTCGAGAATGAAACGGTTTCGTGCGGGAAGGATAAAGGTGTTATTGTCAGCAGTATTCTTCCACATCAGCCGTATATCAACGCATGGTTGGTTTGTATCACAATTTAAGCACAGCGTGCAAATAATGGCAAATGAGAGTGCATCACTAATCTGTTCTCTTTTTGTGCCTACACCGACAGGTATTTTGTAACCGCCCTCACCCCACTTCTCAACCACCATGAACATTATGTTCATTTTTTCAACACTTTAATAAATAACATTGCGTTTACCAGAGTTTGCTTGTCTACATTTCGTTTCAAGTACATAATTCATAGCACCGGTATTACGTCTGAATACACGCACAGACTTCAACACGGACACGTCGTACACTGCAATGAGGATACTGCTCAACGGAAGCTCCATCTTTTAATAGTTTTCTAACGGGTCTTCAAGGAGAGAACGTCCAGTCGGGTTAAACTCTGAGGCGATTATGAGTTGGGCGGTGCTCTTTGACTCTGTGTGACCGAGCGAGGCGGTTGGGGAGTGTGGGAGGTATGGGTCACATGGAATGCGTCATGAACGCCGTCAAGCGTTAGTAATGCAGATTCGTGTACAATAGGGTGGATCACTTTTCACTTTTTTTAAAAATTATAGCTGGTCAACGTTTTTCCCATGATATGGTTCAGTGGAAGTACACTGACACCATTTTTACCAAAATCGATCAATATTTAGGGGTCGCGCATCGACCTTGAAAATTTCAATTTTGGAAATTTGGCCAAATTAACAATTTTTTACTGAATAAAGATAAATCATCAAATGACCATATTTTCTGAATCCTCTCAGTGAAAGAAATCCTCTCAGATACTTACCAAGTTGAGAGGACAAGTGGTTTAGAAGTTATACTCACCTTGAGATAGCATTAAAATTTAAAATACCGTATTTGTCCCCGTACCTCCATATGCTGTCTGCCATTGTCTGCTTTTTAGGATAAGATAAAACGAATAAGGAAAGATCAAATATATTTTGTATTAAAACGGTTTACCGATATCACTAAAGGCACTTACTCCGGTGCCCCTAACTAGGTTCAAAAACTGTATGAACCGTGGTTAGAACACACGTCATCTTAAGGCGTGCGCAATGTACTCTCTCTGCTAACTCCCTTTCCCTCTGCGCTACGTCATCTTGGCAAGTGACGACTTCTTGATTTCACCGAGTTCTTTCCGGCTCTTTTCCACGAGCTGAAGAAGACCCTGCAGCTGTGACTCGTCTTTTGTGACAGTGTTCGCGTAATCTTCTATCAGTTTTATCCCTCTCTCTGCCACGTCGTCGGTAACTTTCAGATGCGAGATGACATTCCTCAGATCACAGTAGTTCTTATCTTGATCCCACTTATTCACCGGAAGAGTGAACCACGTAGACGCGCACACCTGCAGGCAGGTCCGGCGCCAGCCTATTTGGCGCCCTTAGCAGGACTGCAGCTGGCGCCCCCACCCGCCTCCCACTTCACGATTGGGTTTGCCCACAAAGTAATCAAGGTACCATATTGAAGAAATTATTTGCCTTACACTGATCTATTTTAATTTGCTAATACATACATTTATTATAAAATTATAAAATCATTTCACAGTTCAAGAAAGTGTCATGACCAATCAAAACAGCGAGTAAAGCGAGGCATATGTAGTAACAAATCAGAACGCTCAAAAGTGCTAAAATATGCGTGCAAAAAGGACATATCTACTGTTTTTTTAAGCAAGAAGGGCATATGTCACATAAAAACAGTTATTCTCTTATTGACGACTCCCGGAACTCATATTAAGCCGTAAATACTATCAGACGTGCACAGGACGGGAGGCGCTGGCGCCCCCCAGATCTTTGGCGCCCTTAGCATTTACTAACCTCGCCTAATGGAAGCGGCGGCCCTGCCTGCAGGCCTGTGAACACGAACCACGATGACTCATCGATCAGGTCCGGAAGGCGCGTCGTGTCATTAACCGAGACGTTGTCATACGTGAAGTCCTCGGGCACAGCGAGGCGGCATAGCTTCTTTGCCATCTCGTGCTTCAGAGTGTCTTCCACTTTGTCACTGCAGAGGGCGAAAACGACGGTCTGAGGCCTCAGATACCACAAGTGCCGCCTGATCACTGCCAGTGAAGCCTCTGCAATCTCGCGATCCACAGCCCTGTACTGCAGAAGACGCTGGTACAACACAAGGTCATTCAGCGGGGCATCAGCTGCGACAGGAGCGGCCAGCCAGGCAGGTGCGTAGAGGAGTGCAGTAAATAGTACCACTCTCTGAAGTTTCTGTACCAGCTCGTCGTCGAACTCCAGCTGACCGCTGAACATCAGGAGCTTCGTATAGTAGATGATCTGAAACGAATACGCACTGTGATGTATAAATACCGATACCACTCCATATAAGTTTGTTTAATGGTAAATTATTTATCTTATTTTTTTCTGGTAGGGACTTCAAATGGCTGTTTGCAGAAGGCAATACAATATTTAACTTCTAATTCAAAGTACCAACCTTGGCCATCCACCTCGCATGATGGTAGGCTCCTGGGCGCATGAAGTGTGTGCCACGACGTGGCTGGGCCCCGAGTACCAGGAGTGTAATCTCCGTCACTTCTCGGTAGTCTTCTCTGACAAGACCAGAAGTGGTGCCGAGGAACTTGACTGCCTCATCTCGGAGCTCCATCAGCCACGTCACCTCCGCCAAATGCTCAATCTCTAGCTCGCGATAAGTCGAGAGGTCGAGCTTGTCCCACCTGAAAGGGGAGTTATGAAAATATTGCATGAAAACGACTGAAGTTTCCCTTTTCGACTGCTATTAACATCATTAGTAGAAGGACGCTGATATCTCAATTGCTCTGAAGGCAAAAAATCATTGGAGAAAACAAATGCGCCTTAGACTTGAAATTCACCTTCTCCTCAGATACTGGAACAAAGGTTCAGTTGGTGCTGTGGTTCTTCCAAACGCGGTGATGACCACTGCCCCCACGATGAGCTCCATAACGTGATGGCGACAGCCCAGCTGGAAGAGCGGTTTACCAAGCATGTTCTCCAGCCGGACCACCGCACCCTGCACCCTCCCCGTATTGGAGGAAGTTGTGTCGAAGCACAGTCCAATCACGTTGTTCTCGCATCCCCAGTCTTTGAGAGCACGAAAGGTTGCCTGGGCCTGGGACAGACCGGTGCCGTCAGCAACAGTCGGAACGGCCAGCAACTTTCCTTCTGTGCATTGGGGAGCTCCGGAGATGAGAATCGCCTGGCGGTGCTCCAATGATCCAAGAGAGTCCTGAAACGTATGTCATACATGCCAATCCATTATCGTCCACTGGAATATGTCAATCCACTGTCGTCACTGGAACATGTTAATTCACTGTCGTCCACGGTGAGGGCAAAACTGACCTTCATTACTTTACCGTCCCAGTGGACGACAGCATGCCTCGGAGATACGAAGGATTTCTGCACAGCTGTCGACACTTCACAACGATGTGCCACTCTTCCACGGCGAGACGTGTCCTTCGAGATACTGAATTTGTCCAGGTCTGCGGGCGGATCTGCCGAACGTAGGTCTGCCGCCACGACACTTGCCACCTATGTGCGAAATTGAAAGGAAATTGACAAGGATGCGTATGGTTTTTATGTGACAAAATAATCACTAAATTTTCCGTCGTTACTTCTATTATATCTTTGTCAAGGAAAGATCATTACTGATATATACACACCTGATTATTGGACATCCGGAAGTGATCAGCCACTTCAATAACAGCCGGTGCATTGAGGATGCGGTGAGGAAGGCTGATTGATACAGTTGATTCTCTCGGCTGTCGGTATGGTGGTTCTAGCTGTGATTCGGAGTTGCTCGATGATCTGCTTTCTATAGATTCATCGTCGCTTTCAGTTTCGGTTCTTAATTTCGTTTTTGAGGTGCCTGGCTCATCACGAGATTGTTGTCTTGAGAATTGCCGTTTTCTCTTGACAACGAACACTTTATCATTCCCACTCATTGTTGCCTGGCGCAGGCCCCGTTGATCCTCATAAAATTTAATATCTTCTTGTTTGTTTTTGTCTGAGAGCAGTCGACTTTTCTGTATCTCTTCAATAGCATCGGGAGCTCCGATGTCCCAGAGCTTGTTCAGATTTTCTGAAAACTTCTCCCTGCCTTTTCCCGCGTCACTGTCTCTCATCTTGCTCTTCTGCAGCGAGCGCCACTCTTCCCACAGTAACTCCAGTTTTCTTTCGCAGTTACGCCTCGTGATCGTCTTTATACGTGCCATGTTCCAAAATGTCAGAACATTCGCCACCGTGTCTTTTACGGCGGCCTTCCTCTCAGTAGTTTCCTGCTTGGCATAGAAGAAGTACTGGAGAACTTGATGGGTGGTTGGCAATTTGGCACCACCGATCGAGGAAGATGGCTGACCAATTAAGAAGACGCCCGTGGCTGACCTTAGAGAAGGTGATGCTGTTGTTGCTGCTTTCTCTTTTCCAGAATAAGTAACTTTCAGAGTCTTCCCACTCCTGGTTGTTAACAGTTTATCCATTGTACTAAAGTCTAGACTTATCAAACAAGAATCAATTGACACAGTTGATCTGTAAAAAGCAAACCGTGATTAGTAAAAATATTGTTCATAGACATAGCGTGTGTGTGTAATTGGGATTTTAGGATGCGCCAGCTACTGATGCTATGATTACGTCCATAACGGGGGACAAATACGGTATTTTAAATTTTAATGTTATTTCTAGGTGAGTGTAAATTCTAAACCACTTGTCCGATCAACTTGGTAAGTATCTGAGAGGATTTCTTTCACTGAGAGGATTCAGAAAACATGGTCATTTGATGATTTATCTTTATTCAGTAAAAAATTGTCAATTTGGCCAAATTTCCAAAATTGGAATTTTCAAGGTCGATGCGCGACCCCTAAATATTGATTGATTTTGGTAAAAATGGTGTCAGTGTACTTCCACTGAACCAAATCATGGGAAAAACTTTGAGCAGCTATAATTTTTAAAAAAAAGTGAAAAGTGATCCACCCTAGACTGTACAATGTTTTTCCAACATGAAAGATTCGATGTGCACTGGTAAAGCATCCGAATATTTAAAACTGTAACCAATTATACTGGGTAGGTGTTTAGAGAATATTTCCATCTGCGATACATGAAATAATATTGGTTTTAATGTTTTATCACTCACACACTTCCTAGAATGAACACCATACATCTTCTACAAAGTTCAGGGGTAAAGGTTCTTACTTCCTTAAGTAAGAACTATGCACATATAAAATTTACTAACACACTGGCGATCTATTTGAGAGAAACGTTTGTCCATACTTGTCCTTTTTGTTGGACAAACGATACTCGTCCCGAAACTCTACTAAAAAATTCGCATAAACCTTTACTTACAATTTCGCTGCGCACCTCATCATGATATACATGGATGTAGTGGTAGAAATATTTTAAACTCCCCATAATCACAAGATTTTCATTCTCTGCCGCAGTGTATGCGTACTCGGTGTAATGTAACATGGTAAAATACGTTTTGTCACATCAATCATCAACAAGGTTCACAACCCAGATCCTTTGTTTCTTTTCTGCAAGCATTGATTCTTTCACTTCACGCTATATGTATTCTTTAGCACAGTTTAATCCTACAACATATTCCATTACATCGTTTGAGCCACGAAAACCCGCAATGCTCTCACCAGAATATCCATAGAGTATTTGGACGTCTTGTTCCTTATACCTCGCACGATTTAATGTGTTCTCATAGGTTTCAAAGGAGGGATGACTGTAAATTCTTTGAGTGTTCACCACATCTGTAGACTTTAGCGAGCACCACTTCAGGAATGTAGAGCCTGCAATATCATCGGTCGCCATCGTTATTTTTCGTCTACACGAGAATTCTTCAACAAGTTAAAGATATATCTGAGAACCAGGGCTTGCTGGGTTCAACTGAGTACGCAGGGAGGAGATATGTCCCGCCAACTGGATTAGGAGCAGGAGTCACGTGACACTTTTTATTGGTGCGCAACATACAGTAGGTGGTGCTTAGATTTTTCATGCACACACACACACACACACACACACACACAAAGGAGAAAATGAAACGCTAACTGAAACGTAATTTATTTTAAATACACGTAATAAATAGAAAAAATAAATAAACTGTAAAATTCGTCAAGTAAATAGACTCTAGTACATACTATATAGTTATTAACGAATATTCATGTCCTAGGGTATTTAAAGGGAACAGTGTTGAAGGTGCCAAGCACCTGGTATCATTTCTTGTATGTTTTACGACATATCTTCGTACCCCTAAGCTCCTTCTCGCCCCAACTTTTGTGTCCGGAAGTTATGAGTTCCTACAACCAGGTGGGGTGGCTGGTCACCCTCATTTCCATCATCCTCTAAGTTCACTAGATCTTTGAGAGAATCAAAGTTAACGATCTGACGGTTGGCCTGGTTAAAAGTGATGCCTTTAACCTTCACGATATATTTGTGATCCTCCACTCTCACGCGTACCCCGTAAGTTTTTGATCCTGTTGAGACAAACGAATCGGCGTAGGCGCTGCCTCTATACTCATCCTTGATCTCGACAGTCAACTCTCTGAGGAATTCTCCAATAGGAGGCATATATTCGCCTTCCTACTCCGTGAATATCATGCTATGTGTATCTGCATACAGAACCCGTCGGCCGAGAGAATGCAACACATGCCATAGCGTATGCTGTTGTGAAACTGGCTGCATGTATATATGTGACACGTAATGTATCTGTAGCCAATTCGGTTCTGTTGGACTTTATTATGTACGTATTACCCACATTCACGATTTCCATGACTTCTTTATTGATGGCAGTTGCGTAATCCCACACTTTGTCATAACCTTCAGCAAGATGGACGTTCTCCTTTTCTGTATTCTGGGCAAATTTCCCCCAACGACTATTTAGACAACTTTCCACTAAAGCGCTTACCAGAGTTCCACACAATTTGGCCCCATTAGAGCTGTATCCCTTCACGATCACGGTAGCGTTGAATATATGCCGATTCTTCATTTTCGGTCTCAACTCCTCGTGGGCATCCTGATGCTTCTACCTTATCCTTCAAAAAAGTATTTATATACGGTGTGAGAAATTTGGGGAGCTTCTGAAACCTCCACACCTCATATATCTTCAATATTCTGTCCCTGTGACGAATAGCTAGGGACAGCTTAGGACTTGTAGAAACACCTCTGATCTTCCACTGGTTGGTTGTATGATTACAGTCCCCACTGTTCTCCTCTGCGCACATCACACACAGAGGGAACATGAGTTTATGGGCTATAACAACGGACAAGATTGGCATCCATAATTCGCGAGGGGGAAGCACATCTACGAAAGAAGGACCAAAGTAGTTGTCGTTCAAATTAACTGAGAACTCTTCGATGGCATACAGGGCGGGACCGACGAGTTTACGGGATACGTCTACTGGATACGGATTGTTCTTCATCATGTAAGGGTATAATTAGCAGAAATCGAAGTAATGAATTTTCACCCCTTCCTTAGCTGGAAAGTATAGTTTAAAGGAGTTTATGCGTCCTCCAAACAAATTATCGCCGCATTTGAGGGGTTCCAGCACCATTGTAAGTTTGATAGCCCTTAGTTCTTCGCGATACTGCCCATCGGCTTCCACCCAGGCATCATTTTTGTGTTCTCACAAAACCTTGTGAGTGAACTGGGAGCTTATAAGTTCATCGAGGGCACTGGTCCATGCGAAACTATCGGCAGGAGATCTGCCATGGATATCTCCTATGATACCACACTCATGACTTGGGCATCCATGCTACCAGCATCTGTTAAAGGAGTACGCCGTCTTCTTACCATTGGCGCGGTCTTCGCTTAGACCATCTGCCCAAAAAACGCCCATTGATCTTAATTGCCAATGCCTCCGTGTTGCGCGCATGTTTTATGTATACACCTGTCTGCTGTTTTATATGTGTGAGCCAGTAAATAGCCTTATACCTATAACTGCGCGGAACGACTCGGGGAATGACGGTTAGCGTGTCTTAGGCATGAAATTATTCTTGAATACGGTAAAACACAATGACACGATCGTAGTTGCGGATTGTAGTGGATCACAGTTGAAACGTGTTATGAATATCCTTCTAAAGGCTTAGAAGCATACTCTAAGTATACGTATGTCATTCACACAATAACGCTCACATTTATCCGCTATATTGTAATGATTATCTTCATTGAACCTGTTGAAGTAGTGCTCAAATATTCACGGTCGCCTGCACTCATGCTATCATAGTTAAAGTAATGTTTGGGGGTTGGTAGCCCTACTTAATTTAAAGTATCATGAGTGAGTAAAGTGTAAGGGAAATACCATTTTGAAATTTCAGCGTCTACGCCCATCACCTTGGGTACCTTAGCTAATTTACAAGGTGTGAATAACAGAATGTCTTTAAACTGAACATTTCCTCTTATCTGCATCTATGTAAGCTTGTTTCCTCTTTTCAATGGATCACCTGTAAATATCTCTCAGGACTCGAGTTGAAGCAACTCCTTATAAACGAATTCTGTACCAAATTTTGCAGCGTTATGGGCAAGAATATACACAGTCATTTGTTTAATTGGTCCATTAGCTTGACAATATAGGCCACAAAGAGTTTCACTGGGTGTCGATTGTAGTCGTCTTAAAAATGTTTGTTCGTTTGAAACATTTGCGACATTCATCACACTCGATGTTCATGCACTCGTCACAGATAGTCTGACTTACGAGCAGGTGGGGAATAACATCTTTGGTTTCTGGGTCCATGTATGTCTATGTCATAGTATACAGTCATAGGATGTTTATTTTTAGGTTTGGTGTCTTTCTTATAACAAACAGGCTTTATACCATCCGCCTTATATTTCTCATAGCATGTAGTACAACAAATTTCATCACATTTATGCTCGAATTTCCCACAACTGTCCATCCTATGAAACATGCAGCACTCGCAAATTCTCATTTTCCTACACGTCCTATTTGATTTATGGAATTCAAAACAGTTATTATTGAAAACCGTGCGTCTACACACATTACAGTCCCTCTTCTCAGCTTCAACTACTCGACTTTCACATTTGGGGCTTTTACACTGCTTGCATACCATGTGGTAATCCCAACGTTTCACTACATCATCTGTAAACTCGAGACACCCCTTACACAAATCATGATGCCTGCCATACTTACGGCTTTAATCATAACTCGCGTAAAGAACTTATATTGCGAATGGGGAGGTATGTTGTCTCGGACAAACCTAAAATGAGTAGGGGCTTTGTACATTCTCTCACACTACTTTTAAAAACGTACATAGTCCTACGACGATCACTCAACCCAATTACAACTTTACAAACATCCATTTCCTGGTCTACCTTCTCAACTCTTCAGGCCCCATATTACAATCAAATTCGAGCCTGCAGTCTGTAGCCAGTTTACGTGCACGTTACACAACCGGATTTTTTTTAAAGCTGCATTTAGCACAGCAAACATATGAGCCAAGACTATTGCTATAAAGCCGCAACCGCGATCGAGGTTTGTGTGGTTTCTAAATATTTGATAACAGTCATTGTTAAGAGTATAAGGTGTAGCCGTATGTTTTGCAAAACGGAAAACGTGGTCTATGTCTACCATGAAGTTCTCCATATAAAAATCGGTACTGCTTTGAGAGGCCTGCATTATATGCCCCAAAAGGAAAGGTACTCTACATCTAGGCAGCCAGATGTCTGTGGGGTATTACTACCCAAAAATCGTCTCCATTTCCATCATTTGACCCAAACTCAATGGACAGTCGCGTCCTGGCTTCAGGTCCATCACTGCTATGAAGGGCAAACCCCACAATACGTTCAACCACAACCACGCGCCGCAGTCCGTGTTCAACACCGTTGCTATACATGGATTGCGGGTTGACCCTGACTACGTACCGGTTTTGTTTAACCTACTTCGCAACATCTAAGGTCATATGACGGAGGGGACCTACAGCTTTACGTTGGATCCGAACCACGGGTCGCTACATAGTCTGGACGCAGCGGACGGTCTCCCATCCAACTACTATCCGACCAATGTCGCTTAACTTCGCTGATCAACGGGAAGCGGTGTTACGACATTGGCTACGACGTAGCCCCGAATGATGTGCTACTGTCTACAGATTAAGGGGTTGCTGTCGAGGAGGAGGGCACAGCGGGGGGTGGCATTGAATAGGAATAAGTGGGTACAATTTTATTTGTAGAAGGAGCAACTCTAGGGGTTGTGCCGTAAAAAGTTCTATAAAGGTGAAAGAGCACACTGTTATTGTAATTGACGATCTCATGCTAGAAATGGATAAAACGTTTGCCGAGATATTTACAGTATTCTCCCACCATCTTAACATACTGTAAGTGTGTTCTTCATCAATCAGAATCTATTTTTAAAAAATAGATACATGCGCGATGTATCGCTAAACACACAATATCTATTCTTATTCGCTCAGCGTCGTGATGTATCACAAATTGGGATATTAGCCACCCAAATGTTCCCGAATCGCTCTAGAGTTTTTGGACGTTTATAAAGAAGCTACAAGACAGCGTCACGGATATTTGTTTTGTGACCTTCACCCGCGAAACATATTTAGGATGCTTCTAAGAACGAATATATTCCCAAACGAGGCTGAAACGTGTATATCCCAGATTGTCAAAGAAGTTAAAGAAACACCGTGATTTAATAAAAATCTATCATCGACTGCCACGAACTCTCCAGCACCTGTTTGTTAAAAATATTGACTCCGACTTTTTAAAATGCATCTGCGAAATTTGTCTTAAAGTTATAAAATGTAATGTACCAATGAAGACCTCTCAGAAGTCTCGCTTACGTCTTTACAAGAACATAATACACGCACTGGCTGGTAAAAGACAAACTGTGGGGAAGAAAAAGCGAATTATTGTACAAACAGGTGGTTCATTCCTACCCATCTTATTTTCAGTTTTGGGCCCTTTATTGTTTAGTTTAATATAATCAAGAAAGTAGTCGTGATTCCACACGAGGTGTACTCTTCATTATAAGACACAAAGAGTCAACATACGGTCCTAGATCCCCGGAAAAACATACTTAAAAGATTGGAAAGCGAATTGGTGAACCTACTAAACAGTAAAAAGCCTCTTGACGAGAAAGGAATCTTATACCAAAAAGCTCTGTAAAAACTTCTTCATTATAAGAAACCCGCGGATTCGCCGTAGTTGTTAAAAATGGGAGCGAAACTGATCATTGTGAACCTACAGAAGAAAAAGCAAAGAACAACGGTGTGAGTTTGCAACATCTCGAGCATGTATTAATAAATAGTCTCCCTCATACATTGAGGTATAAAGGACTAAGTCTTTATATTCTATTGAGTGAGGATCCCATTATACTGTACAATGGTCCGATACAGGTGAGGTTTTTGTTGAAGGGGCAAAGGTACAGGGCTCGAACATCATTGATATCGTACATGAGTTGGTGAGAAAGTGGGATAGCCCATTACCAAAAGGATGGGAACATAGTAAAGCTAGACTACAGCAAATAAACATTCCGAAAACGCTGATAGGTAACCAGAACAGGTTGAAAGACTTGGGGGCAAGCAACGCATGTACCACAGCAGAGAACACGTTCGACTACGGTGGTAGCTTCTCTGAAGAGGAAGAAGAGACCAAGCAGCAACGCACAACCTACCCGCCCGCATCTAAAATACGCAAACGGCTAACATATTAAGAAAGCACTATTACGATATTTCTAATCGAACTGCTTACTAGGGTTTTAATAAATTGTACAGAGGTACTTATGCTGCAGGCTTCGAGAAAAATGATGTCGAGAGGTTTTTGCGTGACCAGGATGCTTATACACTTCATAAACCGGTGAGAAGAAGATTTAAAACTGCCAAGACAGTATCCGCATCGATTGATTCTATTTGGCAGGTTGATTTAACTGACATGCAAAGGTATTCGGCGTATAATGGCGGCTATTGATACATACTATTTATAATATATGTATTCTCTAGATATTTGTGGCTAATACCCCTTAAAAAAAATCGCCTGAAACAGTTGCTAAAGCTACAAAGCGCTGATGTTGACGGAAAACAGGATCCCCGGCTATTTTTGCATAGACATGGGGAAAGAATTTATAGGTTGAGCTTTTCAGAACATGTTGGCTAGGGCGGAGCGTTTTTACACTTTTTTCGATTTTCATTTTGTAATAGCGCGGAAAAGTGGCTCTTCCACGTCAAAAGTGAGTGTGTAAAATCTCACAGATCTGCAATAATATCTGCCTCCGCACGCGCGTTGAAAATCCAAAAAATGCACCAAAATACGCATTTTTTCAATATTTTTCTTATAGTTTTAATTTTCATCCTACCTTCTTGTAATAGCGACGAAAAGCATCCTAAAGGTTTATTTTAGACTAGTTTTAAATATTTTTGTCCTGCGATAATATCTTCTGCCACCTGAAACGTTCCAAAATACGGAAAAATCCGCATAAATCACGTATTTTGCATATTCAGCCTATACGCTAATAAATTCACTTTGTACGTCATGTAGTACTCCCTCATCGTTCTAGAAGCTTCCCCACAGCCTGGTATGGTGTGTTGCTCGTCATTGCCATATACGGCAATGATTCAGTGAGTGATGACTGATGGGTCATGACTCACAACACTCTACCAGACCTTCTTGCTCTCACTTTCCCGCAGTGTTGTGCTAGCTACGTTTCGGGTAAGATGTGGATTGTGTTGCTCTTGCTGTTAATACATCTTTGGAACACGACAACACGTATATGTGGACATATACTGCATATTTTAGTGCATAATAATACGTTGGTGTAATACACAAAACTTCTGCAGAATGCAAGAATATTTTATGTTTTAGGAGTAATTTCTTAATTTTTGTATTAATTACTGTGTTTTTCACAATGTCAGTATCAGCTCAAGCAACAAGAACTTCTTCAAGTTGCCCTATATTTGGGGCTCCAGCTGATCTAGACAAGAGGTGCCTTCCAACCTATAAGGACGTCATGAAATATTTTCATCAAATAAGGTTGAATCTGAAGACATCGAAGAAAGAGCCTACAGTTGCAGAAATTTCGGGTGTTCTCTCAAAAACTCTCGAAGATTTGTGGGAAACAGCCTCTATTCCTACTGTTTCTCATAACCGTGTCGTTCAAATGATTAAAAATTACTATGAAAAATGTCAAAATCTTCTAAAGTCAATAAAAAAGAAACAAGGTAGTGACTCATTCAAAATTAAATTACAAACATTTCAAAATGAGGCAGAAAACAAATTATTTGACATCAGTGCTTGAAAATGTGAAAATTTTGATAAGTGTTCATGTGAAAACCATCTCAAGGTTCCAGCAATTGAACAAGACTTCCTTAAAGATCAGAGAACAACAAGAAAATTGGCAATAGGCTCTCTTGATGTTTCACAAACTCGTAAAGATCTAGCAACTATTGCTAGAAGACAACAGAGAATGAAACAGTATGAACCAAAACCATCTACCAGTAAAGGACAAGCAACTGAAACACTGTCATCAACATCAAGTAAAACAGAAGGAGCGGATTCTGATTATGAACCGACACAGAGAATCAAATCGATGGAACAATCTCATCATGGAACAATCTCATCATTGGCTATAGCTTGTGACAGAACTGATGTGTCAGACAGGTCTGCTGCTATAATTTCTTCGGCTGTTCTTGAAGACGTGGGAATTATAAACGAAAAAGATTTAAGTTCAGTAATAGACAGATGCAAAGTAAGGAGAGCTAGAAAAAGAGTGAGATCTATCATTCAAAAGAGAGATTACGAAGAAACTATGAAGAGTATCTACTTCGATGGAAGAAAGGACAGAACTGCAGTACAAGAAAAATTTGGTAGTAAAAGTTATCAAAAAAATATAACAGAAGAACATGTCACTTTGCTTCAAGAACCAAACTCGCATTATATTGGGCATGTAACTCCCGCTTCTGGCTCAGCACAGAGTATATCTTCTGCAATTTTGGATTTTTTTCGCTCGAATGAGATTGATACTTCAGAAGTTAAAGCCATTGGATGTGACGGGACAGCAGTTAATACCGGACCAAAAGGAGAAGTGATAAGAAGTATTGAAGAGCACTTTCAGAGAGCACTCCAGTGGCTGATTTGCTTGCTTCACACTAATGAACTTCCCTTGCGGCACATAGTGACTGACATTGATGGTAAAACAACAGGTCCTCAAAGTTTTACGGGGCCTATAGGAAAAGAGTTAATTGATTGTGAAAAGAGACCTGTTGTTGAGTTTGAAGCAGTTGAAGCGGAAGAAATTGTAGTTGACAGAGATGATCTGAGCACAGATCAGAAATATTTGGCAAAAATCTATGATGCTGTGTCAAAAGGTGAATGTACTCCCTCTCTAGCTCAAAGGAAACCAGGCAAAATGGCACACGCCAGATGGGTGACAACTGCTAACCACATACTTCGTCTCTACGTTTCAACTGAAGAACCTTCAGACAACATTAAGTGTATCGTGGATTATATTATGAAAGTTTATATTCCAATGTGGTTTCAAATCAAGAGAAATTCTTCAGCAACACAGGGAGCCAAACACCTTTATCAAATGATACAACGCTCGAGGTCGTTGAGTGCCCGCTGTATAGAAATAGTTGATCGTGTTATTCAGAGAAATTCCTATTTTTCTCATCCTGAGAATGTTCTCCTTAGTATGATTCACGATGAAGCAAAACATATCAGAGAATTAGGATGGAGGAGAATCCTTAAAGCAAGAGATTCTGAGTCAGCCGCAGTGAGAGTGTTTAAGTTGACCACGTTGAACTTTCAGTGCAGTGAGTACTACAACATGATTAACTGGCAAACTTGTGAGCTGTCAGAGCCTCCTCTGACAAAAGTTCTATCACGCTCCGACATCCTGAACTACAGTATATCTCATCAGGAGATGTACCTGATTTCATCCCACGCTTTCTTTGCCACACCCTAGCGGTTGAACGGCATATAAAGCTAGTAACAGAGGCTTCAGCTGCAGTATGCGGTTCAGAGGCAAGGGATTGATCTATCAGAGCAAGATTAGAATCCAGAAAGAAAATGCCAAGAATGGAAACAAAAAGTGACTACAGTGTGGAGCTTACCTAAGTCCGATAATGGTAGAGTGGTTGGGTCAGGCAGGGAGGAACTCGAAATGCAGCCACCTCCACGTGGTGAGTTCAGGGTTATTTTGTCAATATAGTACATTCAATATTGACGAAATAAGCGAGGAGCTGCATGCATATTACATAATAAGTCATCAAAAATAAACCAAGCATATGCAAAGTAAACTGCATTGGTGGACCTAAATTATTTAATTGCTCAAATATATAAACTTCTTATATTACTAAAATATGATATAATGTATTGTTAATTGCATTACTTAATACATAATTAACGAATAAAATGTGGTGTAGGGTCGAAGTTGACCATAATAGCGTCATTATAAAATACGTTATTTATGTAAATTTTCCCATATTTTGGAAAGTTTGCGGAGGCAGAAGAAATTATCGCAGGACAAAAATAATTAAAACTAGTCTAAAATAAACCTTTAGGATGCTTTTCAGCTTGGAGAGGGGAGGTGCAGTACTCAGTAAAAAAGTAACACTAAGGCCGAGGTATTATGACACAGTCGAGGATATTGTGAGAGACTTAAATGGGAGTGAAAAGTTCAAATCATACGTCTGATTTAGAACACGAAATCGTAAACAAGGACAATCCGGCTCATACTTTTTTGCTAAAACGAAGGCTAACATAAACATTAAGGGCAAAAGACTATTCATAATTATACCTGAGGGTAGATATATCCTAGCCTTCTAAAGAGACACTTTTCACGAGGCACAACATGGAATGTTCAGTTTATTGTACCAGCTAAAATTGGAGAACTTGGCCGATGGAGACCCTCCCCCATACATGTGCTATATTCACATCAACATCATGACCCATCAGTTTGTTGTGGATACCCAGGTTCAACTGTCGCGTATCGCTCACATTCTCAGTCATAGAGGAAAGAGTATGAACATTAAATACGACAAGCCTCATTTTGTCAAAGTCGCAACTAACCTACTAACAAGTATCTCAATATATATATATAAGGACGATTGAGGGGGAAAAGTAAGTTTGTATTCGGTGACGGGGGCTTAACGGTGAATCTTCACTTCCGTCGTACTGCGATGGAATGACCCAAAGGCCTTTCACAGACTACCGAAGTGTGAGATATCAGGGCGCGAGCGGGATTGGATCCATTTTCTCAACTATACTGTGTACGTCTGTCACCTTACTGAAGAGCAGTGCCAGATATCTCGGCAGGAAAGCCTTACAATCAGGTCTTAACACGGTAGAAGACATAATGGCGGACCTAATCCGAAAGAAGCTCTCAAAAAACATTTAAAACGTACACGGGATGAAATTGTCAAAGATGCCAAGAGATAAATGCGTGGTGGTGGAAATAAAACCCGGCAGAAAAAGCGCACTCTACGGAGGAAAAAGAAGAAGAAGAAGGGGTTGCCAACTCGAGGTGTTAAACATAAAAGGACTTACAAAAGAGAAATGTAAACGCATGAAACATATGTTTGACCATTTTTTTAACTGATATAAGCTAAGACTGCTTCACTCCGGGCTCAGACAGATTGGTACTTGCTGTGGGAGGTAACACTATTTCTGCCGCGTCATGCCATGTTTCATCCATCCGAGTAGTTCACAATGCTGTAAATCCGAGCTCGCCCTCTTTGATATTCCTCCGACACAGACGTCTATTGAGAACAGCGATTTTATTACAGGTAATCCGTTAAACACTATTAACTCACCGAGTGCACCTATAGAATTCGTGATCCCGAGCTCAGGCCCCTACTTTTTTGAACCAACCTGTGTGTATATGTACAAAACTGCGAATAGCGTATTCAGATGGGTCGAATTGTGAAAATGAGTACAGCGTATATCCAGAAACGAACTTACTACACACTATATTCAGTCATTGTGACGTGTACTTAAACCAAACCAACATTTCGTCAGGGTCTGGGTACTACCACCTGCGCTCTTATCTGGAAAATATACTCATCTTTTCAAAAGAAGCGAAGGACACCTTTTAACCGCCGAAGGTTATTATCAGCCTAAAGATGAAAGTAGTATAAAGAGTAAATTTTAAAAATCTAAAAAGAAGTATTATGACTGTTAACGCCGATTGCACACAGATTTCACGTTCCAGACGTTCCTTGTGAATGGGGTAGATAGAAATTAAAACTCACCCGTACGAGGCCTGAGATTTGTTTAATTCTGCGTGTTGACCAAGAAGAGATTGCAAAACCTGTGGTGATTTATATTATGGAGATATATCTCTGCATATGAGTGAAATTAAGCTTTGCTAAGCAGATGGAAATTTAGAAAAATTTACTACATGCCACAGTGAAATACCCAATTAATAGAGTCCAAATGAAGGTATTTACAGTCCCTTCAGGTTTAACATCCAAGCAAAGAGAGTATGTTGCTATCGGGATCCTGTCTAAATTGATATTAATTGGAATGCAGGGAACACGCTTCTGTGAATGGAAAATACAAAAAAAAATGCATTTAATTTCGAAAATTAAGGCCTTCAAAATGTAACCCTGTATGTCAACGGGTTGGCTTCAGCGAGGCCACTGGAAGCAAGCTACGTATTCTACAGAACACGAGTTTTCACTTTGCGCGAGAGCATAAAACAACCTAGCGCATAGCGTCGTTGCCTGTGACGGTTTAAGAACCGATGTAACCCAGAATGAATTCGCGAGAGAGTTAACCTTTACACTTTCGATCTCTCCCCCAACTTCAGCCAGAGTATAAACACCCACTTAAGACCCCAGCAAAGGGGAAATATCTCACTCAGACTTGAATTCGACACCCCAATAGTCGATCCTATTAGCAAAGTAGTTTATCTTCAGTCTCAAGCCCTAAGCGAAGTTGACCGCTTTAGGAAAGTCATGACGGACTTCCAAAAATGGAAACGGTTGCACTCCAGAGGGCGATGAAGAATGACCGCATCATGCGTGCCAAATTTATCGGAGTGTTTGCGAAGAATGAAAAAGGTGAAACTTCCAACCACGAGAGACTGCGGCGCACTTATTGTTAATACAGACGTGAGCAGTGGAGAAGAGCTCCATTGGATTGCCGTTTATTTTAAAAATATGGAACGAATGTCTTACTTTAATTCACTAGGAGAACCCCCATGGAATGATGCTATTATTTTAAAATTTTTCGAACTGCAAATTCCACAAATAGTTTGGAATCCCTATCTTTTCCAGAGTTTGTATAGCAATGTTTGTGGACAGTATTGCGTCTATTTTCTCACACATATGACTCGTGGAAGCAAATTTGCTGATTTTCTAAAATTATTCGACACGTGTTACTCTAAAACTAATGATGAAATGGTTTGTGTAAAGCTAAAAAAGCGGCTCCCTTTAGTAGTCACACGATGTGATGTGTGAAATTGTATATATATATATATATAACGCTTTTATTTCCTTAAGATAAAATTGGAATGTAAGTAAATTGTAACGACAATATCTACAGCTATTAATTATTTTAATTTGTTCCAAATATGCACAATGCGTTGTATAGCTTTTAGCCTTATAATGTGTTAATTTATAAAATGTAAAACCCAATATTAATTTGTGTAACGCTTATGGGCAAATATTATGTTCTGTAACGATTTAAAAATGTAATAAAACATCAAAATATAAACTTATAATTATATATACTTATCATTTTCGGTCAACAAAGAAAAACACATTATTTTTGTAATTAATTCGCATTCGCGTTCTGATTCTCTACAGGGCTGTCGATTGTATTGTAAAAATTCTGTTCCATCACCCTCTTTCATATCATTGGTGCTAAGTTGGATTTCCTCCACTTCGTTCCGGAACGCTTCTGCAAACAGCTCCATCTCATCTTCACTGCTGTTTTCTAAAGAAAAGCAAACTTATTCCCTTTAAAGTAAGTTTTATGTAAATCGCGTATATATGTGTTTACTCAAAATTCAAAATAAATAATTGGTGCTGCGATTTAATTGGCAGTTGCATGATAAAATGTCGCTGGCATCGATAATATATATATATATATATAAAATGCGACTCGATCATTTGTTGAAATTAAAAAATTAAGCTCTTATGCAGTAAAGGGCTATGCGCATATATTGTTTTTACTTAATATTCAAAATAAGTAATTAGTCGATAGTTGTATATTAAAATGAAAAACCGTCGAAATAAAATTATCTGGTAAAAAGATTGTTCGTCCAAGACTAATTATAAACTCTAAGAACGCTCTTTAATTGCGTAAGAGAAATAGCTATGGCAATCTTTCTAAACTAAAAAATAAATCCTCCCTATATTTCAACTAGGTAGAACTCCAATATATATATATATATATATATATATATAAATCAATACATATAGAGCTCAAAATAAACCAAAATTTAAGTGTATTACCAGAAACCGCGGGGTCGGTATGCGAACATATATTTTTTTGACTTACAGTTCGTGTGTAGAACAACGTGGTGCATTCATACCGTCCATTGCCCCCGGCTGTGTGGTTCTACAAACGCTGTCAACCTCTTGGGTTGCAAAAAGCGTGTAATTATCTGCATCTTCAAATAACAGTATCCCTGAAGTTGCTCTGGAGAATGTTAAAAAAAATCACTTCAGTATGCTTCCGTGTATATATATATATATATATATCCCTGTAAATCATTGTATGAAACAATACTTACATCATGTCGTCATCTTTAAAATCGGATTATGTAACGTAGCGATCGAATTCTTCTTTAAAGGAACCGGGCCCTATGTCTAAACGAAACCACATTTTAATATACAAAACCGTCTCTTGTGAATACTATATATAAAACAACGAATTCAAAATTATGTAATGAAAAATTCTCTGTAGAGTATGAGAGATGTCTTCACTTACATCGGCACATTGTCACAGTTGTTACCACTCATTGTGAAAAAAATGAATGTCGAATGCGGCCTAGGGACGGAGCTGCTTCTTTTTTATGTGGGGAAAAGCCCCCCCTTTCAAGCGAAGCCAGAGTAAGAAGGACCCTCCCAAAGATCTGAGCACATTCAGAACGCTGTGTTCTCACGGTGTACTATGTACGGTGGGCGTGGCTTGAGGGTGGATCCAATCACTCGCTTCAAGTGTACGAAAAATAAAGCGCCTTGATTGGTATTTTATTCGCTGTTCGGAGATCCCTTAATTTCTACGTTATGTATACAGTATATTTCTATATATATAAGAGGAAGAGAGAGAGAGAGAGAGAGAGAGAGAGAGTTACAAGGAGTTACAAGGAAAAGAAGCACCTCAAAAGACCTTGCAGGCCATACCGAGGAAGTACCAATGGCAACGTTTTCTTGAACTGATCCACAGAGGAACTGCTCACAACTTCTGCAGGTAGCATGTTACATGTGTCACAGATCTTATAGGTAAAGTAATTCCCACACACACTAGTCTTAAACCGTTTCAAATCCAACTTCCAACCATTGTTGCGAGTTGAGTTATCATTTAAACTAAACATGCTTCTAAAATCGACATCGTTGAACCCATATAAGAGCTTAAAAACCTCGATGAGTTGACCGCGCAGCCTACGAGATTCCAGCGAAAACAAATTCAGGGCGCTTAAGCGTAGATTGAAGCCCATATGCCTAACGGAAGGGATTAAATTTGGGGCCCTCGCCTGAACTCGCTCCAGCCTGTCAATAACTTTCCTAAGGGTGAGCGACGAGAACTGCACAGCATACTCCAAATGCGGTCGGACCAGGGAATTGTACAGAGAGAGCACAATCTCCTTGTTCCAAAATCGAAATTGCTTCCTCATATAACCCAACAGCTTTTCCAAATCAGTGGCCTCGATATTACTCCTCAACATCGAGTAGTCCGACTTGGGATTGGCGTAGCCAATGTGCATCACCTTGCATTTACCCAAGTTAAACCGCATTTGTCATTTTTCGGAACACTCTCCTATCCTACCTAAGTCCGCACGCAGTTGCTTGATCGCTTCGGGCGTCCCAAGCGAATTTGGCGATCCTACTGATGATGCCAGCATCGATATCATTTATGTAAATGATAAACAACAGTGGCCCCAAAACGGAACCCTGAGGAACCCGACTAGTGACTGGGGCGCAACCCGAACTAGCCCCTTTAATTACAACCCTCTGCCGCCTACTCTTCAGCCTGTTTCCAATCCAGCTATCTACTTCCGCACCGATACCCAGCGTGCGCACTTTCGCCATTAGCCGGCAGTGAGGTACCTTATCAAAGGCTTTCTCAAAGTCGAGATAAAGTATATCAATCGCCCTACTCTTATTATATTTTACATGACGTGGAAAAACTCGAGCAGGTTGATGAGACACGCCCTATGTCGTCTAAACCCATGTTGGGAGTCTCCAAGCAGCTTGTAGGAATCCAAAAGGTCAACAATCCTATCCGCTGTTATCCCCTCTAATAATTTACCCACAACCGAAGTGAGACTAATAGGACGATAGTTCCCTTTGCTTCCGTGATCCTGTTTCTTAAAGATAGGGGGTCACGTTGGCTTCCCTCAAGTCACCTTGCCCGAGAGAGAGAGAGAGAGAGAGAGAGAGAGAGAGAGAGAGAGAGAGAGGGAGAAAGAGAGAGAGAGAGAGAGAGAGAGAGAGAGAGAGAGAGAGAGAGAGAGAGAGAGAGATCTATTCACCAAAATTGAATGATAATTCCTTTACATTTTTTAAATTGAATAAGCTACCCACAGCGAGCCTTAAATAGATCATGGTTGAGTTGTCAGCTATTTTTATTGCGAAGGTATTAAAATCGCACTAAAATGTATAAATCGAAATAAATAAATATTTAAAGCTTTCTTTATAAAAGTTCTTAGGCAGTATATACTCGAAAAAAGACCGATAAAGTCTTCACGGTCGCTTACAGTTATGCTCTCATAGTTGTTCAGGGAGCGGAGGTCCTACGTAGTTTAAAGTGTCTTTAGTAAGGAAAGTGTAAGGGAAATGAAAATTGAGCCCTCCAATATTAAAGGAAAAATTAATTGTTTGTTATTATAATTAATTCATTAAGTAACATTATTTATATAATCGGTAAAATATAGGATCCACCATGATGAAGATATACACACACACACATATATATATGTGTATATATAAACATATATATATATATATAAAAACATATATATATATATATGTGTGTGTGTGTGTGTGTGTGTGTGTGTGGTGTGTGAATTGAAATGTGGGATGATCGATTCTCATTGGATATTTTAAATTTTACACGATTATCAAATCAGCTCAAAGCGTGTTTATAAGAAGCAAATATCATAGTTTGAGTTTGTTTGTTTTAGATGGGAGACACCAAATGGCTCATCTGGGGTAGTTCTTTTGTCCTGTGACCTAAAAATTAATATTTTTCTGATCAGAGTCTCGCTAATGGTTGTCTGTACTTTTAACCTTTGTAGATAAATTATGTATATGTGTCGGTGCCTTATTTTATTTTAAGCGCCAAACTTTCACGAAATGATAAGAACATAATATGTACTGAACGGAATGAAGCTTGTAGATAAATTAAATATATAATATATATATATATACAGGTCGTCCGATAAGTGAGTGGCGATTCTATGTCAGTTAGCATAGTGTACTAATATCTTTGATATCTAATAAATGTCTATGCTTTTTTCAATTAAGCTAGCTTCACATGAAATCCAAATTTTTAATTTTGCAGTAATTCATGTTTATTCCTGTTTGTTCTGGTTTTTCATTGTTTTATTTTTATTATTTCTAATTATTGGCGTTGCAATGGCTGAGGTAGACGCACGTGTTGATAAAAGTTGTGATCAAAGTCCCTACACATATGAAGCACGGATATTAGCAGCAACATGGTGGCATGAATCTGGAAAAACCAAGCATTGCATGAAGGTAGTACGCGAAAGATTTGAACAAAGATTTAATGATGTGCCGCCAAAGGGCGAAATTATTAGAAAATGGGAACACAAATTATTCACAACTGGGATGATAATTGATAAAAAACGCCGTGGTCGCCCCAAAGCAAGAGCAAGATTGGAAGATGATGTTCAAGTGTCAATTCGACAATCGACAACCAAAACTATTCGTAGGCGTGCATCTGCATTAAATGTTCCGAAATCAACACTGCATGATTTGATGAAAAAAGACTTGCATTTTAAAGCTTTCCGCCCAACCTCCGTTCAGTTTTTATCGCCACAAGATAAAATTGTCAGAGTTAATGCTTGTCATCAAATTCTTGAAGCTTTTTCAAGTAAAGCCGAGAGAGATCGTACGTTCTTCAGTGATGAATGTGCCCTTTATGGCGATGGCAAAAGCAAATTTTCGTTTTTTTGGTCGAAAGAAAATCCTCATTATTATGATCAACTAAAACAGTATCCCCCTCGAATCATGATATGGTGTGCAATATCAGCGCATTGTTTAATTGGTCCATTTGTGTGCACTGGTCGAATTACTTCAGGAAGTTATATCGACATGTTGGAGAACAGATTTCTACCCACTTTAAGAAATACGAATATTCGCAACCCTATTTTTCAGCAAGATGGTGCTCCAGGACACACCGCTTTCGCTGCGCGTGAGTTCCTAGAGAGAAATTTTCCTGGCAGATGGATCGGAGAGTATGGTCCTGTACCTTGGCCTCCTCGGAGTCCGGACTTGACTACCCCGGATAATACCCTCTGGGGAATCCTCAAGATGCAGATTAATGGCCGTGAAAATCAAAGTGAATCTGATCTGACAAAAATCGCAGAAGTTGTGTTAAGTGACATCAATGAGGATAAAGAACTTTTACAAAAAATGTTAGACAGGACATGGAGACGCATACAGCTTGCTGTTCGTGTAAATGGCGATCAGGTTGATCCCTATGACAATTAATTATCGAATTAATTGTAAGTTTACTAATAATAAAATTCCATCTAATAAAATTTTTATTATCCTTTATCTTTTATTTATAAATTGTTCCCGAATCGCCACTCACTTATCGGACGACCTGTATATATATATATATATATATATATATATATATATATATATATGTGAGAGAGAGAGAGAACATAATTCAGAACGTTATTATTAGCATAAAATTTCTTTACATCAGGCATGAGGTCACAAGGCTTTATATCATTAGCTTGCATTGTATTATTTGTAACTTTGGCGCCTGTTTGGTTATTTAAACACATTTTTGTATATAGAAAAGAGATATATTGATGAATTGGTGCCTGAAAGCAGCGATCTGATTGTGTGGGTACTGGGTGTCTCGTAGGCGTACAACGATGCCTTTATGCATCATGAGGTTTTCATATCCGGAACTCACCCCAAAATGTCAAAACTAAGTTTATATATGATATTTAGAATGGCGTATATATTGTATATTTTCTTGCGGTGGGGCCGAGTGTAATGAGTTGTAATAAAAGTCAGCGAGAGAAACGTTTGTAATGAACCGTATTTCTAATTAAACTTTCTAATATAGCATTTTTTATATAGTCGTTGAAGTTTTAGCCATTTAAATGATATATCCAATGTGTGTTCTCCAATCGCAACAGATTTATAGTTATTTATGTTAATAATACCTGAATATATTCAATATGATGATAATTAGGCTTAAAAAGATGAAATACATTTTACAAAATTTTTATGTACGTTGAGCTTAATTTTTATATTTTAATGAGGCGAACTTTATGTATATGAAGTTATGTTATCAGCTTTGGTGCTTTAGTGACGCGACGGTTCCCAAACTCCACTTTATTTGTAGAGATATCAGTTTGTGTTTCTTGACTACATTAAGTATATGTATATGTATATATATATATATATATATATATATATATATATGTGTGTGTGTGTGTATATATATATATATATATATGGATGTATGTGTATATGTAATGTATTAAATAAGCCATTGTATGTTATTTCTGATTTGACAACTGTTGTATCATATATACATATTTTAATTCATCTTTACTGACTGCATTGTTATTCTTGTTTTATGATTCGTACAAATATATATTAAAGAAAAAGAGCAATGTAATTGTATGTTATTTCAACCTTTACACTCTGGTTGTGTGTGTGTGTGTATATATATATATATATATATATATATATATATATATATATGTGTGTGTGTGTGTGTGTGTGTGTGTGCAAAGCGACTGGCTGTATTCTCTTACTGTTTCGACTGGCAGGGTTTCATTTTAAGAATTTGATGTGAGAGGAGGTGCCGCTCCAGTTAGCCTATATATGTATATATAAGTCACTGAACTAAATCGACTGGCTGTTTATCCACTAAAGAAACTGGCTGACAGGCGTTTACGCCATACAAATGGCTGGCTTCCTAAAGCCGACTAGGTTGGTTTGTGAAGAATTCAAAATGCATCGAGTCACCTCAGCAAAAGGATGGAGGATGGATGGATGGATGGATCTCTCTCTCTCTCTCCACTTCTTGTGTTTTATTACCCTAGTTAGTTTAGGTTACCTACTCCCCCTTTGAAGGGTCTAGCCCCGGCCCTCTTCATGCATAACTCCCTCTCCCCCTTCATGCATAACCCCCTTTCCCACCTTGGAGGGTATAGCATCCTTGTTGCACGCAATGCTGCAATTATTGATCATGTTGCATTCAATTGATTTGCCTTCTGGATTTTTGCGGGTATACTATTCACCCATCCAGCTACTGAATAAACACAACATCGCTTAACCTCGCTGATCTAACGTGAAGCTCTGTTGCAACATGATCATGAAGTAGACCAGTCAAATAACCACAAATATTTTACTCTTAACATAATAAATTTGGTGATTTACATATTCCTCTCGATAAATATGATAAAGCTTTGCATGAGTAGTTACGAACTGTTTTCTTCCACAACGTAATATCAAACAAGATTTTTTCAATATCGAAACTAATAACCATTTTTATTATCAGAGAAGAGAAATAAAAAGTGAAACTGCTTCAAATTAGAAACTTTTAATATAAGTAGATAGACGTGCAAGTAGAGACAATATAAAAATATAAAATATAAAAATATATATATATATATATATATATATATATATATATATATATATATATATATATATATACGGATATACATTGCATCTCAACCGTATAGTGGTTGGTGGAGGAGCGAGAAACATCTGTTTTATTTTTAATAAGAGTCCAGTAAAGTCTAAAGCTTGAGGGCCAAATTGAATAAAATAAATAGTCAAGCTTCACAATTATTTGTCATTGTAAATTGTAAAGCCAATGTATTTATTTTACTATTGATAAAAGTAAATAATTTTTTACACGGGGAGACTATAATATCAGCGTTTGACATTCAATTTGAACCTTAAACAAAAAGTTAGGCTAGGTTAGGTTATATTATGTCTCGGGAAGAGAGAGAGAGAGAGAGAGAGAGAGAGAGAGAGAGAGAGAGAGAGAGGGGGGGCTAGTTTTGTTTGGAAAATAATCAATATTGTTTCATCAATATTTATGGCACCCTTTGCACATATGCTTAATCATCGCAGGATTATTAATTTAGAAATAACTGAAGCTTGAAAATGTCGCAAATTAACGTACTTAAAATTCTCGTCCGAGACGGAGTACTGAAACATTTTTATTCATTCCTACGGGTATTTCCTGTGATCATTAGATAAAGCGCGTGATAGGACTCTTAGTTGCACGCAAAACCTGCACGCAATTACGAATATGATCTTATGAAACACTGGAGGCATTTGTTTTAATGAATTTGACCTCATTTTTATGAGGGATTTAGTGACATTGGGGATTAAAACTGGAAATCTGGGAAGGCCGTATCGGTTTATGGTAATTATTTTACGTTCACGTAAAATAATTTTAAAAAAAATTGTGGGAGGGAACCCAACGCATTAACCGAAAGCAATAGAGATAATACTCAGTCGCAGAAAATCAGATGTTTCAGATTTTATTTTTAAACGTGAACGAAGATAAATATATATATATATATAAGTTCAGATTAGAAGATCGTTTATGATATGTAATTAAATTTTTGTTGTGGAAAGAAAAGAAAAGCTTTGGTCAGCAGGGGCTTAATTGAAAGAGAGAGAGAGAGAGAGAGAGAGGTTCAGAATGGAAATCTGTTTATAGCCCAGCAATTAAATTTTTTTTGTAGAAAAATAATGATTAGCGGAGATAAACACTAAACGACGGGTCATTTGCTGAAGAAGTTTTAATCTTTACGGTCTCTCTATAAACTCCTGCGAAAAGAAGATTTGTATTGGATTTTTAATTCGAAATTATCTATCGTTTCCGACAAATTCCGAAATTTTTAGAACGAAGATTAACTTAAATATTTATATATTATTTTCCATAAATTTTTAAATCCTCTACTGTCCAGCTTTTAATTAGGCGAACATTTTCGCAGTCAAATTTTTTTTTTTCGCGTTGATTTTATAAGGTAATAAAAATTATATATATATATATATATATATATATATATATATATAGCACCAAAATTTTATATTTTTTATAGGTGTGCTGATTGTTGTGATGTTTTGTATGGCTTAAAGTCAAAAATATTTGTTGAAGACACTAATTTATAATGGATCAAATTCGGGGTGATTATCGGATTGCTGTTCTTTATTTTTTTTCAGGACAAGGCTGCATGATGTTTTGTATGGATAGCCTGCGTATATTTCCCCGCTTGTATATGAATGTATATTTATTTTCAATATATTTTGTGAAATTGGATCAAATAATTTGTCTAAATAAAGAGTGATGTGATTGTGTTTTATTTAATTCTTTCGGTTGTATATAAAAACGTTATTATCATTATTTATTTATACAAAATGGATAGTTGGGCCTTATAGGTCAGTTGGCGGGTTAATCCAGGGCGTGTCAGGTGTCCCCATTCGTGGAGAGACGCGAAACGATTTGATTTTCGATCTTGTATTCGAGAGAGAGAGAGAGGAAGGGTGAGAGAGTGAGAGGGCGAGAGGGAGAGAGGGAGCGAAAGAGAGAGAGAGAGAGAGAGAGAGGGAGGGAGGGGGAGGGAGAGATTGGAACATAATTTAACCTAACTGCGCATGGATTGACCGACGAATTTAAGGTGTAAAGATTTATGGCATGTAACAGATGTCGCCATTCGTGGAGAGGCGTGAAACCTTTTTGTTATTTTGATCTTGTATTCGAGAGAGAGAGAGGGGGGGAGAGAGGGAGGGTGAAAGAGTGAGAGGGCGAGAGGGAGAGAGGGAGAGAAAGAGAGAGAGAGAGAGAGAGAGACGGAGGGAGGGAGGGGGAGGGAGAGATTGGAACATAATTTAACCTAACTGCGCATTGATTGACCGACGAATCTAAGGTGTTGTAAAGATTTATGGCATGTATCAGATGTCGCCATTTGTGGAGAGGCGTTTTGTTATTTTGATCTTGTATTCGAGAGAGAGAGAGAGAGAGAGAGAGAGAGAGAGAGAGTTGAGGTTGGAATGTGAGGTTAATTTAAACGCGTATCTTATCACGAATCTTAGAAATCAGAGATTTGCTAATAAAACCAGGATTTATCTTCGAACAAAATCTATAAAAATTTTCTATAAGTACAATCCAAGCTTAATATCCAAAATTTTAAAATCTGTAAAGAAAGGTGGGTCCCTTCATTTTGCCTGACCCATCATAGCATAACAATCATTCCTTATTTACCATTTTTCTTTGCGCTTTTTATATTTTAAAGTATTAAAGCGCTCAAACGTTCAATGGTGCTGGATCCTCTCAAATGCGGTGCTAGCTTATTCGGAGGAAAGGTATGAGTGTATGGTAACGCATTTTTAGGTAATAAAAAATGTATATTTATATATATATATTAGGGTGACACTTATTTTCGAAAGTTTGAATTTTTATCGGGACGGGCGCGTTTCTGGTTCCATTTTGTCAGAAAATATCGTGTGTAAAATATTTTTGAAATAAAATAATATTTAGAACTGCCTCAATACGGTCAAAGTTTGTATATTTTCTCGAAAAGTAGAAATTTTAGATCATGATCTATGCCTCTAGCAAATAAAATATCACTTCTAGTTTGTTCAAGCTACTAATCTTGACCTAAAACATATAACTGGACTTCATACTTTCAACTCTAGGTCCCCCTCAACTCGAGTATTAGCCCCTCAAGGGGGGGGGTATCATGGGCGCCCATCTCCCTCTCATTGTTGCCTACTTTGCAGAGGTCACGGTGGACTTGCGGGCGGTTGGGAAGTCACAGCGGTGCTTCTCGACCACTTGTAAGAGGAACTGCCTTTGGTCTTCACTCTTGGTAAGGGCCAGGTTGAAAGACTGCATCAACGTCACCCCGCGCTCCGCGAAGTCATTGACAACTTGAAGGGCCTGGACTCGGCGGGATGCGGCGATGAAGGCTGGGTCCGTCCGCCACTCCTCCGGATCCTTGAGCAGGAAGGCGGTGCTGATGTCCAGAACCTTGAAGAACTCCTTTGATGTAGTCGTTGTGAACTTGGCCAATGTATTGTTGGCGATTGAGGCGGTGGACAGGTCCACATTGATACGCCGCGGGGGATCCTCCGATCCTTCCTCTTCTTCCATCGCTTTAATCATCTCCCGCTTTGTCGCCAAGTCGATACCCTCGTCGAAGATGGCCAGGGTGACGAGGCGCTCGCTCAAGTACCATAGGTGCCTGGCGAAGACTGTCGCCGTCGCCTTGGCCACCGCTGAGTCCGGATAATAGACGAGGGCCTTGAGCAGCGCGAGGTCCGCGGCTGGGGCCGTTGCCGGGAGCGGCGCTTTGTACCAGGCCGTCACGTAGATGGACACGGCGAAGATGGTGAATCGCCGGATTCCAGCCGCTTCGCCTGACGACATCTGAAACTGTTCCCGGAACAGGAACAGTTTGATGGCATAAATGACTTTTGCCATCCAGCGCGCGCGATGGAAGGCGCCGGGACGAGCGAACCGGGCACCCCGCTTGTTCGGACCGCCCAGCACAATTACAGAGAGCTCCAGAAGTTCCCTGTAGTCATCACGTGGATGTTGACCGTCGAGGAGGCGGCTGAATTCGATCAGCAGGTCGTCGCGGGCGTCCTTCAGGTGCTGCGGCATGGTTCCATCCTCGAAGGGCTTCGCTTTGGTTTGATCGATGAAGTCCCACTGGGCGGCGAATCGTTTGAACAGGAGGATGTCAGGACCAGTAGAGGGACCGAGGCACGCCGTGAATGCCTTCTCGCACACCAGTTCGTGGATGTGGTGGCGGCAAGCCAAATGAAGCACTGTCTTCTCGAGTTTCTGCTCAATGATATAGCAAGCTCCTCCTGAGAGTCCTGTGTTTGAGGCGGTGGTGTCAAAAGAGAGGGCACAGATCCGTCCCTTGATGTCCCAATCCTCGAGGGCAGAGAGGACGGCTTCCGCCATGGCGCGGCCGGTGCCGTCGGGGAGGCTGGGCACAGCCAGAAGCTTGTCGACGTTCTCCCCAGACACCAGAACTGGAAGGCGATCTTCAGCAGGGCCTCCGTCAGCCGCTGGTACGATTTTCCCGTCCCAGTGAACGGTCAGCGGCACAGTAGGATGGAAGGCTGCCTTCATTTCCGCTGCTGCCATAGCACGGAACTTTGCTCGGTCGCGGCGGGAGGATTCGCGGTTCAAGACCAGCTCCTCAGGGTCGTGGCCCAAGCTCCTCGCAGCCGCCGACAGCAAAAAAACACCTTCTCGGTCGGTAAGTTTCGTCCGATCCATCGCTGCGGAGAGATCAGGGGTGATCATCTTTTTCGACGCGCGGAATCGCTTGGGTGGTAAAGGGGTCGTAGATGCTTCTGCATTCGACGTGGACGGGCCCGGGAGAGAGAGCTCTTCCTCTTCTTCTCGGCGACGACGCCGTGTCGGTGACCGAGTCGGGCTGCTTGCACCTGAGCTGGAGCTCGATGCCAGTTCGACGAGTTCTTCTCGGCTCTCTCTGTTCGCCCTTTCATCATCTTGCCTGCGGCTCCTTTCCGCTTCCTGTCTCCTCGCACGCTCCTCCTCAGTGTGCAGCGTCATGTCACGTGTGGAGGAGATGCGGCCGCGCCGCACCTCGGCCCTTTGTCCCGTCAGGAACTCCCTGTCCTCTTCGATTGTGATCATCGACATCGCCTGTTCGTGTGCGATGTCGAAGAGGCGGTCAAGGGATGAGAGGAACTCGGCCTCGTTCCTGATTTGGGTCACAGTGCGCCGTTTCGAGTTCTTGTTCAGAGCCCGCCACTTCTCGTACATTCGGAGAACCTTGTCCCTTGCGCGTTGGTCTTTCTGCGTAGGAATACGGGACCGCTCCCAGAATTCCTTGACTGCGGTCACTGTCTCAGCGGCTGCTTCCTTGATCGGCTTCTTGACGTCAAGGTGAAGGTGGAAAAAGTACTGAAGCGCTTGCTTTCCCGTAGGCAGCATGCTTCCTGTGATGCTGTGGTCCACGGTCCCCAGGAGATAGACTGCTGTTTTAGATCTTGTTGCCGAAGCCATCACGTCGTTTCAGAACTCACTGAAAAAGAGAATGAAACACTGTTAGTGTTGGCAAAACTCGTCCCAACCCATTTTCTACTTAGAATAACATGTTCTTTCGCCTGTATCAATATTTGGATAAACTCGTGTTACACCCTGTATAATACCTCATTTTAGTCTTCTGTACACCAGTGCGGAAGACTAAACCAACGACTCTGACCGTCCGTCTGTCTGTCTGTTGTCATTTTTCAACTCAGAAACTACAGCAGCTATCGAAACGAAAACTGACATGATAACAGAACGCCATGAGTACTTTTCGACAAAAAGTATAAACTTTGACCTCGTTGAGGCAGTTCTAATTATTATTTATTTCAAAAATATTTTACACACAATGTTTTAGACGGAATGACACCAGAAATGTGCCCGTCCTGATAGAAATTCCCAAAAAATGAAAAACACCCCAAATAAGTGGCACCCTAATATATATATATATATATCAGCAAATTAAAGATGAAAAAGACCGTAATATTGGACCTCAGTCAGGTGGAGAGTGAGATAATTAATGTAGTTTGACGTTTACACAAATTTTTAGATGAACTTTTTTCCGGAAATTTACATATATATAGAATAGCTTTTGCTTTCCGTACGAATTGTTCATTCTGGTGAAGCTTACACTTCACTTTAGACCCACTTTTAAATGGGGAAGTGCTTACACGAATTTTTAGATGAACTTTTTTTCCGGAAAAAAAGTTCGAATTGTTCGAATCTTTACACTCCATATATATATATATATATATATATATATATATATATATATATATGAAAATTATTTCACGAAGGTAACACGTGAAAAATATTTATGATGAATAAAACCACGAAGGAAAGGAAACACAAAATGGTGCTCAAGCGCTTTCGTCTAATGACATCCTCAGGAACACTGAAGTACATAAAAAGGGTTAAGCCTATATATAGGTTACAGAAAGAAAAAAAAGAAAAAATAAATAACATACATACACACACACACACACATATATACATATATATACATACATATCTATATATACAAATACATACATACATACATACATACATATATATACAATAAACAGAGAAGTAAAAATAATAAAAAAAATAAAAAATTAAAACCTTAAAGGATTACCAGTGAGGCGTACAAATTTGTAAGGAAAAATATCGATTTTTAGCACAAGATCAAATGGATTATAAAGATACAAATTTATACTGGAACTCTGCCGGGTTTTAACACAATGCTGCCTATGGTCAGGTTTCGATATATATAAAAAATAAAATGCAAATTAAAAGTTAATCGATTTTTAGCACAAGATCAAATGGATTATAAAAATACAAATTTATAATGGAACTCTGTCCGGGTTTTAACACAATGCTGCCTATGGTCAGGTTTCGATATACATATATAAAAAAATAAAATGCAAATTAAAAGTTAATAAAGTAGAAGACAAGTTTACCAAAGATTTAATGTTTTACCCTTCTTATCTAAATCTTTTTTAAAGGAATTCAACATAACAGGATCGAGTTGAAAAAGACCTTTGCTTATGTTGAAGTTATTTGAAAGTTGGATAATATATATATATATATATATATATATATAACGGGTGCGGCAAAAATAACGCCCTTTTTAGTTTATTCTCTTTTATTGAAGGAAATAACTCAATTACAGAATTTTAAGAGAAATAATAAGGTTTTTAAGAAAAATACAGCATTTTAAGAAAAATAGTAGGTAAGTACTTTCTCAGTAAAAACTAAAAAATAACAAAATGATACAATATAAAACTAAAAAATTATACTGTATAAAACTATAAAGATACAATTATTAAAAGGGCGTTACTTTTGCCGCACCCGATATATATATATATATATATATATATATATATATATATATATATATATATATATATATATATATATATATATGAGAGAGAGAGAGATAAACAGATAAACAACATGATCTAGTGTGCAATAACGGGGTCCTGCCCCTACGAATCGTGGAAGGACGTGCCGGGTCTCGACCCCGCCTCCCCTTAGGCATACTTTTAAAGGGGAAGTGCTTACACGAATTTTTAGGTGAACTTTTCTCGTGAAATTTACATATATCGGCTCACCTTTGCTCTCCGTTCGAATTGCTCGAATCTTTATATTCCTCCTTAGAGTTTAACACGGATCATTAGGTCACCCTGGCTATCACCACGCCACGTCTCGAACCCGCCTCCACCTTAGAGTTTAACGCTGATAATTAGGGCGTCCTGGACAACAATCACGATTTTTAGATGAATTTTTTCCGGAAATTTGCATATATAGGCTCGCCTTTGCCCCCCCACCGTACGAATTGTTCATTCTGGCGAAGCTTTTCACTCCACCTTAGATTTTAACACGGATCATTAGGTCACCCTGGCTATCAACGCGACGGGTCTCGAACTCGCCTCCACCTTAGAGTTTAACGCGTTACGCACATAAACAGTATAGATGTACGGGGCTCCAATAAACCTTAGCTCCCCCACCCATGGCCTAAACCATTAGAGGTACAGTAAAACTAAACATACCTTACAAAAGAGAATTTAATCATGCATTTAATGATAAACAATTAGAAGTTGGTGTTCCCGCCATTGGCTTCCAAGACAGTCTGAATTCGCTTTGGGTAGCTTGCCAAAAGTGACGTGAATAGATCATGATCGTTACACAAATTTGCTAAAACAGTTTCAATGTGTTGCGTCATTGTATCCTTCGAAAATCGATTTGCTGCAGGTTCTTGAAACAAGAGACATTCAACCTTGTCCTTTATAACTGATCCAATGTGTTCACAGACGTTCAGGTCAGGAGAATTTCCTGGCCATTCTTCATTTCCAAAGAAATCGATCTCATGGTTCCGCAATAACTGTTGAGTGGCTAATGCCTTAAAGCAGGGGGTCTTACCGTGCAGAAGTGTGACCTGATCGACATCCATAACATTGTTTGGGTTTCTTAGAAAAGGAATGACATGCTGGGATAGAATAATATCACGAAAATACTGTCCATCCCAACTCTGACCATTTGGCTTTAGCACCCACATGAGCTTCTTTGCAGTGAACAAAACAAACACACTAACACAGTCTGGACTTTTTAATAATTCGCGATAATGTTCATTGTCATCGATTTCATCTGGTGTTGTGGCCCACACTCGATCATTTTGGTAGTTAGGCCGACGTGTTACGTAAACAAAAAATTCATCGGAGACAGCTAAATGCATGAAATCATCCATATCCCAATCTTCAAGACGCGTTTAATCCCAGACATTTGAAAGATTTGAAAGACGTTATCGTAGGCCCCTTAACGAAGATTTTTAATCGGTCACTCGAAACGGGGATTATTCCTGAAGACTTTAAATTAGCTAACGTCACGCCTATTTTTAAAAAAGGCGACCGCGCAGTAGCTAGCAATTATAGGCCCATTAGCTTAACGTCAATTGTCGGTAAACTTTTGGAATCCGTAGTTAGGGATCGTATTATCGATCACTTAGAAAGTAGAGATTTGATTAATAGGAGTCAGCATGGGTTTCGACGCCATAGGTCTTGTTTAACTAATTTGTTAGAATTTTATAACGAAATAGTGCACGAATACGATAGGCATAGAGCAGCTGACGTTATTTATTCAGATTTTAAAAAGGCGTTCGATACAGTTCGTTCCGCATAGGAGACTAATTGCGAAGGTCAAAGCGCACTGTATACGCGGTCAGGTAGCTAACTGGTTAGAAGAATGGCTTCGTGCTAGGAGACAGAGGGTCGTAGTTAATGGTAGTGAATCGGGGTGGTTAGATGTAGGTAGCGGTGTCCCACAGGGTTCAGTGTTAGGCCCATTGCTATTCGTAATTTACATTAACGACATAGATGTAGGATTGACTAGTAACGTGTAAAAATTCGCGGACGATACTAAAATAGGCGGTAAGGTTGTTAACGAGGACGATAGAAATAGGATCCAAGACGATGTAAATAGGATTATGGAATGGACAGATAAGTGGCAGATGCAATTTAACGTAGACAAATGTAAAGTTTTGCATATAGGTTCTCGCAACAATAATTACGCGTACACGATGGATGATAGGGAGTTAGCGAGCGTTGACGAGGAAGTAGATTTAGGCGTACGCGTATCTAAGGATTTAAAGGTTAGGAACCAGTGCCTGGAGTCTTGCGCAAAAGCTAATATTCAGGCCTCATTTAGAATATGCCGTTCAGTTTTGGTGCCCGTACTTGCCTGAGGATATTGATAGGTTAGAAATGGTTCAGCGTCGTGCCACGAAACTTATTCCGTCATTGCGCAATAAGCCTTATGAAGATAGGATTAAAGAGTTAGACTTGTATTCACTCGCAACTAGAAGATTAACGGGGGAGCTTATTGAAGTTTTCGAAATCGTTAATCACATCGATAACGTAAATTTTGACAAATTGTTCACTTTCGATAATAGTAATACTCGCAATAACGGATTTAAGTTGCATGGCAGACGTTTCATTACTAATATCGCTAAAAACTTCTTTACGTTTAAAGTAATTGATAAATGGAATAATCTTCCCGCGTCAGTCGTTCATTCTACCAGCGTTAATATGTTTAAGAACCGTCTTGACAGACATTTTAAAAATGTTAACGTTGTTTAAAATTAAAAAAGAAAGTTAACAACAGGAGCTCTGGTGGTGGTGCTCGAGGATGAGTCTGTTGACGATGAATGCCAGCTTGTGACATGCCAGCGTGTGATGCCAGCAATAAAATTAAAAAAAAAAAAAAAAATTAGACTAACACGAACGTAGATGTAGCTCGTAGCGTAAACTAACCCACTTTTTGTTTAACTTTACCTACTTTTTTACTTTGCATGTCTGTAACTCTCTTTTCTTGCATGTTTGTAGTTTCCATGGTATGACTGTGAGTTAAGACTGTGTTTGCATGGTTTGTAAGCGTTCTTATTTCACTTCTTTTCATCTTTCATCCCTCTCCTATTCTCTCCGACTATTTTTCTGACTTGTCGGCAGTGGCCGGCGGATGATGATGGTGTCTTTTTTCTCTTTTTCTGAGTGAATGTTAACCAACGAGTGATAGGTGTTGCTCATTACTTAACCCCTTATTCTCTTCTCTTCTCTTAACCCACTACTCTTTCCTTTCTCTCGGGCTAACCTTTGAGTGGATCTTAGGGTCTTTGTTAGCCTTAGCTTCTGTAGATCTGTAGATCTGTAGATAATGGGCAAACCACATTCTGTCATCGATGTTAAGTTGAGTTTTTCTTGGCTTTGGAAGTTCATGCCAATGCTTTAAACCTTGCCTATGACGGTACAGTCGAATGATCTCACCACTAACGATCTTTCCTCTCAACACTTCGAGCTCTCTAGAAATTTAGCACAGCTGTTTTTCCGCTTACGCGTACCGCTTTCAATGATGTCCTTTGTTTCCTGAGAGAGTGGCAAATTTTGGCGCCCAGATTTGGTTGTATCCATTTCACATCCACCCAAAGTTTCATTCCAATTTCTTTTGACGAAGTCCTCACCTCTTCGCAACTTTTTGGCAACCCATGAACGTTAGGGTGTGTCAATTTTGTCAACTTTTTTCAAATCAATTTTGGTAGTGAAAATATAGTCTTTTCATGTCAAAACTTGAAATTGGCAAACCAAATTTAAATAAAATAACCCTTACCTACATCAATTTTACCTTAAAGTTTCAGAAATTTACTCTTTTACTAAATAATAGGACATAAATTGATTAACTATTCATCTGTCACAGAATTATCCCACTGATCGCATATTGAGTGTTTTCAAGGTCATATAGTTGTTGTACAATGTACAAGTCACAACATGAATAGAACTGTCCCTCACTCTCAGTCCTCAGTTGCCTCTTAGATGTCATAGACTGTGGTTTGCTGTTATTGCTCTTGTACCCACTTCATAGTTATTCTGCTAGACGAATACTGCAGTTTAACTGTAAGTATGGATTATTGATTATTACAATTATTTATTATCATCATATTCTTCTGTCTAATTATGTTGTAATCCCATGAAATATTTTTTTAGTGAATTTTAGAACATCGAATGACTAAACTTTGAAACATCGTAATTGATATAAAATACTTAAATGTTTTTCTTTCTTTTCAGATATTTCTAAGATGCCAAAATTGAAGACAAGAGGTCAGTCGTCATGCCACTTAAGCCTGTTAGTCGGTACAGGCAAGGAGCTTCCCGTATCAGAACTACAGTGCGAGACATGCTGAGACTAGGGTTACTCCTTCGTGAACAAAATACAAAGGATAGAAGGAATTACACAGAGAAAGAGCTCATAAGGGACATGATTCCCTCTCTTCTGCATCAGTGGAAAAAAGCTAATGTGTTATTCAAACCACCTGTACTCAATCAGTATAGAACTATTGAGCTAAAATTTACAAAGCTGTGGCACAAAGCAGTTGAGACATCACTTGGTAAAGGAAAACTAGCAAAGAAAAATAAATTTCTGCACACACTTGATACTCTTCTTGACATTTTTAACTGCCAGTGTCCCATAGAGTTGTGTTCTGAAGCCAATTGTTCTCCTTCATGCAGAAGAGAACCTCACCCTCACATTGATTGTCGCTGTCCTCGTGAGAAGAAGATCCCTGTTTTGGAGCTGGCTTTCATAAAGGCGCAGAGAACAAAGGCAGGAGGCCAAGGAAGTATGCAGATTGGTTCGGCAGATTATTCAGAAACCAAAAACAGATTGTTATTGCTAAGAAAAAAGAGAAAATCCGAGAGAGGGAAGAAAGGAAGAAAAAGAAGAGTGAAGAAGCCACCCAAAGAGATGAAGAGCTCTATCAAGAGGTTTCTCACTTCTTTGAAAGCTCTTCAGATGAACAGAAAGAACAACATCAGATGATAGCTCCAAAATGCCATCTGAACCTTCGCCGAAGAGAATGAAATACAACACTAAAGACATCTCAAACATTGCCCTTGCCAGTATTCGCCACCATACGGGGCTACGAGAGACTGCAGAGATTGCCACTGCCGCTTGGATAGATGCAGGCCTCATCAGCCGAGAGGATACATCCTTAGTGATAGATCATAATAAGATAAGAAGAGCACAAGAAAAAATAATGAAGGAAATATCTGATCAGCATGAAAAAGATTTGAAGGAGGAAGGTCTCTCTCGCCTTTTGTTTGATGGAAGAAGAGATGACACAAAAGTTCTCCTAGAGGTAGAGGGAATGGACAGAAAGTTTCCCGGTCTCATCAAAGAAGAACACTACTCTGTGTGTTCCGAACCTGGTGGCCGCTATTTGTTTCACTTTGTTCCTGAAGCAGAAGTAGAAGGCAAGAAACATGCAGAGGCAATTGCTGATCAAATAATATGTTGGCTTCAAGAAAGAAGACTTGACAGTTCACTGCAGGCCGTTGGTGGAGACTCAACTGCGGTGAACACTGGATGGCAGGGCGGTGTTATGACGCATTTAGAGAAAAAACTTGGAAGAAGGCTTGTTTGGATTGTATGTGATTTGCACACAGGGGAACTACCTCTTCGTCGTCTCATCCAGGAACTTCATGGTCTTACAAAGAGCAACAACAAGTGGTCAGGCCCCCTTGGCAACATGCTAGATGAAGCAACGGAATTAGAAATAAATACAAAATTTCCAAAGGTCGAAGTAGGCCCTCCCCTTCCAGTGTTGGCTGAAGAAGTTATCAAAGACCTCAGCACGGATCAATCTTACGCTTATCGTATTGTTCAAGCAATCAGATCAGGAGAGTTGCCTCAAAATCTGGCTCTCTTGGAGATTGGACCCGTAAGTCACAGTCGTTGGTTAACTACAGCGATTCGTTTCTGCAGGATTTGGGTTTCCAAACATGCACTGAAGGGGAAAATGCTACAGAATTTGATGTTGATTGTTGAATTTATTATTGGGTTTTATCTTCCTCACTGGTTCAATGTAAAACTTAATCCAATGTGGATGGAGGGGCCCAACCACATCTTGTTTCAATTACAGCTACTGAGAACCCAAAGGAAAGTAATGGTGGACATCGTGTTACCTGTGGTGAGAAGGTCCGCTTGGTATGCTAGGCCAGAGGCAGTTTTGCAAGCAATACTCTGCAGCCAACGCACCAAAGAGCGAACTGAGGCTGTGGAAATCATTCTAAAGCTTAGAGGAACATCACTAGATGATGACCAGCTGGGAGACTGCTCTGTTCAGACAAGGAAGGTACCTCTGATAAACGTCAATGCCACGAAATTGTCAGAATTAGTTAACTTGAGTTCGGAAGTTTTGGAGCCACCACTGACAACATGTATAACAAAGAAAGATTTAACACAACTTAAAGAGGCCCCAATGCAAGTACCAAAGTGGCCTTCTCACACTCAGATTGTGGAGAGATGTGTGAAAATGGTCACAGAAGCAGCTAGTCAAGTTTACAGTCACGAGAGGCGAGAAGGCTACATCAAAGCGCAAGTAGCAAGCCGAATGCTGATGTCAAGGAACCGCAGCAAAAAGGACATGACTGCATTGGTTACTTTCAAATAAAGACTCTGAATGATATCTTATTGCCACTTTAAATGTTGATAGGATGTTTGCGCACATTTGTTATTTTGTTACGAATTTATGGAAAAATGGAATTTTTGAATTAAAATTGATGTAGGTAGGAGTTATTTTTTATTGTTTTTGAAGCAAGGATATTATTTTGTATGCTATATGATTACATTAAATTGCTACCAAATCACATGATTTTCAATTTAGTCATTTCACCCCCAAAATTGACACACCCTAATGAACGTGTTATAAAGGCGGCTCCAGCATCAAGAACTTCCCGAAATGTTATTGCTCGTATGCAATTAATTGAGAAGCCATTATATTATCACTTTATCAGCTAGAGTAATTTTAATACCTGCAAAAATAAAGAATTTTATATATTTTTATAATCACTAAAAACTATTTCGATATAAGTAAGCATGTAAGCTGCAAATTGGGGCAAAGGTTTTTTGGAACCCTTTACACAGTACCAACTGGCTGATGGTGCCCGGAGGCACTGTCTAATTAAGCCAACTTGTGAAAGTTGTAGCGTTTTCTAAACCTATCAAATCATCCTGTACTTGCAATAAAAGTAATGTTAGTGGATGGTTCACCATCTTGTCCGCAGACAGTGCTGTATACTCGTAGACGCAAGGTCTTCTCATGTAATACTAATCCACTCGATGGTGCCCATTTCTGAATTTGGTTTTCTATCCACACATAACCAATTTTTCTACCCTATTTAAGTGAACATTTCGTTCAGCCATTCTTTTTATTTGCACCTGCAGACGCTGCAGCACTTGCACTGATTCATTGATTCTTCATTTTATCGTATAGTATGAATGGTTAAATCATAAACGCCATATTTGTGCCCAAGCGCCATACTTCCTTGCCCTGATTTATGTTTATCTAAAATTTTAGTTTTGGGAGCTAAAGTCATTGCTGAGCCCATAATTGTTTTCTTCTCATTTGTAACAACATTACTTTTTCGCTTAGGTGCCATTTTCAATACAAAAAATTAAAGGGTAAAAAATAAATAATTATTTAAATCGCTGGAGACAAAAGTAAGCTAATCGCTGAAGACCACACACACAGCCAGATTGCTGATGGGTGATTCAGCCGCGCCTCAGTCGAGTTTTGAATGCGTTCTGCTCTAAGTTTAGTTTAAATTTGGCTTGTCAAACTGCGTCTTTAGCCGGGCGAACCACCGCGCCTCATGGGGTTTGGTATGGATATATACACTTCCTCTTGGCGAATTGGCATTTTCTGAAGACACGCTATGTGAGGATTTACTGTAAATGCTTTTTAAAAAATTAGGTGATTCAGTTTAATGCAATAATAATAGTAACTTTGCTGTTATAGTAACACTGGACAACAAATTAGAACTTTATCTTGTTCCTCAAGTAAAAATAGACTGATTCTGTTAGATTTTTGCACGCAAAATACGAATATGGATGGGAAATGTTTCCATCACCCACAGTTTTTGAAAAAACTGAATTTGAATTTTGTTATAAAAACAGGAATATGTAAGTATAATTGGCAGCATTAAAACTACACTTTTCGTGAGGTCCTGGGGCCGAATATGTACTGTGGCATTAAAAATGTTTAAAATAGCAGTTAGATGAATTGCACTTAATAAATATATATATATATATATATATATATATATATATATACATACTGTATATTAAGTATTAAATATTACCACTCTGTTAATTTTTATTTTAAAAAACAAAAATAAGGCTATCATTTTCTGAAAAGCTATATGGGTGATGGAAAAATTTCACTATTATTTTCGAAATCAACTCTAAAAAGTCGATAAAGAACCACCAACATTACCAAAGGAACAAAATCTTTCTTGAACAGTGTAATAATTTTATCAACTTGTATTTCTTTGCATCATTCACTTATACTCACAAAAAATATGATTTTATAAATGGGAGAGTGCAATGCAATTGCAAATGTTGCATAATGTTGCAAGAGTGCCACCCCACCCCCCATAGTGCCAACCCCCACCCCCTTAGTGCCAACCCCAACCCCAACAATGCCACCCACACACCCCTTTGTTGCAACCCCCACCCGCATTTGTTGCGTAACCACTTGTTGCTCTTGCAACCCCATTTTTGGGGTGCCTTGCAGCAAAGGGGTGGGTGGGGCTGTAACAAAGGGGATTGGCACTATAGGGGGTGGCACTCTTGCAACATTATGCAACATTTGCAATTGCCTTGCACTCTCCCATTTTGCGGGCATACGACTGAGGACTGATTAATATAACGCAAGGAATAAGTTATTTTTTATTAATTAGTAATTCTTCTTTGGTTTTACCTCTTAAAAAATTTTGAGGAAACAATGACACTTTATAAAATCATATTTTTTGTGAGTATAAGTGAATGATGCAAAGAAATACAAGTTGATAAAATTATTACACTGTTCAAGAAAGATTTTGTTTCTCTGGTAATGTTGGGGGTTCTTTATCGACTTTTTAGAGTTGATTTCGAAGATAATAGTGAACATTTTCCATCACCCATATAGCTTTTCAGAAAATGATAGCCTTATTTTTGTTTTTTAAAATAAAAATTAACTGAGTGGTATTATTTAATATTTAATATACAGTATGTGTATATATATATATATACATATATATATATATATATTTATTAAGTGCAATTCATCTAACTGCTATTTTAAACATTTTCAATGCCACAGTACCATATTCGGCCCCAGAACCTCACGAAAAGTGTAGTTTTAATGATGCCAATTATACTTACATATTCCTGTTTTTATAACAAAATTCAAATTCAATTTTTTCAAAAACTGTGGGTGATGGAAACATTTCGCATCCATATTCGTATTCTGCGTGCAAAAGTCTAACGGAATCAGCCTATTTTACTTGAGGAACAAGATAAAGTTCTAATTTGTTATCCAGTGTTATTATAACAGCAAAGTTACTATTATTACTACATTAAACTGAATCACCTAATTTTTTAAAAAGCATTTACAGTAAATCCTCACATAGCGTGTCTTCAGAAAATGCCAATTCGCCAAGAGGAAGTGTATATATCCATACCAAACCCCATGAGACGCGGTGGTTCGCCCGGCTAAAGACGCAGTTTGACAAGCCAAATTTAAACTAAACTTAGAGCAGAACGCATTCAAAACTCGACTGAGTCGCGGCTGAGTCACCCATCAGCAATCTGGCTGGGTGTGTGGTCTTCAGCGATTAGCTTACTCTTGTCTCCAGCGATTTAAATAATTATTTATTTTTTACCCTTTAATTTTTTGTATTGAAAATGGCACCTAAGCGAAAAAGTAATGTTGTTACAAATGAGAAGAAAACAATTATGCGCTCAGCAATGACTTTAGCTCCCAAAACTAAAATTTTAGATAAACATAAATCAGGGCAAGGAAGTATGGCGCTTGGGCACAAATATGGCGTTTATGATTTAACCATTCATACTATACGATAAAATGAAGAATCAATGAGTCAGTGCTAGTGCTGCAGCGTCTGCAGGTGCACAATAAAAAGAATGGCTAAACGAAATGTGCACTTAAATAGGGTAGAAAAATTGTTTTTGTGTGAACAGAAGACCAAATTCAGAAATGGGCACCATTTAGTGGATCAGTATTACATGAGAAGACCTTGCGTCTACGAGTATATAGCACTGTCTGTAGACAAGATGGTGAACTATCCACTAACATTACTTTTATTGCAAGTACAGGATGATTTGATAGGTTTAGAAAACGCTACAACTTTCACAACGTAAAGTTGGTTTGGGAATCCGCCTCTGCTGATCACCAAGCGGCCGAAAATTATCCACCAGAATTTTCTACAATAATAATTGAGGAGAAATGTCACAACCCAGCAAATGTTTATTGCAGACGAAGCCTGCCTCTTTTGGAAAAGAATACCAAATAGAACATACATTTCGTGGGAGCAAACAGCCAGTGATGGGCATCAGTAGAATGGGCGCAAAATGGACGAGGGCAAGAATGTTGCATTGCAACTACAAATGTTGATCAATGTTGCAATGTGTTGCAAATGGGATTTGGAACAAACGGGGAGGGGGGGTTGCAAGGGGTTATGCAATGAAGGGGGGTTTGCAACAAATCAATTCTGCAAAGAGGAAGGGATCTTCGGAGGGAGAAGGGAGGATGATTTCCTCCAAAGGGATAGCCTTAACCTAAGAGAGGGAGAGAAAAGAGAAAGAGGTCTTTGGGGGAGAAGGTGGGATATCCTCACTCCCCAAAGGGAAACCTAACCTAAGTCTTAACCTAAGAAGTCCGACGGAATCCGACGCATTATATGCATCCAGGGGCCAAGCAGCGGTTATATAGAGGGTCGTGAGTTGCCAGATATCACTTGTTTATTTATGGAGGGGTTACCAGAGAGCACTATATATTTACTTATTTATTGATAGATGAGTCGCCAAATGTTTTTTTAATTTAATTATGTTCAGGTATACCTTATTAGGGTGAGTTGCCAAATAATGTTTTTTATTTATATGAGGAGAGTTGGCAGATACCACGATTTATTTTAATTTTATTTACATGAGTTGTCAAACAATGTTTTTTATTTATATAAGGAGAGTTGGCAGATACCGCCATTTAATTTAATTACTTATTTATTAAATGCAAGAGCGACTTTCTCCTTAAATTTCCTCAGCAAGAGAACTATTTATTTAAACGATTACCAACATTGATAATAAAAGAAATACACAGGGTTCTTTATATTGTAACCTGATCCATTAACTCACTGTACATTTTAATGTAGTTTAAGAATTTATTTAGACGCAAATCGAGCCACACAAGAAAAAACGAAAATCATATTTGATTATTAGAGCCCGGATGTTCAGGCAAAATGCCATAAATGCCTTTTCGCCTATTTTTTAATATTTCAGTCATTGTGCCTATTTTACAAAGTAATGCCTATTTTGCCTATTTTCAAAAGATTGCGAAAATTCAGTAACGAAGTTTGTGAAAATGTCTTTGTTTTTATTTAATATAGAATAAAGTGGAAGCATGATTTCCACCTTTGTGATAAATAGAGCCTGGATGTGCAGGCAAAATGTCTTTTCTTGTTTATTTTTTAATATTTCAATCATTGTTTATTGTTTATTTTCAGGAAATTGCGAAAATTCTATAACGAATTTTGTGAAAATGCCGAAGGCTTGTGTGTCCGCTGAAAAAAAGTTGAACACTTTTGTCCGTGAATTTGGCAGCGACGTCTTTTCTACCGATGGTTCAGTACTGTTTTGCAAGATTTGTGAAAAAAGTGTGAATTATGAAAAGAAGTACTTTGTGTCGCAACACGTCCAAACTGGTAGACACACAGACGCTGCTCGGAAGTTGAAGCCAGGAAGCAAGAAAACGAACCTGTTGACTACATTTGCTGCATCGTCAAGCCGTCAGTCTTCCTTCTCGCTTGACTTGTGTAAAGCCTTTGTTGATGCCGGAATACCACTGTGGAAGTTAGAAAACAAGTCTCTGAAATCATTTCTCGAAAAGTACACAAAACAACAGATTCCAGGCGAGTCTACTTTGAGGAAGAATTATGTGGAGACGAACTACGCTTTGACGTTGCAGAATATTCGGGAGGGTGTACAAGATAAGAAAGTCTGGATTTCGGTAGACGAAACAATAGATGTAATGGGGAGATATATTGCCAATGTGGTTATTGGTACCTTGGAAGCTGCCATGAAACCGAAAATTTATTTACTAACAACAGAGGAACTACAGAAGACAAACAGTTCAACAATAGCGCAACTGTTCACGACATCACTGGCTTTACTTTGGCCAGATGGCATTAAACATGAAAATGTCATACTCTTCGTGACAGATGCGGCGCCTTACATGAAGAAGGCTGCAACGGCACTCAAGGTCATTTACCCGCGAATGCTACATTTGACATGTTTAGGTCATGCACTTCATCGTGTAGCAGAGCAAGTACGTGCATCATTTCCTAACGTAGACAAATTAGTTTCGAATGGCAAGAAGATTTTTCTTAAGGCCCCATCACGATGTCAGTTGTTCAAAGAAATGGCGCCGGAACTCGCAATGCCGCCACAACCTATTTTGACGAGATGGGGAACATGGATTTCCGCGGCATTATATTATGCATCAAATTTCGACAAGTTTGATGAAGTTGTAAAAAGTTTCAACGCCGAAGATGCTTCAGCAATTAGCATTGTCCAACAACTGTTACAAGAGAATTCTCTTCGAAATGATCTTGCATTTATCGCTACCTACTATTCAAGGCTGCCAGAGGCCATAACTGCTCTTGAGGAAAGGAATGTGCCATTAGTCGACGCACTGAACGTTTTTGAAACGATCGTTGTGGACATTTGTCAGGGGCCTGGTGATAAGGGCAAAGCTGCGCGCGACAAATGTTGCCGGGTAATTACTGCAAACAAAGACCTGGACAAAATTAAAAATATCGGAAAAGTTCTTGATGGAGAAAACGATACTAATACCGGGGATATGGATCCACTGTACGTTTCGTGCTTCAAATACGCTCCTGTTACATCAGTGGAAGTGGAGCGATCCTTTTCACTGTTTAAACATCTTTTGTCTGACAGACGACATGGGTTCACCTTCGAAAACCTAAAGAAAATGCTGGTCATTGGATGCAATCAAGCAGAATAGACTCGAAAAGTATTACAGTATTTCTTTTATTTGTTTGTTTACTATATATTCAAATGTCTAAAAAATAAATGCCTTTTTTGCTGCCTATTTTGACGTTTTATTTTGCCTTTTTGCCTGCCTATTTTGGACTTTATTAGTGCCTAAACATCCGGGCTCTATTGATTATCATTAAAATTTATGTTCAGTGAAAGAAAGATCTTTGTAAGATGGTCTCACGTTGAATGCAGTAAACAACCTAAATTCTTTTCCAGAAAAAATACATTTAACACAAAAAAAAATCAAACAAGGAACCTACCAAACTATCAATTTAAAACTAATTTGCGGAGTTGAAGCATTCCTATTTAAATATAATTTTACTGAGTTAATATTACAGTCAATCCTTTCATCGTCAATCATTTCATCGAAAGCAACTTTTTTATTCCAAGAAGAGTCTAACTGTATAAGCTCGTTACACATCAGGTGATTTGGCCAAGGCTACTCCAAAAGATCGCGGATAACAGGCTTTCACCCCGGATAAAGTAAAAAAAATTTAGTGATGAAATCCATACCATGTTACGGATTTCTCGTCTAAACTGTAGGTCTAAAGTGGTTCAAAAACAATGCTGCTTGACATCTTGTACTTTAGAACGGTTGCCTTTAGCATATAAAAGCACATGCCAGTAATATATATATATATACAGGAATGACAAAAGTAAATAGACATTTTCGGTTTGGATTTAGAGTGAATCACTGTACTGTGTATATATATGTATGTATGTATATATATATATATATATATATATTATATATATATATATACACACATCGGGTGTCCCATTCGAAATTAAACAACTTTGAAACTGTAATTTTTAAAGTATTAGTGTGAGAATGTTGAAACTTTGCCAGTTACTACAACATATGCATAAGATTTTGTCAGAGTGTTTTTTGTTTGTTTCAGATTGAATTATGTTTACCCCATAAGAAAAAGTGAAATGTGTGTTATGGATGGCTGAGTTAAACTCCCCTACTCTGGTGCAACGGCGATTCCGTACAACCTTTCACAAGGAACCACCCACCAGAAGAGACCTATATGCATGGACCAAGAAATTTGAGAAGACTGGCAGTGTTCTAAAAGAACACTCTGGAGGGTGAACAAGATCGGAAGAAGATGTTGAACAAATACGCGGCGCCTTTGGTAGTAGCCCGAGAAAGTCCATCCGTCGTGCCAGTGTCGAACTGCAGATTCCTCGTTCAACTGAAAGAGCGCATCACAGAAGCGGTGGACTCTGTAACCCCTGAGATGCTAGGCAACGTGTGGAGGGAAATTGAGTACCGTTGAGACCTGGTCCATGCTACAAATGGTGCACATATTGAATGCAGACAATAAAGAACTCTAATATATCTAAATGTTATAATTCACATACATCATATGAAACTTTATGACATTGACTATTTACTGTGTGAATATTACATTGTTTGCATCATTCAATAAAAAATTATAAGGTTTCAAAGTTGTTTCATTTTGAATGGGACACCCGATACATATATATATATATATATATATATATATATATATATATGATGAATAAAACCATGAAGGAAAGGAAACACAGAATGGTGCTCAAGCGCTTTCGTCTAATGACATCCTCAGGAACACAGAAGTACATAAAGAGTTACAGCCTATATATAGGTTACAGAAAAAAAAATATACACACACACACAAATATATATATATATATATATATATATATATATATATATATATACATACACATATATATGCAATAAACAGAGAGGTAAAAATAAAAATTAAAAATTAAAGGATTATCGGAGAGGCATACAAATTTGTAAGGAAAAATATCGATTTTTAGCACAAGATCAAATGAATTACATAGGTCAGACGGGAAAGGATTTGCACACACGTATAAAACAGCATCAATATTCCGTTAGAACAGGACAGTCGTCCAGTGCCCTTTTTGTCCATTTGTCAGAGTTATCCCACTGTATTGATTGGAATAATGCTTCAGTTTTATTTCACTCTAGCAACATTGTTAATAGAAATATTCTTGAGTCTGCCATTATCCAACTCACAAATAACTTCAACATCAGCAAAGGTCTTTTTCAACTCGATCCTCTTGTTTTGAATTGCTTCAGAACAGATTTAGATAAGAAAGGTAGAACGCTAAATCTTTGGTAAACTTGTATGCTACTCTATTAACTTTTAATTTTCATTTTATTTTTATATACATCGAACCTTAACCAAAAAAAAGGCAGAGTGTTAAAACCCGGGCAGATTTCCAGTATAAATTTTTTTTTTTTTTTTTTTTTTTTTAACATTGGTTGGAAATAATTCATTTGATCTTGTGCTAAAAATCGATATTTTTTCCTTACAAATTTGTATGCCTCTCCGATAATCCTTTAATTTTTTATTTTTATTTTTACCTCTGTTTATTGCATATATACAGGATTGTATACAAAGTTTTGTCCGATAAATAAAATTTATTCAATAAAACCAAACATAATTAATCTTCAGTGGTAGAAAGATGTTCAAAGTAATCGACTTTATTTGCAATACATTTTTGCCATCTTCCTGGCAATTTCCTGGTGCCATGTGCAAAGAATGTCCGTGGTTTAGCGGTAATCCAGGCATCTAGAACAGCGTGAATTTCTTCCGCAGATGAGAACTTCCTACCACGAATTGAAGATTTAAGTGGGGAGAAAAGGTAAAAATCAGACGGTGCGAGGTCTGGTCAATATGGGGGATGTGGCAATACTGTAAAACCGAGATCGCGCAGTTTCTGAACAGTTTTAGCAGCTGTATGAGGCTTCGCGTTATCATGGCGGTAGTGAAGATGGTGGTATCCCCCATTAACTAGTCGCCGACGTTTTTGCTGAATTGCTACCTTCAAGCGATCTAAATGCTGACAGTAAATATCAGCATTTATTGTTTGTCCACGTGGCAATACCTCCAAAAGGAGAACACCCTTGCAGTCCCAGTATACCGAGAGCAGATGTTTACGAATGGTCAACGTCCGTTGAACTTCCACATTTGGGATATCACCATCTCCTCTCCAACTCATATGGTGATAGCTGCCATCATTGTCCCAATAGATCCAAACTTCGTCCATTGTAATTAATTGTCCCAAAAAATCATTTGCAGCATATTTCTCCAACAACTCTAAACATATTCGTTCACGGTTTGCCTTTTGTTCAACAGTTAAATAATGTGGAATCCATCGATTAGATAAATAACGTTTCCCAATCTGAATAAGATGCTGCTGAATTGTTCTGTGACAAACTCCCAGTTCTAATGCAATACTCCTAGTCGTAGCATACTTCTCTGTATCCAGAAAGTTTTGTATACCTGTGTTCAAATCCAGTGATGGTCGACCACAACGTGGTTTATCATCGACATTGAAATTGTTTTCCTTGAATTGAGCCACCCACCGACGACATGTACGTTCATTTGTTGTTTCAGCACCAAGTGTCGAATTTATCTCTGCTGCTATGATTGCAGGTGACATTCCACGTTTCCAGAAGAAATAAATCAGCTTACGTACGTCTCTTCGTTCAAATTTAATGCTTAAAAATAAGCAATAAATGATAATTGCAGCGAGAAATGAATGAAGAGAAAATGATGATGGCTGACGGTTGGGTAGGCTAGGCGCTATGTAGCGCCTAGCCTACGCATAGCCTACGCATAGTGTTCGAAGCACGAGAATTATATATTAAATAAATCAACTGAATTTCAGTAGCCATAGACCTCATAATTACAAGAATATCAGCGTTTATTCATCGGACAAAACTTTGTATACAATCCTGTATATGTGTGTATATATATTTTTTTTTCCTGTAACCTATATATAGGCTGTAACTCTTTATGTACTTCAGTGTTCCTGAGGATGTCATTAGGCGAAAGCGCTTGAGCACCATTCTGTGTTTCCTTTCCTTCGTGGTTTTATTCATCATAAATATTTTTCACGTGTTACTTTCGTGAAATAATTTTCATATATATATATATATATATATATATATATATATATATATATATATATATAAGATGTGTCTTCACAATTTCGTACAATTTTTTCGTTCATCTTAATAATAATTCTTTCGATTTGAGAAATATATATATATACTAGTGATGTAGGTCACATCCGCATCCGCATCCGCGGAACATCCGCACATTTTCTCGCATCCGCATCCGCATCTGCATCCGCACTTTGGACTGCGGATGTCGTGCGGATGTGGACCGTTGAGATAAAACGTCATTAATAAGCGGAAATTATCAAATTCTACTGTAATAATAGAACTAGTTCATTGTGCGCAAAAGTGATGCAAGCGACAAGACGAGAGGCTGTTCTTGTATGGAGTTAGTCTCTTGCAACCTACTTAGATCCACGTTACAAAGCTAAGTTATTTTCACCTAGTACATTAGAACGAGTTAAATCATCACTTGGCAAAGCAGTTGAAGAGCTTCAATCTCTTGAATCTGTCGCTTCGCCACCCACCAAAAGAATAAAAGTTTCAGTGACAGAACCAACACCTTCAACAAGCAAATCTATCACAGAATCTCTCTCTCAGTTTCTTGAGTCAAGCAGCGATGATGAGACCTACGCGATGTCAAAAGATGTAGTAAAAATGATCGAGAGCTATCACCAAGAAAAACGCCTGGCTGCATGACAATGCTATTAGTTGGTGGAAAAATACGCAGAATATCTATGCATACTTGAGTAAACTTGCAAGGAAACATTTAGCACGTCCTCCAACAAGCGTACCAAGCGAGAGATTATTTAGCAGCGCTGGATTAATATATGATGAAAAGAGAAACAGACTGGCAGCAGAAAAGGCAGAAAAATTAATGTTCCTTAAGCATAACCTTCCTATAATTAAGTTTGAATATTAAACGATGAACATCTTAGTTTACTTTATTTTAATTACTCATTTAAATATGCCTAATAAAACTTTAAACTTAATATAAATAGTTATCAAGCAAATTAAAGATCTCTTTCTATAAGGGTGGAGGTTGGGGAAAGAGGTCGGGTAACACAATTATGGTTTCTAATTGTGGCTGAAACTCAACAAAATATAACGAATTTATTTGCAGACGAATTCACTAATTGATTTCTATATTAGTTAGATGCTTGCTATTATTTTATATGTTCAGGGAAAAGTACAGCAATTATTGTACAATTAATCAATTATACTACATTATAGCTACAGCTCTCTCTATATAATAAATTATATACGTTAAACACAACAAATCTCGAATATATCCTAAAAAATAACGAAAATGTAGACATCCGCATCCGCATCCGCGGATGTTGAAATCAAACATCCTCATCCGCATCCGCATCCGCGGATGTGAAAAAAATGACATCCGCTACATCACTAATATACACACACATTTATATTAAATTTCCCATATGAAAACAGGTTTAATAATATGCCGTAGATATACTAAGCTGTATATTAAATTTGGTAATAAAAAATTATAATTATTCTCATTGAATATCATTTATTTTCACATTATGTTGAGACGAGAAGGATTGGAGGCAGGTAAGCGTAAGGCTCACACCTGATTAACCCGAGGCTACTTCAAAACAGCAAAACGGCCAGAATGGAACGAGGTAGACAAACTTTCACCCAAAGACTCGCTTCCACCTCCTCTCTCTCTCATGCGATTGTTTTCCTGTTACTGTATCTAAATGTTTTTATATTTTATTAACTTTGTTGTTTATATGTCTTATTTTTCTTTGAGTGTAATTTGTGTGGTATCTTCTTCATAGTCATTGTCTTGGTTATTGAAATGAAATAAATGAATAAAAATGAAAAAATGGAAAGGTTATTATTATTATTATTATTATTATTATTATTATTATTATTAATTCTATTATAATTTTTTTAAAAAATGAACACACATGTACTTTGGAAGTACTCAACAATTGGAAATGAATAAAATTACTCTTGCTTGTGAAGGTAAAACTGAATTTAAAATTCATATATATATATATATATATATATACAGAGAGAGAGAGAAAGAGAGAGCGAGTGATAGAGAGTCGAAAAACTGAAGATGGCACACACACACACACACACAGAAAAAAAGCCTTGAAAATTCTATATGGATATATTATTCATAGCTTTAATTTTTCAGATGTACTGTATATTGGAACTCATTTATCGAGTTTGTTTATGATGGTCGGTCGTAGTCACAGCAAAATTTTAAAAAAATATAAAAATGGTTCGAAAAAAACCCGATACATCCTACAAGTACTGAGTCCCGAGTGAATCAAAATAGTACATGCGGTCCCTATTTTTAACACGAAGATTAAGCTTATCGCTCCTCCTCTGAGTTGATCTGATGAAGTGGTGAGTTGGCTTCTTTTACTCTCCACCTCACATAGGTACAACCGGCTCATTTTGGATTGTATGTACCAAGAAATTACAGTGTCACCATCCGGACTCGATCTTTCACCCTACGATCGGCACCCCAGCGTCTTAACCACTAGGATACCTAGGGCGCCCATTTATCTACCAGCCCAACCAGACATTCATTTTCACGAACTAAACACAATTTAATCACACTCCTACGCGAGAATTGGCAAGTAGAAAGTCAAGCCGAATACATGAACCAAAGTTGAGGATCGAATAGCATGACCGTAAATAATAATAATGCAAAATATTTTCGTGATAGAGAATGCAAATGTTGACCAATGTTGCAAATGGATAAGGGATATTGCATAAAGGGGTGGGTTTTAAAATGGGAAAACCGAGAATAATATGGGTGCAAAAATTAATGCAACTATTGTCGTGGTAGAGATTTGCAAGTGGCAATACACGATGTCAGCAGTAAATCTACGGAGAGAAGATAAAGACACCATTAGTCAACAAATCAGGACGTCCAAAGCGTGGGGCCCGTTATATCGGTGTTACGAATGACCAGAACTGCATAACATACTCCAGGTGCGGTCGAACCATGGAATTGTACAGAGAGAGCACAATGGCTTTGTTTCCGAAATCGCCTCCTGATATAACCCGTTCTCTTCCTCTGTTTGTGGTATTTACTTTACCTACAAGTTCTGTGGCGCGTGCAACAGGCTACCTTCAGAAGAGGAGAAAAGTTCCTCTGCGGTTCAGTTCAAGAAAATGGATAGGCCGAACATTGCACACTATTTGCGATGTAGGAATTTTTTCCCTGGAACCGTAACCACTGATACATCCTCGGCATGGGATGCATTACTTATTGAGGTACTTCTTGTCCTTGTAACCCCCACTCTCTCATGTACACTTTCCACATTGTGTCCTGCAACTAATACAGAAACTCTTTCCAAAATTGCTGTGAAAGAAGCTTTATGCAAAAATGTAATGAAAAAAGAACAGCTTCAGAGTTCATTCACACCATGCGTACACTTATCTCGTGTACACAGTTAGTAGAAAATAAAACGCACCAATGAAATTCTAGACTCATTTAAATAACCTAAAGTAAGCAGATACCATCCCTCAATTTCGTAAAATTTTTTACTACAACGTATTCTTTCATCCCTCCTTGGACTATCTCGTGATGGGAGGCCGTTCTCAGATAATGTAGTGACCCGTGGTTTGGGTGCCACGTAAAACTGTAGGTCCCCTTCGTCAAATGACCTTAGATATTGCGAAGGGCGTTAAACAGCTCACATCAATCAATCGACAGAAAGCACTGACAACGCAACGTCGTATACATCCATTTACAACAACCAACTTTGAATTATATGCCAACTAAACCTAATGGTTACTTTGATTATGCCACAACTGGATTGAAGTTTGTAACCCAACCGCGGTTAGTGAATTAACTTTTGGATTAACCTTTTTGACTAGTTATGCAAATTATTTTTTTATGTACGTACGTATGTATGTATGTACGTATATATGTATGTGCACCAGTCATACGAGTACATTTTATACATAAGAGACAGATTTGTGGCTGAAGATATGGTAATAATTTTTAACTAAACGTAACTATCGTACGCAATTCGATATTTTTATGACCCTTCTAAACTATTTTCTGTTATCTATAAAAATGATTTCATCATAAATTTATACAAATAAATTATATTAAAATAGTGATGGTATGCTTTGTACAAATTATATAATCATGAACAACAAATGATGTAGAGTATAATTTTATAACTTGCTTAAAACACTTTAAAAAATATTTTATGGATTAATAAACAAACTATTTGGCTATCATACAAAAGCGTTAAGTATTCGGTTCCCATTCGACGAATGAAGAACTGAATAACTGGTATTAATTCCTCTAACGTCGCTATGGTTAAGATTGTAATACCACTGAAAGAGAACCAAGTTTGCGTTCAATGATAATGCAACTCACGGACGGTTTTCACCTTTCAGCGAATTTAGAAGTAACCCCCAAACACTTGCGGTACATACATTTTGGAACAGGACTTCGAACAGAATATACGTAAAACAGCGCTGTGTATTGTGATTCTCAGAACGGTATGAATACTGTTTTTTAAAATTTAAGGTTCTTACTTTTAAAATATGAATATTTTTAAATGCTAAACTTATAAAATTTAATACCGAGTTTTTAAGTTCACTCTTCAATTAAGCTGATCACAATCTTCTCGAGGAAATATGATGGGGTATAACACGGGGGAAGGGATATACGAGGATGGGGCATTTCTCGCATTTTAGACCTGTCGTACGGCTGTATTTAAGGATGAAATTACCTTTTTTCTGTTAGAATATCGTCTTTCTTGGCTTATGCTTGGAGAGTTCATTCAGACACCATACGAAATAATTCCTTCCTCTCCCCCCAACCTCGTCTTGATCATATACCTGTCTTTTTAAACATTTTAAAAAAATAGTGATATATATATATATATATATATATAATTCTCGGGTGTTTCTTCCGTAAAAATAATAATAATTACAATATTTAAACAGTAATAAACAAATTGTTAGGTATATTATACGTCTCCACACAACTTTGATTTCCATATTCAGAATTCATGCAATATAACGCAGTAATAACTTTAATCAAGGTTATATATATATATATATATATATATATATATATACCTCACGGGCTCACATGGGTTAAGTTACATGATGTATCGTGTTATTAAATCCTGTATTGAAATATGGATATATGGTTAATTCTCAGAATTCTGTAAAACGAACATTGTTTTTCTTCTTCTTTTTCTTCTTCTTCTTCTTATTATTATTATTATTGTTGTTGTTGTTATAATCCAATGTCTTTCTTCTGGGGCGTTGCCTCTGGTAACTTTGCTTTTAGTTTTACAAGACTCCAATCTCTTTTCATATAGTTGGTCATTTACGGAAATGGGCTCACGCGTATGTCACAAAATGTCACTGCAAGAAATCTCGAGTAGGCAATGCAGGACAGATCCCTACATCCCTGATTCTGGCTAAATGACCCGTGATAGTCGTAACAAACCTGCTGTGTCAACAATATGCGGCGGTGAAATAATCAGCAATTTACATAAATGAAGAAAAGGTAAACTCTCAGCAGTGTGTCGATGCACAGAAAGAAAATTTCTATGCAATGAGAATCATTCCTTCAAGTTTCCCTATAGGGGGTGATTAAGGCACGAACCCTTACTGTTTCATTATTGTATATGAAAAAAAACTAAATAAAAAATCAAGAGCTGTTAGTACAGTGGACCCAGAACTGGTCCCTGTGACATACCATGTTTGACAAGCGCTTTAGTTGAATAATCCTTATTTATTGATACAAAATGATATCTATTGGACAAATAACTTTTAAACCAATTACTGATTGCTCCTCTAAAGCCGTAACAATATAATTTATTAAGTATATGATCTGGGTCATTCATAGGCAGGGTTGCCACTTAACTTTTATAAAAGGTACCAAATCAGACAGACAAAAAAGTACCAGTAGATCATAAAAGGTGCAAAATGAAAAACTTTGCATGAAACCTACCTAATTTTATTAAAACCTTGCAGTTTCCTCTTCATCCAACTCTTCATTCACACGCCCGTTCATAATCATCATCTTTTTAAGTAATACTTCTGATGGCTGACATAACTTGCAACTAGTACCTTCCAACAAATTCTTACTATATAATAAGTCATTCAGTGTCTCTGTTTTAAGGCGAGATCTATTTTTTGTTTTGATGTTATTAACTGGTAAGATTATTATTTCAGCAGCAGCAGACGAATGGCGCAGAGACATTAAATCTAGCATTAATCTTGTTAGATTAGGAAAACGTGTTCATCACCACACTTTTCCCGTGAAACAGCGTACCAGTATTTCTCAAGTTCTATTGTATTTTCACAAGCTGACATTTCACATAAAGTCAGTTTCCTCCATTCTTTATTGATTTCTTCAAGATCATTTTCTTTAATGATATTGAAGAATTTAACTGCAAGAGGGATGATGAAATTGAGCCTTCCTTGACTCACATTTGAAGGATCTAACGCTTCAAGTAATTCTAAATTAGTAAACATATTAGAAGATAAAAAACGCCTGAACATTTGTTTTGTTAAGGATACATAAAAGTTCAAAATTTTGAGTTGAAATTTTTCAAGATCTGTTTTTGAAATATTAGAAGTGTTCCAAAAAATGCCTTCTGTTCTAGCTCCATGATATATGTCACCTAAGCCAAGATAGTTTGAAGAATTACAGGGTTCGATGTTAGATGTATCTTTGTTTTTTACTACCTATCTTTTAATGAAATTACTGAGAATAGCCTTGAAACTACTGTTAAGAGAGCTGTGCAATTTGTGACTCCTAAATCTTTCTGCCTTGAAATTCCAAATTGATCTTATTTATAGCAGGTAAGAAAAAAGCTAAAAAGGCAAAGTACATCTTTGTTACAGGGTTATGCAATGCTTGCTGACGTGCTGCTGAAGTGAAATACAATACAAGTGCAGGCCATTGTTATAATAGTCTTTTCATCACCTCCTCTAATGACAACCAGCGAGTGCAACTAGGATGCAATATCCTTCGAGGTTGAGTTTCAGTAAATTTCTGAAATTCTGCATAGTCAGATAATCTTTTGGGGCTATTTGATATGTAGGGATAAATATTCATATCTAATTCTTCTATGTAATTTGGATGCTTAGAACATGCATTTGAAGCACATAAGTGCATTGAGCGGCATACATATCCCTGTACGAAGAGAGAGAGGATTTTTCTTTTTTAGTAGGGTTTGACCCCCCCCTTTCCTCCCATCATTACACTTGCAATGTCACTTGCATATCCAATCAAATTTTCAATTGGAACATTATTTTATCAAAAAAATTTACTACTGAGCTGTAAATGTTTTGTGCTGTGCTATCTTTTATTTCTAGTAAAGTTAAAAATTTATCACATGTTTTCTAAACATGTATATCGTAGAACCGAGCTAAGAGGATAAGTTATTTAAGAGTTGAGATGTCAGTTGACTCGTCGATGATCAAAGAGAATTTAGTGGTCTTTAACTGTGATACAAGATTTGTGAAGTATCCCCCATAACATTTCGAAAAATACCTGTTGACTTTGTCCTAGCACGTTTAATTTCTTTTACAATATTTGAATATGGACATGCATTTACAACAAGTCCAGGTAAATTGTCCATTATTGCAATTGTCAAATTATGCTCTGTAATAAAGGTGCAGAGTTTCAATTCTGAAGACGCAACTTGCTTTTCAAATAAGGGAGACACAGAAAGTTCCAAATATTTCGTCACCTTCATACACTGCCTTTTCAAATTCATATTTTTCAAGTGTTTTACAGTTTTGTTATGCCTTTCAAGTAATGGAACACTACCTGCCAATTCGCAGTTGCACACAAGGAAAAATGCTTTGTCATTATTGTTCTTACTTCTACATACCCAGGATTTAAATCTTTCTTCGTGTAACCACTTAACTTGGAATTTATGGTCATCGCAAGGATAACGTGTTTTTTAGATGGTGTCTCTTTACCATACTTTATTATTATCTGAATCATCAGATTTATTTTCTTCATTTCTTTTGCCACTCATTGTAAAAGGGTTAATTTGAAAAACACAATTTCTAAAGCTTCTAATTTAAAGATAACTCTTAACAACACCATGAAAATTTCACTTGAACGTAGATATATACAAAAAGCAAATTTCAAAAGGACTGAGTTACTGAATGTCAGCACTAGTCCAATCTATGCGAAAACGTTTTCAAACGAATCGAATCGTTTCTCACTTGTCAAACCCCTAAATACTTTTTTCGTGAAATGGACTTCGTCAAATAGTACCAGAATTTAACAAAGTCGTACCAAACATACTTGGAGCGGTTGAAAGTACAAGTTCTGGTACGTTCCTACCAAAAACGGCAACCCTGTATCATAGGATCGTTACAGTCAAATCGAATATTTTCTACAGCCCCCAATAAATTTTCTTTTGTTAATCTCTGCGAATATTCTGCAATCATTTGGTTGTTTTAACCTGAACAATGTTGTATATAGCTTAAGTAGGAAAATGATCACTGATGTTTGTGTTTATAATTCCAGAATTTACGAGGGCATTGCTATTTACAAATATATTATCAATCGTAGATTCTGTTATTTGATTACCATAGATGCAGATTCGATGGGTTTGGTAATAGTGTGACTAAGATAGAAAGAATTCATTAAGTTTAAAAATTTCTGAGAGATTGCTTCAGATTGAAAATTGATGTTGAATTCACCCGCAACTATGGCATTCGATTTATGGAACTACTGTAGCATAACATGTTATCTAAGTGAATTAAAGGCTATTGATATTGTTATTATTAGGTGGCCTATATATACATAAACTGGAAACCTATATAATTTCAAATGAAAGGTAAGGTTACATCAATTAAAAGTTTCCCGAGAAATAAATAAATATTTATATATATAACATCAAGATAAGCAAAATCACTTTATTTTAGCTTTATTTTGAAAAATGTACACTATTTTTATTAAAAACAAATAGTACAAAATTTACTAATTCGTAAACTTTCGGCTTTAAATGCTATTTCTTTCTGACGAACCTTTTACTGCAATTGTACAACGGATATTAAAATTCTTAAAAACTAGTATACTTTTTGTGAAAAATACATTTTTAACTAGTCTAAAAGAATGTAAATGTACACAAATGAAATTACTGAAGTAATTTGCTTTAGCGATAATAAAATTCAATACATTTATAAGCTTCATACAATGGAATCCAATAGGTAGTGAAAAAGTGGAATACTTTAAATATCCAAATATAAATTAAAAGAAATCATTCTAAAGATTGCAATCTATTAAATACTTTTTGCCGATGTTCAGGATTTAATACAGGGTTTAAACTAGACTCAGTTTCCTCAATTCTTCTCTGAAATCTTAATCTGTCCCGAGCGCACTCTTCCCAAGGACCCCTTCTACAGCAATCATCAACGGGATAAGTTAGAACATTATCACAGAATTTAACTTTTGGTGGCGTTTTTGCAACCCAATCTTTTCCAATTTCATCATTCCACCTTTGGTTCACGATTTTTAACTCTTCAATTTTGTCAACGCTGTTTCTATCATCACTTCCAAAGTCACTTTCATCATTGCGAACAATGTTATGATTACTCTCAGAATTTTGGAGGCAGCTTCTTCTTTGTGCTGACAATGAACTGGATTTAACTGATGAAGGTACATTACTCTGTTCCGAAACTTCTGAATTATTCATATTTGACGGATATACGAGAGATTATACAACTATCAGATGAATCGATAAATGAAGCAGTTGACGTTAAATCTGGCTGGTTCATAGAACGAAGGTTATCAGTAGAGTTTCATATCTTTGTATTAGATTTAACTTGTTGCCAGTTGTTAAGATTAAGGGTGCTAGTATCTGCGATAAGAATAATTATAGGCCAATAGCACTTGCCAGCATACTTTCTAAGGTGTTAGAATATGTAATTTATAATAGGATAAGTACATGCTTGCAGGCTTATGACATTCAGTTTGGCTTTAGAATGAAACATGGTACTGACATTTGTATTTATATGCTAAAGGAAGCCGTCGTAGGGTACAAGATGTCAAGTAGCAATGTGTATTCCTGTTTTAAGGATGCATCAAAAGCAATTGATAGAGTTAACCATCACAAACTTTTCAAGAAACTCTTTTGTTGAGGGGTTCCTAATTATATACTTAGGTTACTTGCATTCTGTTATACAGAGCTGACCATGTTTGTAAGATGGAAAAACACTGTATCACTAGGTTTTAAGGTGAATAATGGTGTTAGGAAAGGAGGTGTATTATCACCCTATCTTTCCTGTAAATACATGGATGAACTTACCAATAAACTAAAAACTGGCTGTCATTGGAAAGGAAAATTTAATAATTTAATGTACACAGCGAGGGAGGGTGAATACATGCCTCCTATTCGTGAATTCCTCGGAGAGTTAACTGATGAGATCAAGGATGAGTATGGAGACACCGCATACGCCGACTCTTTTGTCTCAACAGGGCCAAAAACTTATGGGGTACGGATGAGGGTGGAGGAGGATATGAAATACTATATCGTGAAGGCTAAAGGTATCACGCTCAACCAGACAAATTGGCGGGTCGTTAACTCTGATTCGTTGAAGGATCTAGTGTGTTTGGATGAGGTTGGGGTCGACCAGCCATCCCAACTAACTGCAGGAACCCACAATTTTCGGGCGCAGAAGCTGGGGGGCGTGAAGGAACTTAGGGGTACAAAGGTGTGCCGTAACACCTATAGGAAACGTTACCAGGTGCCTGGTACCTATGATACCGTGCCCTTTGGATACCATAATCTTTGATATGTCTATTGTTAACGATATGTTTATTACACGTATTTGTAAATATATATACACCTTGAATATTTCGTTTATTAAATAAATCGTGTTTCACTTTGTGTGTGTGTGTGTGTGCAGGAGAAAATTCTAAGCTCCGCCCAGCGTGTGTACAGAAGAAAGTTCTAAGCTCCGCCCACCTGTATGACTGGTCACGTGACTCCTGCTACTGTCCGGGCATATCTCTTCCCTGCGTGCTCAGTTGATCGCTACAAGCCCTGGATCTCAGACGTGCATTTCCCCAAGTAGACGAAAAATAGTAGTGGCTACCTTTAATATTGCGTGTTCGACGTTTATGAAGTGCTACTCGGTAAAGTGTGAAGATAAGGTTACTGAATGGCTCCCAATTCCACCCTCCTTTGATACTTTTAAGGCTACATCGAATCGTGCGAAGGAACAAGAGGTACAAATACTCTACGGCTATTCTGGCGAGAGCATTGCAGAATTTCGTGGTACAAGTGATGTATTGAACTATGTTGTAGGACTAAACTTTATAAAAGCTTACATATACCGTGAAGTAGAAGAAACAACACGTGCAGAAGAGAACCAACGGATATGGTTAGTGAGTATTGTTGATGAGTGGTGTGACAAGCGATATTATGTCATGTTGCATCATACCGATTACTCGTTTCCTGCGACTGAGAATGTAAATCTTGTCATCATGGAGAATCTTAAGTATTTTTAGTAGTACATTAATATATATCATGACGAGGTTTGTAGTGAGGTTGTGGCTAAAGGTCTGCGTGAGTATTTAACAGAATTTAGAGATGAGTATCGCCTGCTAAGCAAAAAGGAAAAATATGGTCATATTTTTCTCTCAAATATTGCGCCGGAGTGTGAATAAAATGTGTTTAGTTCTTGAAAATCCCCCTATGCAAAAATGTCTGGTGTGTATTCTGGGGAGTGGGAGTGATAAAACATTAAAACCGATAGTGATTTATGTATCGGAAAATTTCTCAAAACACCTACCCAGTATAATGGGATACAAGTATTCGAACAACGCCGTACACGTTTCATCAGCTTATGGTGTGACTCACTCCTCCCGTCCAGCCGATCCGTTGCATGTGGCTCATAGTCATCTCAGAGCTTGAACCGACCGGACGTGCGCTCCTCGATCACGATGGAACTTCCTTTGAGCAACATTCTCAATGCCGTGTACGATGTGTCCGTGACGAAGTCGATGCGCGTGTTCAGGCGTAAAACCGGTGCCATTAACTATGTCCAGGAAACGACTTGTAGACAAACAAACAAACGGAATGTTGTTTATTTAAGTGTTTAGGAGATGTATAGACTCTTCTTGGTAGTTGAGAAGTGGAGTGAGGATTGTTATAAAATTCCTGCAGGTGTAGGTACAAGAAGAGAGCAGATTAGTGATACTCCCTCATATGCCATTGTTTTACCTGTGTATAAATAACGATCAACCATGCATTGATATACGACTGATGTGGAAGAATGCATCTGATAATAACGTTCTTGTCCCTACGCGAAACCGTTTCATCCCCGACAGAATGTTTGAAATCGTCGGATTCAGCAAGCTGAAGCCTATACTGTATTAGACGCGCGTATTACGGATATGCTTTATTTTGATACGGTTCTTGAATACGCATACACAGCTCTGCTCGATGGGTTTACCGAGTGTAGGACTGAACAAGACGAGAATGGTCTAGATCTTGATGTTTATTTTAAAGGTTTAGATTCTTTGAAATATCATGAACTTTGGTACAAAGCACTTGAGCGGTACAGCGCTTATCTCACCTACACCGTTCACCCTGAAGAACTATTTCTTTATATAGTGAGCAGCTGTCGTAACGACTTAGAAGATTATTTCAACTACCGCTATGCAGTGTGAAGAGTTCACGATTGAAAAGCTCGGGTCGGTAGGAATAAACCCTCGATTGGAAAGGAGTGTTTATAAACTTGTATTTAATAATGATGTTGTGGCTAACGATGACCGCTTTGTGCGTGCTTTTGATTGTATTCTAGCCGTATTTAAAGATAACTTGCCAACCGAATATTAAACCGTGTTTACTGCGTAGTGCAAAGCAATAATGATGTGAGTGTAGACTCGATTACGTGCGAGTTTAGTGTTTTGCGCAGTAGAACAAAGTGAATGTATTTTGATGTATATTATTTTCAATATATTTAATTATTTAATATAATTGTGTACATATATACTTCTCCTGTACTGCTATATTGATAGTTATACTCCATCGTTTTGTATTATATTATTTTTTATTTTATTTTTTGATTACATATATATATTTCTCGTTCGTATTTCTTATACTATTATTATTATTATTTTTTTTTTTTATATGAATTTCATCGTTTGTATAGGATTGTATATTTATTTTCTATATATTTCATGAAATTGATTCCAATAATTCGTCTAAATAAACAGAATGATGTAATGGTGTTTTATTTAATTATTTTGGTTGTATATATAAACGATATTAATATTTAATTATATGTATAACAAATGGCTGGTTACGCCTTCTAAACCGACTGACGGATTTCTAAGCCAACTGTCAAGAATATATGCTTTAATTAAATAAATAGCGCAATCTGGCAACTCAACCCTAATATGCACACCTGAACAAGCCATTTACGCCTTCTATAAAACCTTCTAAGCCGACTGGCGGATTAAGCGAACTGGCTGATTTACACTTTATAAGATAGCGGACGCTCGGATGAACTCTCATTAAGCATCTGGCTGGAACCAGGCGAACACCCCTCTCTCCTTCTTAGGTTAAGGCTAAGGTTAGGTTCCCCCTTCATTGCATAACCCCCCCCTTCGCAACATTCCCCCCCTTTGCAACATTGCTCAACATTTGCAATTGCACTGCAACATTCTTGCACTCGTCCATTTTGCGCCCATACTTCTGGCATCGTTATATTGAAATCTGCTGCGTTACCGTTACTCATTACATGAATAAAATGGACGTGCGTTACTGTTACATCGTTACATTCGAAACTGGTTCTCGGCGTTACCTTTATTCGTTATGTATAGCGTCGTTACATGTAACATGTTACATTTGACTAATAGCATGTCAAGCAGACAAGCAGAGGTTGAAGTTATGCATCTATTTGCATAATTGAATAACTGCCATATTTTTCAAACTGACGCATAATCGTAATAAATTACTAACCTTTACGTTAGGATAGTCAACATACACAGTGACATGGTGTCTGTCTTCATAAATATCTCACGCAGTTTAACTCCCATTCCTACAAGAACTAATGTTTTTCATTGTCATTATTCGTTCTCGGGCGAAAGTAACGATGTAACGAGTAACGAAAAAATTCCATTACATTTAAAAAGTTGCCCCTTGCGTTACCGTTATTTCGTTAAATTTCAAAATTTCTCCCTGCGTTACCCTTACTCATTACAAATGTAACGCTCGTTACGAAAGGCTGTTACACGTAACGCGTTACTGACGAACAGCGCCTGGTTTCAAGGGCGCAAAGGATCGCCTTACACTGTTTTCTTTTTCGAATGCATTAGGGAATTTCAAGTGTAAACCGAAGTTTGTTTACCACGCTCAAAACCCATGTGCTTTGCGTGGAAATTAAACAGAGGGGTTTGTGTCACTGCAACATTGTTTGCAGACTGGTTCAAATTTTTTTTTCGTCCACAGATGAAAGATTAACTCAAGAAGCCAAACTTGTCTTTTAAGGTGCTGTTGCTCCTTGATAGCTCCCCTGTGTACCTAGCCACGCTGGGGCATGCCTGCGAAAACGTAGAGGTCTTGTTTCTGCAACCAATATGACTTCTCTATTGCAGCCAATGGACTAATGGGTAACTAAAACGGCAGGCGTTGGAGGAAAAACCTGATAGTAGCGTCCGGGACTTCTGGCGTTCGTTTAACTTCATGAACCCAACTGACATCATAACGGAGTCGTGGGATGAAGTCAAGGAGTTGACTTTGAATGCCTGCTGGAAGAGCTTATGGCCAGATGTGAATGACTTTCGTGGATTCCTCACAATCCAAAAAGGGGTCTGCGAGATCAATTGTTGGAACAGTTGTTGGAATCACACCAGGAGAGTGAGCGGCCGAAACTTACAGTGAAAGACCTCGAAGAGATTTTCAGGAAACTTGAAGAAGTTCAGGAAAAATCAATGCAACTTGATCCTACATGGAGAGGAGCCTGAAGTGCAAACAAGGATTTCAGGAAATTATGGCTCCCTATTATGAAGTTTACAAAAACACGAAGAACAAGGCAAAATAAAGTCGCATAACTCATTTTTTAGACTCAGGGCTGCTGCAACATCACCGCCAAGAGCAGCATCAACAACCAAAGCATCGTCAAAAACAAAAGCTTCATCAACAAGAAAAGCAGCATCACCAACAAAAACAACTGCAATTCCAGAAGTCTCACCAATTACCCGCTCCCCACCATCAGTCGACATGGAGACTCTAGAAGACTTGGAGTTTGGGGTAGGTTACCCTGAACCCTCTCACAATTAAAATCACCCCTTCCCCCATAAGACCCTCATCATCGGTGGTATACGGATTTTAAGATCGGTGGTATACGGATTTTAGGCAATCGGTGGTATACGGATTTCAGAGACTATGACGACGGTCCCATGGCGATTACCGAGAGATCAGTTTTTTTTTTTGCGAATTAAGGGAGGAAATAGTTGACATAAAACACAGTGTACGTGAGGTAACGGAAAGACTTGCAACGCTTGATGAGGACAGGGCTACGGTTGACGAAAACCGAAGCAATACTAACGTTGAAGACGTTAGTAATTTGAAGGGTGAGGTGCGTAACCTAGTTTCTAGTTTAGGTAGCTTATCGGGAAGGTTGGATAGAATTGAGGAAGGGGTTAACGTTAGTCCGAGATTAGTAGATGGGGAGGGATTTAGAGAAGTTAAGGGTGGAGATAGGACGCGTACGTAAGGTGATAGGAATCCTCCCCCTATCGAGGTTTTGAACCTTTTCGCCCATTTGGAAAGGGACTATTTAAGCGTGTAGTATTAGAAATAAATTAAACGAATTTAAGGAGATAATTTATTCCGGCAACTACGATATAGTTGCTATCACTGAAACGTGCTTAAATGCCGTGACTCGGGACTTGTTGGGGGAACTTGAAATACCGGGTTTTAAACTCTTTACTGATGATAGGTTACATAGGATTGGTGGCGGCGTTCTGCTGTACATTCGTAATTCCCTTAGGGCTATCGAGGATAAGATAGATTTTCCGGCAGCAATTAATGCGATATGCGTTGAAGTTAGGGCGCGTAGTCTTAGTTTCAATTTTGTTGTTGTTTATAGACCTCCTGTTCAACCCCTCGATACTGATACTAGATTTTACACACTTCTTAGTAACTTTATTAATAATCGGGATAGTATAGTTGTCGGAGACTTTAACTGCCCTAACGTCAATTACGAGACTTTTACTGGTAACGTTGAGGGCTTGAGATTGATGAAGTTCATGGAAGATAATTCTTTACGACAGATGGTTACCGAACCAACGCGCGGTGATAATATGTTAGACGTGGTGATGACGAACGGCGAAAACATAGTCGAAGGTTTAGAAGTCGGCGAGAGTTTAGGATGTAGTCATCATCAAATTCTTAGGTTTAAGTTATTGATAGAAAACACTAAGGAGAGTAACGTAATAGAAGTCCCTGATTTTCGTAGGGCCAAATTTGATAGTTTTGCGGATAGGATGAGAGTAGTGGACTCGGGTGACTTATTTATGGGTAATGACGCAAATTTGTATTGGGAGGGGTTTAATGAGCGTTTCTTGAATATCGGAAGGGAGTTTATTCTTCGTGAGCCGAAGCGGGCTAGAAATCATGGTATGCCCAAGTGGTGGACTAGGAAGATAGGCGAGTTCATAAACGAGCGTAACAGAGCGTATAGACTTAATAAGCAATGGCACGGTAACTAACGCTAATAGATGTATCGAGCTTAGTCGTCAGGTTAAAAGATCAGTTAGGAATGCGAAGCGTAATTTAGAGATCCTTATAGCTGCGGATAGGAAACATAACCCAAAAAAGTTTTTCGATTACGTGAATAATCGTAAGCCGATAAAAGATAATGTAGGCCCACTCTTGGACGTTAATGGCGCTTTGGCTTCCGACGCTCAGGCGATGGCGGGTATTTTTTATACCTTTTTTGCGACAGTTTTTACCGTAGAAGACGTCAATAATGTCCCCGATGTGTACGATATCGTTCTATTTAGCAGCGAGACTATTTTGGATGAAGTAACTGTTTTCGAGGGTGAGATTGCGCATTATTTCGATAAGTTAAAAGTTAGCAAGGCTCCAGGCCTTGACGCGTTTTATCCTAGACAACTGAAAGATTTGAAAGACGTTGTCGTAGGCCCCTTAACGAAGATTTTTGATCAGTTACTGGAAACGGTGATTATTCCTGAAGACTTCAAATTAGCTAACGTCACGCCCATTTTTAAAAAAGGCGACCGCACAGTAGCTAGCAAATATAGGCCCGTCAGCTTAACGTCAATTGTAGGTAAACTTTTGGAATCCGTAGTTAAGGATCGTATCATCGAACGCTTAGAAAGTAGCGATTACATTAATAGCAGTCAGCTTGGGTTTAGACGCCATAGATCTTGTTTAACTAATTTGTTAGAATTTTATAACGAAATAGTGCTCGAATACGACAGGCATAGAGCGGCTGACGTTATTTATTTAGATTTTAAAAAAGCGTTCGATACAGTTCCGCATAGAAGATTAATTGCGAAGGTTAAAGCGCACGGTATACGCGGTCAGGTAGCTAACTGGTTAGAGGAATGTCTTCGTGCTCGGAGACAGAGGATCGTTGTTAATGGTAGTGAATCTGAGTGGTTGGATGTAGGTAGCAGTGTCCCACAGGGTTCAGTGTTAGGCCCATTGCTATTCCTAAAAACATTAACGACATAGAAGTAGGTTTGACTAGTAACGTGTCAAAATTAGCAGACGAAACTAAAATAGACGGTAAGGCTGTTAACGAGGACGATAGAAATAGGCTCCAAGACGATGTAAATAGGATTATGGAGTGGATGGATAAGTGGCAGATGCAATTTAACGCTTTACTAGTCCCTAGTCAGGCCTCATTTAGAATATGCCGTTCAGTTTGGTGCCCGTATTTGCATAAGGATATTGATAGGTTAGAAAGGGTTCAGCGTCGTGCCACGAAAATAATTCCGACATTGCGCAACAAGCCTTATGAAAATAGTATTAAAGAGTTAGACTTGCATTCACTCGAAACTAGGAGATTAAGGGGGGAGCTTATTGAAGTTTTCAAAATCGTTAATAACATCGATAACGTAAATTTCGACAAACTGTTTACTTTCTATAATAGCAATACTCATAATAACGGATTTAAGTTGTGTGGCAGACGTTTCATTACTAATATCGCTAAAAACTTCTTTACGTTCAAAGTAATTGATAAATGGAATAATCTTCCCGCGCCCGTCGTGAACGCTACCAGCGTTCATATTTTTAAGAACCGTTTAGATAGGCATTTTAAAAATATTAACGTTGTTTAATATAATAATAAAACAATCACCCTTCTCCCTCTGGGCCTTCCCCTTCTCACTCTGAGCCTCCCCCTTCTCCCTCTGAGCCTCCCCTTTTCCCTCTGAGCCTTCCCCTTCTCCCTCTGAGCCTCCCCCTTCTCCCTCTGAGCCTCCCCCTTCTCCCTCTCCCTCGTTAAAATTATAAACGTTGTTTAATATAATAAAACAATTAGCAAGAGGAGCTTTGGGGGTGGTGACCGAGGATGAGTCTGTTGACGATTATGCCAGCTTGTGACAAGCCAGCGTGTGATGCCGGCAAAAAAAAAAAAATTAGACTAACACGAACTTAGATGTAGCTCGTAGCGTAAACTAACCCACTTTTTGTTATTCTTTATACTTTTTTTCTCTCTCTCTCCTTATTTGCATGTCTGTAACTCTTCATTGTATGTTTGTAGTTTGCATGGTATGATAGTGTTTGAGTTAAGAATGTTTTGCATGGTTTGTAATGCATTCTTATTTTACTTCTTTTCATCTTCCACCCCTTTCTGGCGGAGTTGGCTCCGTCCTCTACCTCCCAATGGAGTAGAGGAGCAGTCTGCAACTGCTGGAGGTATGTGTTGCTTTGAGTTAAGAATGTGTTGTTCTTTGAGTTAAGAATGTGTTGTATGGTTTGTAATGGGTTCTTATTTTACTTCTTTTCATCTTTCACCCCTTTCCGGCAGAGTGGGCTGCAATTTAGGCCTGTTCAAAAATCAACTTTTTCTTATTTTCATAGGTTTCTGTACATTTTCCCATGCTTTTTGACCTGAAAAAGCCGAAAATCACAACTATTTTGACCTAGGATGTTGGAAAGCATTGCCGCATGGAGCTTTAAATTTTCTGCCTTGAAATCGGCCAAAGCGCCAATTCCGGGCTCCTTGAATTATGTTTTGCACTTTAACTTTTGATCTAAACAAGATAGAGCAACAAATTAGGTATCAAATGAAAGAGCGTAAAATTAATAAATAATAATAATAATAATAATAATAATGATAATAATAATAATAATAATAATAATAATAAATAAATAATAATTAATAATAATAATAATAATAATAATAAATAAATAATAATTAATAATAATAATAATAATAATAATAATTATCTATCATTTTTCAGGAAACAACAGAAACTCAATCAGAATCTAGAAAACCATCTACAAGTTACAACTTCACAATGGCATTAAGCAAGAATCTGAAGGAGCTCCGTGGGCGCACAGTTGATATCTCAGAACCTCCACGTACTGTCCACAGGCAGGTGTCAACTGGGCCATCTACCAGATCTCTCACTGAAACTTTCCTGGTTGGATACCCTTCAGCTTTTATCAGTGGTTTCCAGCTTCCCACCAACAGACAGGCGTTCCAGTATTTCCTTAATCTTCAGAATTTACCGGAAAATGCATGGAGGCCCATGGTTCAAGACCTTGCATATGAAACAGTTGAATCTATCATCCCATTCTGGCAGATGGCTAGGATCAAGACAATGACCAAGTACAACGCAATGAAGCTCTTCATGAAACTACATGAGAAACATCGTGCTCTGGTGAAAAGCAAAGGAAGAGCAAGTAACCCTGGAGGAAAAAGAGGAGCATTTGTGCTGGAATTAGACAGCCTGTTCGATATAGGAGCTCCAGATGCAATCCAGGAAATACAGAACAACAGACTGTTATCCAGAGAGAAGAAAGATGAGGATATCAGGTTCTACGAAGACCAAAAGACTGAGAGGAAAGGTCATATGTCTGGTCATGACAAGATTTTTGAGACAAGATCCCTGCAGCAAGCAGCGAGGAATGAAAGACTGCAGCATAGACAAGAACAAGGTAAAACTAATTACTTTGAACGTTACAAAAAGTTTTAAGTTTTACTCCATTGCGATATTTAGCATGTACTTAACAATTACTGTCTTAACATGTTGTACTATTTTACAGCTGCAGCAGAACAAGAGGCAGTTGTTCATGTGGATGACATTACCTGGGGTGACTCAACTGACAACGACGCTAACACAGAGGACATGGATTACCATCAGCCTCGTCCTGGATGTTCTCACCATCAAGACACTGTGACTAGTGTGACTTTGACGTTTCCAAGGAAGGTCATGGAATGTGATGTCATCTGCAATACAGCTGATCGTCTTGGTTTATCAGACAATCAAGTTACTGCCATGGTTTCTGCCACCTTGAAAGCTGGAGGGGCTGATCTGGATAACTTCGTCATCTCAACCTCAACAACACGTCGCAACAGAATGCTGTCCAGGTATAATATCAGCCAGAGTCACATGTCCAAGTTTTGTGAAAAACCCCCACAGTACGCTGCCTTACACTGGGATGGAAAGTTGCTCAAAGATGTCTTGGGCAGTGAACCTGGAAGTACCTCAGAGACTTTAGCTGTGCTAGTGTCTGGTCCACCTTCATACACTGAAGGAAAGTTATTGGGAGTACCTGTCATCGACAATTCTTCTGGCACAGCTCAGGCTGAGGCTTCAATGGATTTACTGGAGACATGGGAACTTACGGATAATGTTACTGCCCTTGTTTTTGACACTACATCCAGTAACAGTGGAGTTCACAGAGGAGCTGCCAAACTGCTAGAGAAAATGCTGAACAAAAAGGTGTTTTATCTGGCCTGTCGACATCACATCCTGGAAATCCTAGTAGGAGCAGTTTGGGAGAAGCTGTTTGGGAAGGTGAAGGGGCCAGATAATCCCTGTTTTGAGCATCTGGAGGATGTTTGGACGGACTTGTCCAAGGAAAACCCAAAGATGCTGGCTATCAACAGCAAATGGCTGAAGGAAAAGAAGAAGAACAGTGAGGAAATACTCCAAGACATTCTAACAGCAGAAAGGCTTCCAAGAGCCGACTACAGGGAAATGGCTGAACTGACAGTCATTGTTCTTGGAGGAACGCCTCCTCGAGGTATTCACTGGAGTCGACCAGGCGCCATTCATCAGGCCAGATGGATGGCCAGAAACCTGTACTCCATGAAAATGCTGATGTTTGCAGATCAACTTGAGTACGACGAAGACACTGTATCAAAGCTGGAAAGACTCAACACCTTCCTTGCGCTGTTCTACACTCCTGTATGGATGATGTCAATGTCTGCTGCAGATGCTCCCGTGAATGATCTAAGTCTAATCCAGGACATGTTGAAGTACAAGAAAACTGACCCAGAGCTTGTTGATGCAGTACTTAATAAGATGGAAAACCACAAATGGTACCTGACGCAGGAAGTCGTGCCATTTGCCCTGTTCAGCAGTAGATTGAGTGACACATTGAAGCACGACATTGATGCCCAGTTACATGCCACTGAGAAGCCAGACAGCTTCAGAACAGGAAAGCCTCTATTCCAGAGAGTCACAGCTAAGACCACCCTGGTTGATCTCATTGGCCCAGAATCACATTTCCTGCTGGACGCACTGAACATTGGATCCGAGTCGCTTCTGGAACCTGTCACGTCTTGGCCACAGAATGAGGACTACAGAAAAGCGTTGGACTATGTTAAGAATCTGAAAGCGGTGAATGACATTGCTGAACGTGGTGTCAAGATGATGAGCGACTTTGCAAATGTCATAACAACAGAAGCCAAGCAAAGGGACTATCTCCTTCAAGCTGTGGAGTTCAACAGACGCCGCTTTGACAGCTTCAAGAAACAAACTCTCAACAACTGACTGTGTAAATGTCATTATGAAATTAATCATCATGTAATGCTTTCACTTCTTGATCGATTAGACTTGTGACAAAATGTTAATCTCAAATTCGTGTCATGAATAAGGCGCCTTGTCTGCCTTGAGTGTGAGAAAACGAATTTTGTGATATTTCTGAAATCTTTGTATGTACCAATGTGCCATTTCTTGTTCCAAGACTATCATAATTGTATAAGTTAGAAAGAGGATTAAAAACACTTTAATTTGGTGCCTATTTTGTTGCTCTATCTTGTTTAGATAAAAAGTTATAGTGCAAAACATGATTCAAGGGACCCCGGAACTGGTGCTTTTGGCCGATTTCAAGGCAGAAAACTTAAAGCTCCATGCGGCAATGCTTCCCAACAACCTAGGTCAAAATGGTTGTGATTTTCGGCCTTTTCAGATCAAAAAGCATGGGAAAAAGTACAGAAACCTATGAAAATAAGAAAAAGTTGATTTTTGAACAGGGCTAGCCGGCTGCATCCTCTACCTCCCTATGAAGTGGAGGACTGGTCTGCAACAGCTGGAAGTATTCTCTTCGACTATTTTTCCGACTTTTCGGCAGTGGCCGGCGGATGGTGATGGTGTCTTTCTTTCTCTCTTTCTGAATGAATTTTAACCCACGAGTGATAGGTTTTACTACTTTCTTAACACCTTATTCTCTTCTTTTAACCCCTTACTTTCTTCTTTCTCTCGGGCTAACCTTAGAGTGGATCTAAGGGTCTTTGTTAGCCTTAGCTTCTGTAGACCTGTAGATCATTGCCATTAGTTCCTCATGTTCTTTTATTAAGATAAGTAGAAAAGTTTCTTATTTTTATACTGCATTAAATTTTTTACAGGTTTGTATAATTATTATTATTATTATTTATTATCATAAAAATGGTAGTACAAATATTATTACTCTTTTTAAGTACTTAAATACTTGTGAAAAAATTATCTAAAAAAAAAATTATGAAAAATCTAAAACCACGAAAATCTACCTTTCCTATTTTCCATTGATTTATTACTTCAGAAGACGCGACTTTATAAGACGCGACGTATTCCAAGAATGCAACTACCGCGCTCTGTGAGGTTTAACTGAAATTATGTATAGTACAGTGTGTATATATATATATATATATATATATATATATATATATATATATAGTGTGTGTGTATGTGTGTGTGTGTGTGTGTGTGTTTGATTCTTGTTGGATTCACACAGCTGTCCTCCAGGATCGAAATGTGTTCAAACTCTGCAGTATCCCAACTCATCTGAGGAATTTCATGTCTGAAAGAGTTGCTTTCTACTGTACAGTAGTTTCATTCTGCCCTCATAGCCAGCTACGATTGGATGCTCAAAGACTCTTCAGAGGAGGGCATTTATTTAGTTGGTGTGCTGGAAGTTCCTCAGTTCTTGATTCCTCTGCATGCCAAAGAGTTTTGGGCTTTGTATTCCGAGAGTATTTTCCATTTTTGTTTTTGTGGTCCCCTATTTCACCGCAGTGGAATAGTGCAGAATCTACCTGTCCTTTCGTTCCTGTGTGTTTTACAGCATTTAATTTCTAAAGTTTGATATATATCCCTCGAGTATTTTCGATACGCATATTATTATGTATACAGTAGCTCAAGTCTTCTTTCCAAGAAGTAAGGTTTCAAGGATTATTGTCATTTTTCGTTTCCTCTACATATATTAGACGTGAAATGTCTTCTTTTCCTACCTTGTGAGTACTCAGCATACTAGGGGTGGATCCAGAGTACAATTCTGAGTGGTGGTCACCTTATAATACAGTGGCAGGCAAGTGGTGCAACAGAATTGCCAACGACTATCACATGCTCTTTCTGCCTATAAAAATGCAGGAAGGTATCTGTTTTTGATCAAAGTCATTTCCTTAAGATGACAGTAAGCTCCACGAGACATAAAATTAGCGCAACAACATTTACATTACTATTTTATTAAGCATCATTATTAGGGGCAATTAAAGAGAAATATATATTAAATGGCTCACTTTTGAACATCAATGTGTCCCTATATGCATTCTTTTGCCCAGTATACCAGCATACCTCAGTGCATGCATTCCTACTTACACGATATCAATATGAAATTAAAACTCTGTTTATTCATGTACATATTTTGTTCAGCAGCTGTACCCTAATTATGTATATTGAGTATACTTAATTGTTGGTAGGACTAAACTCTTCCATACTTTTAGCACGATGTTTGCTTTTCTGTTGTCGAAGCTTCCCGAGATAAATTGTATTATTTTTCTACCTGTTTTAATTTCAGTGTCATAGTGTTCTCTGAATTTTGCATCTAATGACATTATTACTCCAGTATCCCTGACTTGTGGGTTTGGTGTTGTGTGTTTGTTTTGCAGTGTTTTGTATCCATTATTCTGTGGTCATTTGTTGTTACCATCGCTTATAAGCTGAAATTTTCTTTCGTTCAAACTGATACTGTTGTTATCCGCCTACATGAATAATGTTTCACTGTCATTTTTGTAAATTCTCTTTGTTACCTTCATTTGATATTGCTTTGCATGTCTTTGTGTCGTCCGCGAGGTATGGCGTGACATTGTCTTTTACTCTATATATTTCAGCAATCATTATTGTAATAAGTAAGAGAATGTAGACTGTAGCTTCTTGGACAGAGATGATGACTCCTGGGATTTGAGACTTAACTCCATATACTCGATTTAACTCGTTCTAATACTTTTTGTGTTCATTCGGTCAGAAAATTATATGTACAGGGTGGGCAAGAAGTCACCGTACACCAACCACTGTGCAATGATAACACTAGGCAACAAAGATTTTGTTACAGAAGACCAAATAGGTGCTCCTAGCTAATTTCGGTATGCTGATTTCAAATCTATAATTAGATTTTTTCTATCACGTCTAGATTTTGTGTAAAATGCAAATCACTTTTAGTAAAATTTTCTACCACGTCCAGATTTTGGTTTTAATCGGCTTAATGCCAGTAATATGAAACTTGCTTTTCAAGGTTAAAGCAATTTTTTTTGCCAACTATATACAAATTCGAACAATTTTGATAAATAAAATTTATCCCGAGTTGGCCACACTGAGTCAAGAGCATAGTAACGGGCAATGGCCCAACGGTCAGTCGCTACGTGACAGTCAAGCAGAACGGTTGTTGAAGCTCTCTGCTGATGAGCAAGTGACAGGTTGTGGTGACTTGTGTGTTTTTATAGCATTTGTTTTGTACTACGGTGTGTATTTCTTTTTATTTTGCACATCGTAATAATTACTTTCTACGTTTTTTTCAGATATTGTATGGTAATTCAAAATGGCATCAAATAGACGTGCTTGTGTAAATCACCCAGACAACTTCTGCTTTGTCTGTGGACAATATACACCTAAGCCACAACGTAGAAACATAACAACAAAGATTAAACTTGCCTACAAGTGTTATTTTGACTGTAAGTTAGGAGACCAACAGAGGGACTGGGCACCACATATTTGCTGTGCACAGTGCAATGCAATGTTAATAGCTTGGATGAATGGTAAAAGAAAAGCTATGCCGTTCTCAGTCCCCATGGTTTGGCGTGAGCCGAAAAATCACTTCAATGATTGTTATTTTTGTTTGACAAAGATTGCTGGTTTCACAAAGAAAAACAAATCAAAGATCACGTACCCAAACTGCGAATCAGCAATGAAACCAGTACCACATGATGAAACAAATCCACCACCAGTTCCACCAGCAACGATAACAGACAGCAGTTCATCTGAAGATTCTGCTAGTGATATAGAAACAGGGAAAGATGGCATATATGTTCCAGATGCAAATATTTCCCCACATTTGTTAAGTCAAGCGGAGTTAAATGACTTAGTGCGCGATTTGGAATTACCAAAAGAAAAGGCAGAGTTGCTTGGTTCAAGACTTCAAGAATTTAATCTTCTCCAACCAAACACCAAAGTTTCCCATTTCCGCCATCGCCATTTGCAGTTTTCATCATTTTACTTACAGGAAGAAAACGTTTGTTTCTGCCACGATATCAGTGGTCTGATGCAAGGGATTGGCTGTCGCTATGATCCAAAAGAATGGAGACTGTTCATTGACTCTTGTAAAGCTAGCCTTAAAGCTGTATTACTGCACAACGGCAATGAAAAACCTTCAATACCTGTAGCACATGCCACTGGCCTTAATGAGACTTATGAATCGATGAAACTGCTGCTAAGACTCATCAAATATAAGGACCACACATGGAATATTTGTGGCGACCTTAAAGTTGTATCATTACTTCTTGGGTTACAGTTGGGCTACACAAAGCATATGTGCTTTTTGTGTCTATGGAACAGCAGAGATGACAAGAACCACTACAAAAAACATGATTGGCCATCTAGAACTGAACATGTTGTTGGTAAATACAATGTGAAACACCCAGCACTTATTGACCCTCAGAAAGTACATCTTCCACCACTTCACATTAAACTTGGCCTTATGAAAAATTTCGTGAAGGGTATGGATCATCAAGGTAGTGGTTTCCAATATTTAAAGGATAAATTCAAAGGAATATTGACAGATGCTAAGCTAGAAGCTGGAGTTTTCACTGGACCACAGATCCGCAGTGTCATCCACGACTCATCGTTTCCATCTAACCTAAATGAGAATGAACTAGGAGCATGGACATCTTTCGTTGAAGTTGTCAAAAATTTTCTTGGAAACCACAAAGCTGAAAACCACCGTAAACTCATAGAAAACATGCTTAAATCTTATGAAATAATGGGATGCAGAATGTCTTTGAAAATTCATTTTTTACATTCTCATCTTGACTTCTTCCCGGCCAACCTTAGGGCTGTAAGTGACGAGCATGGTGAGCGCTTCCACCAACAGATCTCAGTTATGGAAAACAGATACCAAGGTAATTTCAACCCAAATATGATGGGAGATTATTGTTGGTTCCTGCAGAAGGAGAGCTCCTCATCCTACAAGCGACAAAGGAAGAGGACACACCAAAGTTTCACTTAAGAACAGGAATTTGCCTTTCAGTAGTAACAACAAAATACTAACGCGCTTTGGGTGGATGGTTGGGCGCAGGGGTGGTAACTCCGCCAGCGGAATTCCGCTGTCTGTCTTAAGCCAGAATAAAGGAGGAAAGACATCCCTGTTCACTAATTATTTAAGTATGCTTAACATAAAACGTGGCACGGAAAAGTAGCTTAGACGGCTTTCGTAATAGAAGTGGGTGAGAAAAAAATGAAAAATAGGGGTTTTCGGTTACACAAAATCTGGACGTGATAGAGAAATTTTGATATCAGATCTGAAATCAGCATCAGCGCTTTAGTAGGAATCAGTAGTTCACGTGTCTGTAACAAAAAAAAAGTTGAAATTTGTTGCCTAGTGTAATCACTCATAATTAATCTGAATCACTTACGTACTTCGTGGTTACATGTCCAGTGGATCCGTATGTTCACCTTCATGCTGGACACACAAGCGGATGCGCCTCCATTTCCTCTGTGACATGCGTCGGAGTATTTGTGGAGTAAAGGTGCGAAAGGCGTCTTCCACAGCTCTGCGCAACTCTTCATTGGTGTTGCAGCGACGCGCAGCCACTACTCCCTTGATAATACCCCACAACGAATTGTCCGGGGTGGTAAGGTCAGGACTACGTGGTGGCCATGGTAGTGGTGCCGGAGATGTCGGTGAACCACGGCCAATCCAGCGGCCTACAAAATGTTCGTTCAAAACGTCGCGCACAGAAAGAGCAAAGTGTGCGGGTGCCCCATCGTGCTGCAGCCACACGTCATCCATGAGTCCCCTATCTCTGATCTGAGGTATGAGCCACGTCTCCAACATTGCCGAATAAGATGCCGCGTTCACGGATCCATCGAAAAAGTAAGGTCCAATCAAATGACCGGATGTCACCCGCCCATATCATCACATGCGGTGGATTATGTTCCAGCTCCTGCGTGAAATGGGGATTCTCTTTTGACCAGAACACCACATTTCTGTCGCGCGACAGAAATGTGGTGTTCTGGTAAAGAGAGAGTCCCCATTTCTGTCGCGCGAACTGCGATAGATGGCACATTCATCACTGAAAAGAACCTTTGAACGGGATACAGCACATGGGAATGTGTCCAACAGAGCACGGCATGATTCATAACGCCGATCGATGTCGACATCTGACAGTTCATTCATGAAAGTTGGGCGATACGACCTCACTTTCAGGTCTTTCTTCATGTGGTCTCGCATCGTTGACCGTGGCACACCAAGCTCTGATGATCGTTTCCGCGTCGACTTAATTGGGGAACGTTCAATAGAAGCGGCAATCGCTGCACATGTTTCCAAGCGCGTTGTCTTTCTCCCACTCCGCGGCCTGTCTTTAACGCTTCCAAGAGCGAACGCACGTTTTTCCCAATCCAGCAGTGTCGCTCTTCGTGGTGGAGCCTTATTAAACCGTTCCCGAAACACAGCCATCACCTGCGTCATTGTTTGTCCCGTGTGCGGTCTCTCATGCACCCACACACTTGCCACCAACCGCTCATCAACAAAGTAATTGCTTGTGTCAACCATACCGACAACACCACAACTAAATTCCATGGGTACGGCTGTCACGTACGCACTATCTTCGACACTGTTGCCAGCTTGCCATTCGACACTGTTGCCAGACTGCCATTGTACATAGTGGTGTGTGCTGTGCTGTGCTGTGTAAACTCAAATTGATTTCGGGTGCGTATCGTGCGGGTGTACGGTGACTTCTCGCCCACCCTGTATATCTGTCGTCTCAGATGTCGTCCCAGTAATTCCTGTTTTCTTAAGTTAGTGTTCAATACTCTCATGATCACATTTATCGAAGACTTCAACAAAATTAGTAAATATTAAATTTATATTATAACTTCGACAGAGTATTATGACCGCAAAAGGTTAGAGTGCAATACATTGCAAATGTTGATCAATGTTGCAAAGGGGGAGGGGGAACGTTGCAAGAGGTTATGCAATAAAGGGAGAGGGGTTATGCACGAAGCGGGTGAGGAGTTATCCCCAAAACTGCAATAAAGGGGAACTCCCCCAGTTTGCTGGGGAAGTTTCCCTAACCTCTCAGGGGAGAAGGTGGGATGACCTCACCCACCAAAGAGGAATACCTAACCTAAGAGAGGGAGAGAAAGAAGGGTCTTTGAGGGAGAGATTGGGATGGCTTACACCCCACAAAGGGAAACCTAACCTAAGCCTTAACCTAAGAAGGAGAGAGAGGTGTTCGCCTGGCTCCTGCCAGACGCATAATGAGAGTTCTCCGAGCTCCAGCTGTCTTATAAGATCCTAATCAGCCAGTTGGCTTAATCCGCCAGTTGGCTTAGAAGGCTTCTTAGAAGGCGTAAATGGCTTCTTCAGGTGTATATTATTAGGGTTGAGTTGCCAGATTCCGATATTTATTTAATTAAAGCATATATTCTTGACAGTTGGCTTTCGCCACATGACATTATCCGACAGTAGGCTTAATCCGCCAGTTGGCTTAACCCGCCAGTTGACGTAGAAGACAGATAAAGCAAGTGTATATATCAATTAACTTTACAGCTGCCAGATTGCGCTATTCAGGTATTCTTGACAGTTGGATTAGAAATCCGGCAGTCGGTTTACAAGGCCTAACCAGCCATTTGGTATACATATAATTAAATAATAATATCCTTTATATATACAACCAAGAGAATTAAATAAAACACCATTACATCATTCTGTTTATTTAGACGAATTATTGGAATCAATTTCACGAAGTATGTAGAAAATAAATATACAATCCTACACAAACAATGGAATATATGTGATCAAAAAATAAAATAAAAAATAATAATAGCATAAGAAATACGAACGAACGAATATATATATATATATATAATCAAACAATCAAAAATTATATAATAAAAAACAATGGAGTATAACTATTAATATAACAGTACAGGAGAATATATATATATATATATATATATATACATATATATATATATATATATATATATACATACACACAGTTATATTAAATAATTAAATATATTGAAAATAAAAAAATAATATACAAAACAATGGAGTATAATCATCAACATATTAGTACAGGAAAAAATATATAAAAACAATTATATTACATAACTAAATATATTGAAAATAAATATACATCAAAATACATTCGTTCTATTGCGTTTAGCTAAAACAATAAACTCGCACGTAATCGAGTCTACAGTCACATCATTATTGCTTTGCACTACGCAGTAAATACGATTTAACATTATTTCACCGCTCAGGTTATAGGGATACCTATACTCGAGGATGAATCGGTTTCGCGTGGGGAAAAGAACGTTATTATCAGACGCATTCTTCCACATCAATTGTATATCAGTGCATGGCTGATCGTTATTTATACACAATGTACAAACAATGGCATATGATGGGGCATCACTAATCAGCTCTCTTCTTGTACCTACACCTGCAGGTATTTTATAACAGACCTCACCCCACTTCTCAACTGTCACGAAGACGCTATTCATCTCCTCAACACTTAAATAAATAACATTACGTTTACCAGAGTTTGCTTGTGGTTTCAAGTACACAGTTAATGGTGCCGGTTTGGTTTCACGCCTCAACACGCGCAATGACTAGGTCACGGACACATCTTACGCGGCATTGAGAATGCTTCTCAAAGGGAGTTCTATCGTATTCGAGGAGCGCACGTCCAGTCGGTTCAAGCTGTGAGATGACTATGTTTTAAGGCTGGGTGGAACGGCTAGACGGGGGAGCGAGTCACACCATAAGCTGTTGAATCGTGTACGGATTTGTTCTAGCATGATTCGTACGAGTACTTGTAACCATTATTTTCCGACACATGGGTAATTTCAGTTTTAATGTTTTATGCGCACTAGATGTTCTCCACACATTAACAATCCGGTGCACTATTTGAGAGAAACATGTGACCGTATTTATCCTTTTTCTTTAACAATCGATATTCGTCTCTAAGTTCTATTAAAAACTCACACAGGCCTTTAGCCACAACCTCACTGCGAACCTCGTCCTGATATATATGAATTAGTGGCAAAGTACCATTACATGATAAGGTTCACATTCTCAGCCGCAGATTCGCATACTCGGTATGATGCAGCATGACATAATACCGCCTGTCACACCAATCATCAACAAGACTCATTATCCATATCCGTTGCTTCTCTACTGCACAAAGTAGTCCATTACGTCGTTTGTGCCGCGAAATCCGGCAATGCTCTCGCCAGAATATCCTTAGAGTATTTGAACATCTTGTTCCTTCGCGCGATTCATTGTAGCCTTAAAAGTCTCAAAGGAGGGTTGGGTAGGTCGTCTTTCAGTATTCACCACATCTTACGACTTTACCGAATACCAATTCATAAACGTCGAACACGCAATATGAAAAGTAGCCATCACTATTTTTTCGTCTACTTGAGAAAATACATGTCTAAGCTCCAGGGTTTGCAGAGGTCAACTGACCACGCCAGGATAGAAATATGCCCAGGTAGTAGGAGGAGTCGCATGACCGAGCTCACAGCGGGCGGAGCTTAGGGTTGTACACACGCACGCACACAAATGAGAAAATGAAACCTTGATTGAAACAAATATACATAATAAATAAACATATCTTGAAAATACACACACACACACACATATATATATATATATATATTTAAATAATGAGGATTAAGGTATCCAAAGGGTACGGTATCATAGGTACCAGGCATCTCCTAACGTTTCCTATAAGTGTTCCTATAGGTGTTACTTCACACACCCCAGTTTCTGCGTCCGAAAATTGTAGGTCCCCACAGTCAGTTGGGGTGGCTGGTCGCCCTCATTTTCCAAGCACACTAGAGCCTTCAATGAGTCAAAGTTAATAATTCGTCGGTTCGCATAGTTAAGCGTGATACTCTTAGCCTTCACGATATATTTCATATCCTCCCCCACCCTCACCCGTACCCTATACGTTTTTGGCCCTGTTAATATAAATGAGTCAGCGAATGCACCATCACCATACTCATCCATGATCTCGTAAGTTAACTCTCCGAGGAATTCCCTAATAGGCGGCATGTATTCTCCCTCCCTCTCTCTGAATATTACGCTATCTATGTCAGCGTACAGCACCCTCTTCCCAAGAGAGTGCAGTAGTCCCCAAAGCTTGATGCGGGCGTAGGCCGTTGTGAAGCTGGCTACAGGTATGTTTGTAACCCGTGAGGTATCTGTGTGCCAGTTCGGTAATGTTGTACTTTATTATGTAAGTATTACCTACATTCACAATCTCCACAACCTTTTTATCGGGAGCGTTGGCATAATCCCAGACTTCACTATAACTTTGTGCCAAATGAACGTTCTTTTGCCAGTATTCTACGCAAATTTTCCCTAAAGACTGTTTAGACACAATTTTGCACTGAAACGCTTGCCAGGATTCTTAACAATTTGGGAACGTCAAGCCGTATACCTTCACGGGCATGGTAACGCTGAATATAAGCCATTTTTTCATCTTCGGTATCAACTCCTCGCGGATACCCCGATGCATCTACTTTATTCTTCAAAAAAGCGTTTATATACCGGGTGAAAAGGTTGTGTAGCTTCTGAAACCTCCACATTTCATGTATCTTCAATATTCTGTAGCCATGGCGAAAGCTAGGTCTAGCTTATGCTGGTTGGTCGTATGATTACAATCCCCATTGTTTTCCTCTGCGCACTTCACGCACAGGGGAAACATGAGCTTGTAATCTATAACGACGGGTAAGATCGACATCCATAAATCGCGAGGGGAGAGCACGTCTACGAAAGAGTCCAAAGTAGCGCTCACTCGAGTTAGCTGAGAACTTCTCGATGGGTAGCATTCCGGGGCCCACCAGTTTTTCAGGTGCACCTACCGAGTACGGATTGTTCTTCATCACGTAGGGATATAAAGAATAGAAGTCGTAGTAATGGAGTTTCACGCCCTCCGTAAGCGGAAAGTATGGCTTGAATGGGTTTGTATGCTCTCCAAACAAGCTGTCACCACATTTCGGGGGTTCCAACACCATTGAACGTTTGATGGCCCTTATTTCTCCACGCTACTGGCCATCTATTTCCATCGGTGCATCATAATCATGCTCCCACACGATCTTGTGAGTGAACTGGGAGCCTATAAGTTGATCGCGGTTACCGGTCCATGCGAGGCTGTCGGCGGGACATCTTCCATGGAGGTCCCCTGTGACGGCACACTCAGGGCGTGGGCATCCATGCCACCAGCAGCCGTTAAAGGAGTACACAGTCTTCTCACCAGTGGTTGGATCCTCACTTAGACCAACCCAAAAAACACGACCATTGACATTAATGGTTACTTCCCCCGTTTTGCGGGCGTGTTTTGTATACCCCGGTCTGTTGCTCTAGGTGTATGAGCCAGTAAATAGCCTTGTGCCCATAACTGCCGGGATTTTTTCTGTGAATGACGCCTAAGGTGTCTTTAGGCATGAAGTTATTCTTGAACACCGTAAAACATAATGAGACGATCGTGGTTGCGACTTGTAGCGGATCGCATTTGAAACGGGCTATGTACATCCTTCTAAAGGCCTGGAAACATACTCTAAGCACGCGCACATCATTCACGCAATAACGCTCACATTTACAGCATATTGTATGGACTAGTTTCATTAAAACTGTTGTAGTAGCGGTCAAAATCTTCACGCTCAGTATCACTCATGTTGGTGTAGTTAAAGTAATGTTTGGGGAGAGGCAGTCCTACGTAGTTTAAAGTTTCGTTAATGAGGAAAGTGTAAGGGAAATACCCTTTTCAAACTTCAGCGGCTACGCCCATGACCTTGGGTAGCTTTGCTAATTTAAAAGGTGTGAACAGTAGGGTGTCTTTAAACTGAACATTACCTCTTATCTGCATTTGTATTAGTTTGTTGCCTCTTTTCAAGGGGTCGCCTGTAATTATCTCCGATGACTCGTGTTCAAGCAACTCCTTATAAAGGAAATGTGTGTCAAATTTGGCTCCGTTATGAGCAAGAATATACACAGTCATTTTTTTAACTTGTCCGCTAGCTTGACAATATAGGATGCAAAGACTTTCACAGGGCTGTTGTGTGCAATCGTTTTAAAAACGTTTGTCTGTTTAACACATTTTTGACACTCATCACAGATAGTCTGACTTACGAGTAAATGTGGAATAACCTCTTTGGTTTCTGCGTTCCTGTATGTTTCTGTATCGTAGTACACGGTTATACAAGGGCTACTTTTAGGCTTAGCATCTTTCATATCACATACATGCTTCACTCCATCCGCCTTATATTTTTCATGACAAGCAGAACAGTGAATTTCATCGCATTTATGCACAAATTTATCGCAATTATACATCATATGAAACATGACACATTCACAGATTCCCATTTTCCTGGAAGTGCCCATTGATTTATGGAGCTCAAAGCATTTATTATTGAAAAAATGTACGTTTACACACATTACATTCCCTCTTCTCGGATTCAACTACACGACTTTCACATTTGGGGTTATTACACTGCTCACATACCATGTAGCACTCATTGCAATGTTTCACTATATCATCCCCCAAACTCGAGCCATTCCTTACACAAATCATGATGTCTTCCATATTTTCGACTTTTATCATAACTAGCGTAGAGAGTCCTTATATTACGGATGGGGAAATACGATGTTCCTGACAATCCTAAAATAAGTAGAGGTCTTGTACGAGCTCTCACACAGCTTTTAAAAACATACACAGTCCTACGACGATCATTCATTCCAAATACAATTATACGAACATTCATTTCCTGCTCGACCCTTCTCAGTTCTTCAGGACCCACATTACACTCAAACTCAAGCTTACAATCTGAACCCAGTTTACGGGTACGTTGCCTAACCGCAGGCAGCCATATATTATACGCGATTGTATTTAGTACACTGAACATATGAGTTAAGACTATTGCTATAAAGCCGCAACCACGATCGACGTTTAAATTGTTTCTGTAAATAGACTGAGAAATGAAATTAAGAGCATAAGGTGTGGCACTATGACCAGCAACCCGGAATACTCTGTCAATATCCACCATGAAGTTGTCCATATTGAAGGCTGTACTACTTTGAGAGGCCTGCATTATACGGCCCAAGATATATTCTATGGCTACAGCTGCCAAGCGTGTGAACGGTATTACTACCCAAAAATCATCTACATCCCCGTCATCTGAACCGAACCAGAAGGACAATCTCGTCCGGACTTCATGTTCGTCGCGGTTCTGAAGGGCAAACTCCACAATACATTCAACTACGCGTCGCAGTCCAGCACCGTTGCTATTAAGGGATGCAGGGTCAACCCTGACCACGTACCGGTTTCTAGTCAGGGCAGGGGTGGGAGTAGCGGTGCGCACCAACTCGAATGTTATACCTTCCTCCCGTGACCGGACAGCTCATACCAGGACAACACATACCCGGACAACTCAGACCCGGACAACTCAGACCCGGACAACTCATACCTAGGACAACTCATACCTAGGACAACTCATACTCTCTTCAACAATTACCACCCCAATGTTGATCTTTTCATCTATATCCACACCGAAAGTTTAAACTCTGCAAATTAACCAAAATAAGATAAGAAAACAATAACAACAAATTTATTATTTATTGCAAACATATAATAAATAGAGAACCATTATTTACATAAGATAAAATTTGAATGCCCGGTTAGGTCAACTGTACGCCCTTGACGATTGGTTAGGTTTAGTCGTGATGTTTTCGTTAGTTTTAACGAAAATATCACGACTAAACCTAACCAATCGTCAAGGGCGTACAGTTGACCTAACTGGGCATTCAATGAACCCAATGGTTCCCTGAGTTTTTTATGATACACACAGACCGTGCATGGAACAAGGAACTCTTCTGGGATAATTAAATCCACTATAGTCCGAATAAGTAATGGTAAATGACAAATACCATAGTTTTTCTTTTTCATGATGCAAGCCCGACGTGGGCAACGGGTCTCTCGCAAAGAGGTCCCATAAATATAGCTTCCCTCACCAGTTAGTTATCTGCAAAGCAGACAGGATCCAGCTTTGGGACATGAATCTAGGGTTTAAAGCAGCCTAGCCCCACTACATTTAGAACCTCAATATAAGTAAAAGACTCGTTGCCCTTTTTTCTTTGATTTATTCAATCCGACGTGAATGCAACGAGTCTTTTACTTATATTGAGGTTCTAAATGTAGTGGGGCTTGGCTGCTTTAAACCCTAGATCCATGTCCCAAAGCTGGATCCTGTCTGCTTTGCAGATAGCTGGTGAGGGAAGCTATATCTATGGGACCTCTTTGCGAGAGACCCGTTGCCCACGTCGGGCTTGCATCATGAAAAAGAAAAACTATGGTATTTGTCATTTACCATTACTTATTCAGACTATAGTGGATTTAATTATCCCAGAAGAGTGCCTTGTTCGATGCACGGTCTGTGTGTATCATATATACATATATATATATATATATATATATATATATATATATATATATATATATATATTATATATAATATATATATAATATATATATATATACTGTATATAACTTGCATGAATTTTAAATGTTTAAATTTAATTTTTAATTTTACAAAATAAATGTTTTCATTTCAAAATGTTTTCATTAATAACTTGCATGAATTCTAAATGTTTAAATTTAATTTTTAATTTTACAAAATAAATGTTTTCATTAATTTTTCATTTTTTTTTCTGGTCCTATGTATGAGTTGTCCTAGGTATGAGTTGTCCTAGGTATGAGTTGTCCTAGGTATGAGTTGTCCGGGTATGAGTTGTCTGGGTATGAGTTGTCCTGGTATGAGCTGTCCTGGTATGAACTGTCCTAGAACCCCTTCCTCCAGAGCACGAGAAGCTGCTGATGTGGAGGAAGTACCCGGAATTGAATAGGAATAAGGGTGTATATTTGAGGAAGGTACTATTGTGGGGCTTGTGTCGTAAGACGTAGAAGGTTGGGGCTCTATTACTGGGGTCTAACAACCGGCGCAATCCTGGCACGCTTTATACCTGACGTGGAGGGTTCTTCACCATGCTTCCGCTTTGAATTGTCGCGTGCTACAGGTATCGCTGGTGAGTGTTCGTCAGCGGGGATGGAGTCTGTAGCTACACGGTCATCGGGGTCATCTGTAATATTGATGATGGGGGGTCTGCACATCGTCGTCATTCACGGTTCTGTAGAAGAAGAAAAACAAGAATATAAGGAGCAGCACTTAAATTTAGTTATATTTTGTAAATGACCACTTAGGGGTGTGACGTGTTAGAGATGGAATCTGTACAAAAATTCAGTTTCACAAGCCCACCCACATGTATTATATCTGGCCCTACAGGATGTGGTAAAACTGTGTTTATGCTTAAAATCATTAAAGATAAGGAGGGTGGATATTCCCAAAATTTGTGCCTAAAGTAATATGGTGGTATTCGACGTATCAATCAGTGTTCAACGAGTACCAAGATGATAGTTTGTTCCACAAAGGTGTATATGACGTTAATTCGTTAAAGGGAAATGAGCATACAGTCATTATAATTGATGATCTCATGTTGAAAATGGATAAAACGTTTGCCGAGACATTTACAGTGTTCTCCCACCATCTTAACACAAGCGTATTCTTCATCAATCAGAATCTATTTTTCAAAAATAGATATATGCGCGATGTGTCGTTAAATACACAATATCTAGTCTTATTCACGCAAAGTAGAGATGTGTCAGAAATTGGGTATTAGCCAATCAAATGTTCCCAAATCAGCGTAAGGAGTTTTTGGAGGTTTATAAAGAATCCACAAGTCAGCATTACGGATATTTGCTTTGTGACCTTCACCCGCGAAACACGTTTAGGGTTCTTCTAAGAATGAATATATTCCCAAACGAGCCTGAAACGGTGTATATTCCAGAATGGCAAATAGGCTGAAGAAATATCGTGAATTAATAAAAATCTATCAACGATTACCCCTGGCATTGCAGCAGATGTTTGTCAAAAATATCGATTCCAACTTTTTAAAGTGCATCTGTGAAATCTCTTAATATTATAAAATGTAATGTGCCATTGAAACCCCCTCAGAAAGCTCGCTTACGTCGTTACAAGAACATAATACGTGTGCTCGCTCGTAAAAGTTAACTGTGGGGAAGCAAAAGCGAATTATTGTAGAAAGAGGGGGATCATTCCTCCCCATCTTATTTTCAGTTTTAGGACCATTACTGACTAAATTAATATAATGAAGAAAGTGGTAGTGATTCAGCACGAGGTGTATGCTTCATTGCAAAGTTCAAAGATTCCAGACACGGTTCTAGAACCCCGTAAAAGTAGGCTTAAAAGAGTGGAAAGCGAATTGTTAGCCCTATTAAACAGTGAAAAGTCACCTGATGAGAAAAGGATCTTGTACCAAGAGGCTCTGCTGAAATTTCTTCATGAGTACGAAGATTATAAGAATTCGACAGAGCTCCCCGTGTTTATTAGGCACAGCGATAGCAACTATGAGCATGGCGACAGAGGACCTGGGCCAGACTTTAGAGATGACCAGCCAAAGAATAACAGAGTGAACACATTCAGCATGTATTAAAAAGCAGTCTCCCACATACATTGAGGAATTAAGGCTTAAGTACTTATAATCTATTGAATGAGGACCCCATCATAGAATGGATCGATACAGGCGAGGTCATTGTTGAAGAAACAAGGGCAAGGGTACAGGTATCCAATATCGTCGAAATTGGCCATGATCTAGTGAGAAAGTGGGACAGGCTCTCACCAACAGGATGGAAGCATATTAAAACAAGACGACAAAAAATAAATATCCCCAAAATATTGATAGGAAATCTGAATAGGTTAAAAGACTTCGAGCAAGTCTCGCATGTGTCACAACTGAGTACGCCATCACCCCCAACAGTAGCATCTCTGAAGAGGAGAAAGAAGAGACCAAACGGCCAACCTTATCCACGTGTCTCTAAAATACGCAAATGGCTAACATATTAATTAAACCTATTATAACATTTCTAACCCCGCCTCCTATGGCAGTGTTAATAGACTGTAGAGAGGTGTTTACAATGATGAAGTAGGGAAAAAAGATGTGAGACGTTTTTGTGGGAGCAGGATGTTTTTTCACTTCATAAGCCGGTAAGAAAAAGGTTTAAAACAGCCAAGACAACAGCGGCATCAATGAACTCTATTTGGCGAGCAGATTTAACAGACATGCAAAGATATTCAGTGTATAATGATGGCTACCGCTACATCCTATTCATAATAGATGTATTCTATAAATATCTGTGGCTAATTCCTCTGAAAAATAAATCGCCTGAAACATTTGCTAAAGCTACCAAAACGCTGATGTTAAAAGAAAACAGGTATCCTAGCTATTTTTTTACGGATATGGGGAAATAAATTATAGGCCGTGCTTTCCAGAACATGCTGACAGAGTTTAATATTAGATACTATACCAGCATTTCTATAGATAAATCCTCTTTAGCTGAAAGAGTTCAACGTACCATAAAGGAACGCATGCATTGCTATTCTACCCATAAAAACACATATAGATATATAAACATTCTGGGATCATTGGCCTCGTCATACAACCGTTCACACTACAGTACGATTGGCACAACACCTAACGAAGTTTTAGAAAGAGGTACGTGCACAGAGACTGATGTGAGAAGAGGTGGAACACCGCCACCACACTCTACACGTTTCAAAATCAATGATTATGTAAGGCTATTGCGTTCGGGAAATAAATTCGCGAATGGATTTGAGCAAGGATGGACACGTGAGATTTTTAAAGTTAGTGCTATGAGACCTAAAGGCGAGATAATGATGTATTACGTTGAATATTTGAATGGGAGGAAATCGCAGGAGGCTTTTACCGCGAGGAGTTGCAGAAAGTGGCATTTAATTTAGGAAAAAATGTGTTTAAAATTGAAAACTTTTTAGGCAGCAAAGGTTCAGGAAAGAGGAAAATGTACCTGGTGAAATGGCTAGGTTACCTAGAAAGCTTCAACGCCTATATAAAAGCTGCTGCAATAATGAAGCTAAAATAGTATGCAACATGGCGCCTAACCACTTCTGTGTCACACTCCTGTCCTCTTCTTCTCTGTCTGTACATCTTAACAACACCCTGGCCAACATTGTAACAGAACTCCATGCGCCCATTGAGTTGGAACGTGATTCGTACGAAGTTGGTGTTTGTGAATTCCAGCTAGCCACCAAATTTTTAACTCTTGAAAATGAACAGATCGTATTTCTGATCTTTAGAAGAGGCGATGAGTGTGAAAAATTAGGCATAACCTTAGACAACACTATGCGATCAGTCCTGTTCGGTGAGGTACAGTACTACAGTACAAATGTTGCACTAGGAATCGTTCATTATGGCACAGCAACGGACATTGTAACGTGTTCAAACAATGACTTGAAAAGTTGTACCTGAAAAACGACTTACTTTTTGAAGTCGTAAACATAGACACACCTGCACGCACGTTGAAATTAAAATAAACGCTTAATAGAAATATTAAAGACAAAGAACTGTTCAGAATTGTTGCCGAGGGTCGATATGGTGCAGCCTTCCAAAGAGATACCTTTCACGAGGTACAACATAACTTGTCCAGCTTAATGTATCAGTTGAAATTGGAGAAATTAGGAGAAAGCTATCCATCTCCAGACATGTGCTATATTTACAGCAATATCGTAGAGCATCAATTTGTTGGGGACACCCAGGCGCGCCTGCGTGCTTTTAAATGTATTCTATCCGTGTTTAAAGATAACTTACCAACCGAATGTAAAGTGGGCACAAAAATAGTATTGAACGATATGAAAGCCATTTATATCGAGTATAGGTATCCCTATAACTTCAGCGTTGAAATAATGCAAATCGTATTTACTGCGTAGTGCAAAGCAATAATGATGTGACTATAGACTCGATTACGTGCGAGTTTAGTGTTTTAGTTAAGCGCAGTAGAACGAATGTATTTTGATGTATATTTATTTTCAATATATTTAACTATGTAATATAATTGCACATATATATATATATATATATATATATTTCCTGTACTAAAATGTTGATGATTATACTCCATCGTTTTGTATATTATTATTCTTTTAGTTTCAATACATTTAATATTATTTTTATTTTCAATATAATTAATTATTTAATATAACTGTATTATATATATATATAATATATATATATATATACCGGGTGGCCCAAAAAAAATGGCACCAATTTTGAGAAGTGATATCTCAATAACCATTGCAGCTAGGGACTTAAAAAAACAACCAAATGAAAGATAATTCTTTTCTCTTTAAATACTTATTCTATGGCTTGATGGTTATAAGCCCATATAATGCCCAACATTGGCTTCCAAAAAAAATATTAAAAAAAAAGTTGCGCATTTATATTTATTCCTTGATCCTAATTTTAAATGAAATTTTTCTATTCCAGACCCCTCAAGATGGGATTGAGAGAATCTGATAAGAACATTATACAAGCACTACGTGAAGAAAAAGGATATTCATTAAACATAATCCTTTACGAATTTCCAAATAGAAATTGGAAAAAAAGAACTGTGGCACATTTTTTACAGTTCTTTTTTTCCAATTTCTATTTGGAAATTCGTAAAGGATTATGTTTAATGAATATCCTTTTTCTTCACGTAGTGCTTGTATAATGTTCTTATCAGATTCTCTCAATCCCATCTTGAGGGGTCTGGAATAGAAAAATTTCATTTAAAATTAGGATCAAGGAATAAATATAAATGCGCAACTTTTTTTTTATATTTTATTTGGAAGCCAATTTCGGGCATTATATGGGCTTATAACCATCAAGCCATAGAATAAGTATTTAAAGAGAAAATAATTATCTTTCATTTGGTTGTTTTTTAAGTCCCTAGCTGCAATGGTTATTGAGATATCACTTCTCAAAATTGGTGCCATTTTTTTTGGGCCACCCGATATATATATTTCTCCTGTACTGTTATATTGATGGTTTACTCCATCGTTTTGTATTATATTTTTTATTTTTTGATTATATATATATATTCCTTCGTTCGTATTTCTTATGCTATTATTATTTTTTATTTTATTTTTTTGATCATATATATTCCATCATTTATATAGGATTGTATATTTATTTTTTATATATTTCGTGAAATTGATTCCAATAATTTGTCTAAATAAACAGAATGATGTAATGGTGTTTTATTTAATTCGTTTGGTTGTGTCTATATAAACGATATTATTATTTAATTATATGTTTACCAAATTGCTGGTTAGGCCTTCTAAACCGACTGACGGATTTCTAAGCCAACTGTCAAGAATATCTGAATAACGCAATCTAGCAGCTGAAAAGTTAATTAATATATACACCTGCCTTCTAGGTCTTCTACGTCAACTGGCGGGTTAAGCCAACTGACGGAAAGCCAAATGCCAAAAATATGTGCTTTAATTAAATAAATAGCGCAATCTGGCAACTCAACCCTTATAATGTACACCTGAACAAGCCATTTACGCCTTCTAAGTAGCCTTCTAAACCATGGCGGATTAAGCCACCTGGCTGATTAGGATCTTATAAGACAGCGGGCGCTCGGATGAACTCTCATTATGCGTATGGCAGGAGCCAGGCGAACACCCCTCTATCCTCTTAGGTTAGGGTTTAGGTTAGGTTTCCCTTTGTGGGGTGAAGCCGTCCCAACTTCTCCCCCAAAGACACTCCTCCTTTCTCTTTCTCTGAGGTTAAGTATACCCCTTTGGTGGATGAGGCCGTTCCAACTTCTCCCCCAAAGAGGTTAGGTGGACTTCCCCATCTTGCTAGGGGAGTTCCCCTTCATTGCAGCTTGGGGATAACTCCCTCTCCCTTTGTTGCATAACTTCTTCCAACATTCCTCCTCCCCCCCTTTGCAATATTGAACAACATTTTAACCTTTTGCGGTCATACTACTGATTTTCTCTTTTGATCTAATAAATGTTACAGGCATGCTCTTCCAACCCTGAAACCATGTTGGGTCGGACTGAATAAGCAATTTTTTGTCGGTTATTGGCAATTTTGTCTCTAATTACCCTTTCGAATCACTTTCTAAGGTGGGTTGGAGGTGACTGCTAGTGGGCGATGATTCTCAGGCAGTGCTCTGTAATCTCCTTTAATAAGGGATTAATGTTTACGTTTTATTATAGAGCAGAATTTGTTCTGTGTCGAGTGAAATTCTCCATAGTAAGTATAGAAGCTTGGCTGCACTTTCTTTGCATTCCTTCAGAAATCTAGTTCTCCATGTGTCTGGTCCTCTGCTTTATCTCTGTATATTTATATACAGTATATATTAAATTCAGAGAGTTAATAGTCTTAGCGTTCAGTTGTGTTGGATATTGATCGTTATGAGATCAGTTTTGCTGGTTTCTGATGGGTGTTATTGGGGGAGCCATTGCACTTGAGACTAGAGGGGTACTGCTGAGGTACCAATGGGATACCGCTGATCTTTGGTACCACTGTGATTATTGAATTAACTGTGGGTGGTGTTGGATAAATGGATAATGTATGTATTGCTGGGGTATATACTGTATGTCTATGGGGTTTCGATCTTTTCTCATTAAAAGTGATAGTTGTTCTTTCATAATTTTCATGTCCTTCACTAATAATGTCCCTTTTTCTTATTTGTAATCTGAGATGTTTTTCACTTTCTCTTGTTTGTGTTCCTTTAATTTGGACATAAAGACACTCCATATTTAAAATTTTCTCTCTCTTACTGACTGTCTGCTCACCGAAGAGTGGCAGTCGTAGCACTTTGATCCATATCCGTAAGTTTCAATCCTCTTCAAGTTCAAACATTTTTTAGGATGTTTGTGTATGCATCAGGAGCCATATTTGCAATTTCTGCTCTACAGTATTCGCATATGATCCGTATTTTCGGTTCCTTTATGCTTTCTGCCTTACCGTTATGTAAATTTTGAGATGCAATTTCTTTTGTTCTCGCATTACTTTATCTCTACTCCGTTATTGTGTAAATTCATTTTCATTCATGACGCTGCTATTTTGTATTTGTGATATTTCTCCGACTAACTGTTCTTCCGCACTTCTCTCTATTGCGTTTTCCTCGGTGTTCTCTATTCTATTTATCTATTATCGGCGTATTCTGTCTTCTCTTGGTGTTTTTCTGGTTAACGTTCTGTAATTCTTTCTTCACCCAAAATTTTACGTCTCCTTTTCTTTTTCAACATTATCCAGTTCCATTTGTATTACTTTTCTCTGCTTCTCCATACATTTGATACATACATAAAGACCAATTATTTATTCGTTCTAATCATCGCTTTTCTATCCTTTCTTCTCAAGTTGTTGTATTCGTAGTTTTTAAATACATTGCAAAGTGTACATTTAAGGCCAGTGGTTTTGTCAGTTTCGGGAATAAATAAAAATAATTTATATGAAAGAGTTGTTTAATGCAAACATAAATATCTTCATTCCAGAAAAAATATCACTTTTAAGCAAGACTTGCACAATATTTTAATAAGTATAAGTTCCTTTATTGAATAGTTTCCACACAAAATATTAATTTAAAAAAATTTAATATTTGTTGTTTTAGTTTCAAGTGTTATTTCTTATTTTCTTTAAAAACAAAACAAAAGCCTTTATTCAGTAAAAGAATACAGCTTACATAATGTTTTACAGTACTCTATTTTACAATATTTTTCTGTACAATTTATATACACTATCTGATGTTGCATTAGTATATTCACAGTATTCTAATCTGAATACACCATTAGAAGCATGGAAACTTTTAAGACAAAATTCAGTTTATTTATTGCATACGAGAAGTGAAAATAGCAATTAATAATAACAATAATAATAATAATCAAAAGGTAAAAATTTACAGAAGTTATGTTTAATTATTGTACAGAATTTTAAGTCGAATGATAGACTGTATATTCGTAGAAAATAAATAAAGCTATATGATTTTGTTTTAGGGTAAATTATGAAATTAAGCGTCTGATGAAACTCGCGTATCTTAAATAGTTAATTATAAAATGGGATATCAATTGCTATGGTAGTAATGGCAGTAGTGAACTTATATATCAGTTGGAGCTTATGAAGTATTTTTGTAGTGATTTGCGAAATACATTTAGTGATGAAGCCTGTCTGATAATTATATGGCGGCATAACGGAAATTCCTTTTCCCTTGCCTCTTTCCTCACGGCTTGTAAGAGTAAACAAGTCCACCCCAAACAATCAGGCCTTCAAAGCGGCTATTAAAGCATGAGTCCGTTTCACTCCACTCCACTCGTTCTCAGTTCTCCGACCTTTGTCACTGAAGCTTCGCTGCCCCTCGATGGCGATCCCAAAACTCACTCGACTTCATTCGTTTAGTCCTCTGCTTTACTCGAAAGAGGGCAGCCATCCTTCTGACCTTCAAATCTCAGTTTGATCCTACATGAAGTGCATCACCGTTGCAGGCCTACACTTATTTCGTCCGCCGTCATAAGCATTCATCATTCCTGCAAAATTCAACCTGGCTTCAAGTCTGCATCATCCAGCCGGCTCATCCTTTACCGCTTTCATAGCCTATCTTCATCACCAAAACTCAGATTTGTAAACCTCGTACAGGCCACCAACTTGGCCTATAGTGCTTTTACTACGTCATGACAAACTCTGCTATCTGAATTAACCTAAAGAAGTGTTCAATACCGTTAAATTGAACTCGTATATTTCTATTACTGTAAATACCAAAAGTAGGCTCATTATTGTTATGTGTTGAATACTGTTATTAATTAATTCTTGACCTGTGTGGAATCACTACTTATTGTCAATAGTCATAATTTATAATATTTCACAATTCTGTCAAAATAATTGTTATTCACTGTAAACAAATAATTCATTTATTTTTGCTAATTAAACCAAAATTATAAAGCCCTTTTGTCTCCTTTATTAAATACTGTATATTGTTTATTTGGTCGAAACATCAAATTCATGACCCTGTTTAAATATTTAATTTTTAACTTACTTAATTGTAGTGGGCCTACTGTCAACAGACTGTCAGTGCGTTTTGAGGAAGAGTAATTTTTAGCTTAAATAATATGAATAGGAGTCTTGATATTTTGGATATGATACGTTGAACATGACTTTTGAAATTTAGATTTTTGTTTAAATTTATGTCAAACACTATAACTTTATTCGCCCTTGCAAGAGTCGTACTCGCAATTTTTACTGCATTTGACAGTTCGTATTTATATGTTTTGCAGTAATAATCATCTATCTGAACCCGTGAAAAAGTAACAGTCAGGCAGTTAAGAGCTTATAATACTTAATACAATTAATTACTATGAATAATTATATTATCTATGAACTAGTAATATCATTAACTTCAGTCCCAACTCTTAATAATGCTATTCCACGACACTTATCATTAAATTTGAAAAGTTAAACCCAAATAATTTTTAAGTTCAAAAGTGTCCAAGTTCAAACTATCAAACTATGATGAAGTTATTTTATTAATATATGAGCAAATGTAATGAGGAAATCAAAGAAAAATTAGTAATCCGAAAATTAATAAATCAATTTAAAATGAGTTTAAAACGAATTACATTTAAATAAAAATAATATCAAAGAACACTGGGAATGTATAATAATTAGGAGTATAGTTGCATTTGAGGAGAGGGAGTTTGGGATTGATGGGAGAGTGGGGGAGGGGAATGCCAGTACCAAGTGGAGCAGGTGCCACGTGGGGAAGTGCCAGTGCCAAATGAGGTATAGATATTAACCCCTCAAAATTATTTTAGAGTAGAGTAACCTGAACTAACCAGGAAAAAAGTTTGTGTATATATATATATATTATATATATATATATATATATATATATACAGGGCGTCCCAAAAAAATGTATACACACTTTAAATAATTATAAAGGCAGTGTTTATTAAAATACATTTCATTTTCAAAATGTAATAGAATCTACAGACATTATTTAATTGTTTTGTCAACGCCTGTTTTCAAACTGACGTCCGTTCTGGTCCAGGCACTGCTGATAACGCGAAGCAATGGAATCGCAAACATCACGAAACATTTCGTTTGGTATTTGTGTGCATTCTCGTTCAATGGCTGCTCTCAATTCAGCGACTGTTGCAGGTTTTATAGCGTAGACTTTGTCTTTTAAGTATCCCCATAAAAAAAAGTCTAGTGGTGTGAGGTCTGGTGAACGCGGAGGGTATTCTACGAAACCCCTTCGTCCAATCCACATCCACATCGTGCCAAGTACCACTCGCAATACTCCACTCTTCGGTCCGGATCATCTTCATTAATAGCATGGACTAATCTTGGAATGTAACTTTTCCATTGACAGCGCTTCAAAATGCGTTGGACAGACGATTCTGAAATTCCTACCTCACGACTCGCTTGCCGCACAGATTTTCTTGGACTTTGGTGATACGTTTCCAGTACTCTTTCTTGCTTTGTGGGGCTTGTCGATGTCCGTGGTCTTCCGGAACGCTTCTTGTGGACATTCTGAACAGTTCCATCGGCTTCAAACTTATCTCTAATTCGAGTGATGGTAAGTCGCGTTGGTGGATCTGTTTGAAACTCCCTCCTAAACTGTCTTTGCACTTCAACTGCGTTTTCACACTTCCAGTAGCATTTTAGAATGAATTTCCTTCGTTCAAAGCTTAGTCTGACTGCCATTATTAATTCTAATGGGTTTAACTTGGAAAGAAAGAAACATCAATTGAGCTATCAGCTGTTAAAGTGTGTATACATTTTTTTGGGACGCCCAGTATATATACAGGGTGGGTAAAAAAAGTGACTCATGAGAGGTAAACTGTCATATTAAAAAATGTAAAGGGACTAGAGCTCCCAAACTTCATGGATGCTTACTTTAGCATGTTGTTCGTCTTAATTGAGAAGTTGGACTTCAGGGCTTCCCAAACACCATAATCTAGTGGTGAAAGATCGGGGCTGCTAGCCGGCCACATATTGGGTTCGATAAAATCCGGTGTTTCTTTCTCAAGGAATGTGACAATTGGCGTGCTATGTGAGCAGGGGCTCCATCTTTTTGGAAAGTATATATTTCACACTATCTAACTGATATTCGACGAATTAGTGGTGAAAGATATACTTTCCAACAAGATGGAGCCCCTGCTCACAGACCACGCCAAATTGTCACATTCCTTAAGAAAGAAACACCGGATTTTATCGAACCAATTATGTGGCCGGCTGGTACCCCTGATCTTTCGCCACTAGATTATGGTGTTTAGAAAGCCCTGAAGTCCAAAGTTTACATTCCTGGTACCAATATGAGACATATATGAACTATGCGAAAGAATTCTGCTCGGCTGAGAGAAGGTGTCTCAATGATATGTAAACATGTGTATCGATCAGTGGCATCCACGTTTGGAGGCCTGCGTTGAGCAGGAAGGGGGACACACCGAGCAACTTCTCAGTTAAGACGAACAACATTCATAGGATAGGAGAGTGGTCCGAAAAATGGCAAATTAAATGCAAGGTCATGCACATTTGCCACGCTAATCCCAAGTCGGACTACTCCATGTTGGGGAGTAATATCGAGGCGACTGATTTGGAAAAGGACTTGGGTGGGCTAATTGGCAGCGACCTTAAGTTTACCAAACAGTGCCTAAAGGTGGAAAAGAAAGCCCAGAAGCTGTTGGGTTATATCAGGCAATTTCAATTTCGGAACAAGAAGATTGTGCTCTCTGTACAATTCCGTGGTTCGGCCGCACCTGGAGTATGCTGTGCAGTTCTGGTCGCCCACCCTCAGGAAAGATATTGAGAGGCTAGAGCGAGTCCAGGCGAGGGCCACAAAGTTAATCCCTTCCGTCAGGCATATGGGCTTCAATCGCGCCCTGAACTTGTTTTCGCTGGAAAATCTGAGGCTGCACGGTCAACTGATCGAGGTTTTCAAGCTCTTACGCGGGTTCAACGATATCGATTTTAGAAGCATGTTTAGTTTAAATGATAACCCAACTCGCAACAATGGTTGGAAGTTGGATTTGAAACGGTTTAGCGTGTGTGTGTGTGTGAATTGCTTTACCTATAAGATCTGTGACACGTGGAACAGGTTACCTTCAGAAGTTGTGAATAGTTCCTCTTTGGATCAGTTCAAGAAAAGGTTAGACTGAATCTTGGACATTATTTGAGGGTGTAGGAAATTTTTCCTGGCACCCGTTGCCATTGGTACCTCCTCGGTATTTGCCGCGGCAAGGCCTTTTGAGGTACTTCTTTTCCTTGTAACTCCTTGTAACTCTCTCTCTCTCTCTCTCTCTCTCTCTCTCTCTCTCTCTCTATATAATATATATATATATATATGTGTGTGTGTGTGTGTGTAACGTCATACTATGAACTTTAGTGACCACCATTTTAAGAGATGATCAACTATTGTTTAAAATCAGCATGCTGCCCCACTGCTACTATAAATGTAGAGGAGAGTCCACAACAAATCTGTTTTATACATAACAGTGATATTACACCATCAGAAGTTGAACCCCGACCACAATGTGGTAGTTAAAATGCATATATATATATATATATATATATAATATATATATATATATATATATATATATGTCCTTTTCCCGGTGTGACAGTTACACGTGTTTCGATCGAAGCCCAAATAAAAGAGGTATTATAATGAAAATCCTGCAATTAATCAATTTTAAACAGTGCCAATATTTGAGTGAACATAGAGTGCACAGTGGAATTTCTCTAAGTAGAAAAATCGCGCGGTATGTCAAAAAGAAGTAAATGAAAACGAAGAGAATTAATCTATATAGTATTTTTCCGAGTGTTTCTATGTAAAGGAAATTACCTGCCCATCACTATGCTGAAAAAAATTCCTACAACTACCCCCAACTGTCCCTTGCGGCCACACTATCGAACACCAATCAGTGAGAATTATACAACGTGCCACATCTCCCATAATAATGGAGAATACTTTCCCTCACTCATTTTGAGCCAACCCCAACCCATTACACCCCACATTACACTTTTCAGTCAATTTTTTGCACCAGTTGCTACCTTCTATTCGTAAAATGGCAATAATAAATAAATTCTTGCAACTCTGTGGTTTCCGTAACAATGTAAAAGATGAGGTAAAGGCGATGAAATGCCATTCGCTTTTCAATGTTAAATGCTTGAAATGGGAAGATGAAGAAATCTCTCTCATAACGAACGCAAAGCAGCTTCATGGGATAAAGTCTCAGTCTCAGTCTCAGTTTTTCTCTCTGTCTCAGTCTCTCTCTCTCTCTCTCTCTCTCTCTCTCTCTCTCCTCTCTCTCTCTCTCATATATATATATAAATATATATATATAATGTGTGTGTGTGTGTGTGTGTGTTTGTGTGTGTGGATGTATTTAAAGCAGAAAGTGACTGCGAGAAGAAAATAAAAGAGGAAAGTGTGAATAAAGAACAGAGGAAAACAGTAGAAACGAAGAAAGGCGAAGTAGAAATAAATCAAATACCGTTACACAACGAGGTCAAAAACACAGGCAAAAGATGAAGGACATGAGCACAAACAGCACATATAGGAAAAGACAAGCGTGCAGTCAAGAAAGCAGAGTGAAACTGTTCCCCAATAAGGACCAAAAAACAAAGGCCCCTAGTAAAAATGGGGAAGGAATTATTTGCAGATATATGTAAAAGATAATTGCAGATATAAGAGAGGACAATGTATACAGGGCGTTTCAGGAGGAAAGATGAATACTTCGGTAGGTGATAGTATCGGTCATTGTGAGAAAAAAAGTTCATATGAACATGTGTCTAATTCTGAATGGTTACGGAGATAGAGCTGTTTAAATCTGATGCGTACGCAGCTCTTCCACCCCCTTCCCTCCCCTATAACCTTGAACCATGTAAGCTGTAATGTAAGCATGTAACATAAGCCAATCGACAGCTGACTGTTGTGAGTGACATTGTTTGGTGTTTGAAACAGTGTTAAGAATGCCACACACCTTCACAGATGCCGAATATGCAGATATGGTGTATATCTACGGCTTTTGCGATGGAAGTGCAACAGCTGCTGTTGCAGAATACCGTCGACGGTTTCCGAACCGCAGAATTCCGGATCGAAGAGTGTTTACCAGCGCTCATGTTTCATCTGAACGTGAAGGTCAACAAGATGTGGATGAAGTGGAAAATTCTTCAGTTGGTAGAGCGTTGTCCTACTACTAGCTCACGAAGAATTTCTACACGTCTCAGTGTACCACACACAAGAGTATGGCGAACATTACGTGAGGAAGGCTTGCATCCATATCATGTACAGCGTGTACAACACATTCAACCAGGAGACGCTGCCATGCGACTGGAATTTTATCATTGGGTAAATGCTAATCGCCGATTGCTTCGATTAATACTGTTCACCGATGAAGCTACTTTCACCCGTGACGGTATCAACAACACTTGAAACTCTCATTGGTGGTCAGACGAAAATCCAAATGCCACTGTGGAAACAAATTTTCAACATCGCTTCTCTGCCAATGTGTGGTGCGGTATCATCGATGATCAGCTGATTGGCCCTGTTACTTTAGAGAATCGTCTTACAGGACAAAGTTACCTAGAATTTCTGCAAAATGAATTGCCAGGACTATTGGAGGGTGTTCCTTTGGCTACACGCGCTGGTATGTGCTTTCAGCATAACGGAGCTCCTCCACATTCTACCCGTCTGGTGATGCAATACCTAAATCAAACTTTCTCTGGTCGATGGATCGGACGCGGTGGTCCCATTCAATGGCCACCAAGGTCTCCAGACATCTCTCCGCTAGATTATTGTTTGTGGGAGTGGATGAAAGTCAAGTTTACAAAAGAAAGGTGGATACACGAGACGAATTGCTCGCGCGCATTTTGAATGCTGCTGCCCGCATAAAAGAACGTCAAGATGAACTCAGACGAACAACACGCGATCTTCGCACACGAGTTGCAAAGTGCATTGAGGTTGACGGTGGGATTTTCGAAAACGTATTGTAAACTGTAACAAATTTGTCATTTCTGTATCTGATACCATTCAAAATGCCAATGTTTAAATATTAAATGTTAGAAACAGTAATTGGTTTCTCTTTCTTGATTACCATTAACAATGCTTTTGTATTTGTAGATTCAAACAGTTCTATCTCCGTAACCATTCAGAATTAGACACATGTTCATATGAACTTTTTTTCTCACAATGACCGATACTATCACCTCCCGAAGTATTGACCTTTCCTCCTGAAACACCCTGTATATGAACATTAGGGTGTATCATGTTCATTGAAGCGCGAATTTCAAGATTGGCAATATTTATTCCTATGTAAAATTAAATTTTAGGAAGGGTTTGTTTTCTTGAACCTTTGCTAAAAATCATGTTTAAGTGTTTAAATTTCCACTTTTTCGCTTTCTGGTTATGTCCAGAACAGCTGTGCAGGACATACACTGTAGTACAGGAAGTTCCCGCCTTTACGAATTAATTTGTTCCCAGTGATCGTTCGTAAAGCGGGAAGTTATTTCCCATAGACGTAATGTTATAAACGGGGGTTACGTTCCCGACAATGAAATTTGACAGAAGAAATATATGATAATGTTAAATAAAGGGCAACGAAACAATAGACGTAATGTTATAAACGGGGGTTACGTTCCCGTCAATGAAATTTGACAGAAGAAATATATGATAATGTTAAATAAAGGGCAACAAAACAATAGTTTATGCATAAACAATGATTTATTTATCAAAAGAAATAAAAACATACCATTTAAAATCAAGCAGATACCTACTAATACTAAAGAAATTATTTACAGATATTAAAGAATTTCTTCTTCATCGTCGTCAACGATCAAATGTGCACTCGTTGTTGGCTGCACTCGTTGATGGTCTGGCGTGGTTATTTACGATGTTATATTTTGTTTCTAATGTTATTGCTTTCCGTTTCTTTTTATCATTAATATCAATCTTCGTACTATTCCTTCGTTTTGGCATATTATTAGCGGGGGAATAAATTTGAAATGTTTAATAGACAAGACAGCGAAGAGGGAGATCAACACAACAACTCTTAACAACGTCAGCGGGGTAACTGAATTAATACATTAGATGAGCGAAGCTATAGTCTGCCTGAACGAGCAAACGCACGCACAGTATAGATCCCCGCGCGGTGTATATACTGTAAATGAAATCTTTATGAATGTTTATCGTTTATTTCGTGCAGTTAATGTTTATATTTTCGAAATTATTATTTAAAAAAAAAATTCGTAAACCCGGGAATTCGTAAAGCGGGAACTTCCTGTACAAATGTAATAAACCGGTTTCTTACCAAACAAAACCATTGTAACAGCTATTATAGGCTACTAGAGTTTCACTGTGATAATTTTCTGTTTCAGATACAGAGCTTGGTGAAGATTGTGTAGCCACCATGGCTAAGCAAGGACGAAAGACCAGAAAAAGTTCTGGTTCAAAGCTGAGTGATCTGGTGGGTCTAGGCAAGCAGTTATTTCCCACAGAAGTTCCAACCTGGAGAGCTGGGTTTCAGAGAGGAATCCTCCTCCAGGAAGAGAAGCTGCTTCTGGATGATATGAAGAGAGCTCAGTACCCTCTGCAAGATTTGGCTAAAGACTTGGCATCACTGGTACTGGCACAGTGTCGCAAAAGCAATGCGAAGTTCGCTCCTCCTGTGATCATTCAAGAGAGATCCATTGCCAGGAAGATTATTGTCAGGTGGAATGAAATGATTGACCTAGTGAATGGCAGAGTGAAGGCTGCAAAGAGAGAGAGAAGAGAATATCTGAACTTGATACATTGTTTGACATAACAACCTGCAGACATGATATCACTCTCTGTGGAACTGAAACATCTGGCTGCTCTGGCTGTGCTGCTAGAGTTCATGTCAACTGTGACTGACCTCTGCCTCAGAAGATTCCAAAGCTAGAGCTAGAGTGGCTCCATTACCAGAGGATCAAAACCTCAGACGTTTCTGGCTTCCGGATGGCATCTGTTGATGTGAAGGAAACAGTGAAGCAGGTGAAGGCTGCTAAGAGGAAGGAGGAAGAACAGAAGGCAGCTGAAAAGAGAAACAGAAAAGAGGAAGAAGAAAAGGAGCTACTGTTTAGAGCTGATGATGGTGGTGATGATGAAGATGAGGTGACTTCCTTGCAAGAGTCTCCAGGCAGAGCAGCTCCTACTGCTGACACAAATTTTTCCATTACTGCACCAGGCACAAGTTCCAGGGTCAACACTGGCAAAGTTTCCACCTCTGCCAGGAGGAACTACATGGATATCTCAAGCACTGTTGCAGCTGCAGTCAGGTTCAAGGTGGCAAACACTCCTGCAGCAGCCATTGCAACTGGTTTCTTGCAAGATCTCATCAAAGCTGGCCATCTATCTGCTGATAAGGCATACCTAGCTGTTGACAGGATGAAGATGTGGAGGGGCAAGGAGTCTGTAATAGGTGCCTTGGTGGAGGCCCTGGAGAAAAGGACAGAGGGAGAGGAAATCAAGGGAATTTTCTTTGATGGAAAACAAGATAAGAAGACAAAGATCATGAGGTACAATGAAGAAACTGCTGCTTCCATCCTGATATTACAACTGAAGAGCACTATAGTGTTACCTGGGAACCTGAGGGGAAGTATCTCTTCCAGGGCCGTACGCAGGATTTCTGCATGGGGGGCGGTTCAGAAATCGAAAATTTCTTTATGATCGGGTTTCATTCGCTTAAGATAACAATGTAATTGTTTAATACTTGTGATCATATGGTGACACATATTTTAGTGAGTGAACGTTATTCTAATCATTATTGTAAAATAAAACGCAAATCTGGAAAATTTCCGGAAGTTTTAAAAAATAGATTTAATAAAAAGGTATTTTATTTTGCATTTTACAACTATTGCAAACGTCGAGTAGATTTCATGAAATCATCTAGGATTTCATCAACACTGATGAATGTTAAGAGCAGCGAGACCACTCAAACGATTCTCGGACATGCTGTTCCGGAGATACGTTTTTATTCTCCTAAGTGTAGAGAAAGATCGTTCGGCGCTTGCGATCGTTACTGGGAGTGCAGCTAGCACCCTCAAAAGTGTATGTACTCTCGGGAATATTTCAGCATTGCATGTCTGCAGTGCTTGCAACACGTTGAACATGTCTTTGTCTTGAGCCATCAACCTCTTTCTCCACTTCTTAACATCTTCCTCATCCGATGACCTGTTGACATTTGCCTCCGTCAGTCTTCTCCTCCACATCAATACTTCCCCCCTCCACTCTTCTTTACTGATTTTTAAAATGCGTTCATATGCTTGCCAGAGACTCTCACAAGCGTTTTCATCAAAAATTTCATCCTTTTTTGGAAAAAATGCTGAAAGTTGACAGAATCGCTTCATGTTTGATAAAGGGATCCTCAAGAAAAAATATAAGTAGTGTAACAGAATACTAATTAATAAGCCTTATGCAAACTTAGAATAAAAATATATATAGGCTATCAGCCTATCATTTGTCCATTAGACATATGCAGATAACAATAACTGAGGTTAAAACGGCATCTTACCTGCCCAGGTTCTACATGGTCGTCCATTTTCTCTTTCTTCGTAAAATAATTAAATATGGTGTTTTCCATTTTCTTTCTTTTACTGTATTCATGCTCACTTGTTAATAATTAAAATTGCAAACGACAGAAAATTTAGGCCAAACTATCACAACAATGACTAAACCAGTGTTGCCAAGTGACTGAAACAGAAAATCACGATATTTTAGCATAAAAATTCAGGAAAATTACAGAAAATTCAGGTGTATATATATATATATATATATATATATATATACAGGGTGGGCCGAAAGTCTGGATCCATAGGAAAATATTTATTTTAATACATAAATTACAACAAATGGTAAATACTTAAAATGAATATCAACTTTAACTCGTAAATGCGTAGCCGTGATACTGTACAGTAGTTCGTACTCCAGTATAAATACTCAAATACTTTTTTATTTCAGCCCAGAAATGGCTTCGAATCTAACAACAGAAGACCGGGTAGAACTTGTGCTCATGTACGCAAGACAGGGCGCTACACACAGAGAAGTTGCTACCGAATTCAATAAAAATCATCCTGATAAGCATCCAGTAACACATGCGGCTGTTGGCAAGTTGTTTAAACGTTTCAAAGAAACAGGAAGTGTACATGATCGACGGCGTTCTGGTCGTCCAAAAACTGCAACTGATGAAAATACCTCTGCAATGGTATGTGAAACTTTAACGAATAGTCCAGTAAAGTCAACAAAAAGATTATCAAATGAAACACGCATCTCAAGAACGTCAATTCGAAGAATTATTAAAAATCATAAATTCCATCCCTAAGTGTCTCGATGTCAGAGGCCGCCAATTTGAGCATTTGTTATAATTTGTTGTTTATACTGGAGTACGAACCACTGTACAGTATCACGGATACGCATTTACGAGTTAAAGTTGATATTCATTTTAAGTATTTACCATTTGTTGTAATTTATGTATTAAAATAAATATTTTCCTATGGATCCAGACTTTCGGCCCACCCTGTGTATATATATATATATATATATATATATACAGGGTGGGCGGAAAGTAGCTCCCTATTTTGGATTGGTAAAAAAATACGTATATTATCCATTTATTTCAGAAGAAATAATATGAAAAGGTAGGCATACATGGTAGGTTTTCTCTAAAATTCAATGTGGGCTCCAACTCTTTCCACCAGCTTCTGGAGCCGCCCAGGAATGGCGTCCACTGACTTTAGCAGGAACTCCGGCGGGATGGAGGACATGACTTCCCGAATTCGGTCCTCCAGTTCTTCCAATGTCCTCGGTTTGGTGCGGTAGACTTCTTCCTTTACCCACCCCCAAAGAAAGAAGTCGCACGGTGTCAAGTCGGGGCTCCTGGCTGGCCACTGATGTGGACCACGACGACCCATCCAACGCCCAGGGAAGTGGGCATCCAGCCACTCACGGACAACAAGAGCGAAGTGCGGAGGGGCGCCATCTTGCATAAATATCAGATCGTCGATGTTCTCCCATGTGCTGACAACCGGCCAGACCTCGTTTCGCAACATAGCAAGGTACCGCTCAGCACTTCGCTCTTGTTGTCCGTGAGTGGCTGGATGCCCACTTCCCTGGACGTTGGATGGGTCGTCGTGGTCCACATCAGTGGCCAGCCAGGAGCCCCGACTTGACACCGTGCGACTTCTTTCTTTGGGGGTGGGTAAAGGAAGAAGTCTACCGCACCAAACCGAGGACATTGGAAGAACTGGAGGACCGAATTCGGGAAGTCATGTCCTCCATCCCGCCGGAGTTCCTGCTAAAGTCAGTGGACGCCATTCCTGGGCGGCTCCAGAAGCTGGTGGAAAGAGTTGGAGCCCACATTGAATTTTAGAGAAAACCTACGGTGTATGCCTACCTTTCCATATTATTTCTTCTGAAATAAATGGATAATATACGTATTTTTTTACCAATCCAAAATAGGGAGCTACTTACCGCCCACCCTGTATATATATATATATATATATATTATATATATGTGTGTGTGTGCAATGCAAATTCTATGTAATATAAGGTCTAATGTAAATTTATTCTCAATGGGGGGGTTTTGAAACCCCAAAACCCACCCTTGCGTACGGCCTTGATCTCTTCCAATGTACACCAGAAGAACCTGAAGGAAATGAGAAACCTGCATTGAAGATAGCTCAGGCTCTGTTTGAGTGGATTAGTGCTCATGGTGCTAAAGATACTATTGTGGTCCTTGGTGGTGACTCCACCAACACAAACACAGGACCTGATGGAAGAGCCATCACTCACTTGGAGAGACTGCTAGGTCACAAGTGTCACTGGCTGATATGCCAGTTGCATATTAATGAACTCAGCCTCAGGCACATGATCATCAAGCTTGATGGTCCCTACACGCACAAGTCTGGGTTCAATGGCCCAATAGGAAAACTTTTCGAGAAGATCAATGACATACCGGTCAACTTTAGCTTCAAGGCTCTGCCTGGAGAAGAAGATATAATTGAACTGCCAGAAGACATTGTACAGAACCTTAGCACTGACCAGAAGAACTGTTACCTACTGATCAAAGCTCTCAAGACAGGAGATTTGAGCAAGGATGTTGCTGGTCTGAAGTGTGGCCCACTGAATCAGTCACGCTGGCTGACTACAGGTGAGGCTCTGTTGATGCTGTGGATGAGGCAGCATGGTCTGAAGGGGGAGGTGTTGAAGAAGTTGGAGGTGCTGCTGAAGTTCTGCCTGGACTTCTACTTCAAGATGTATTTTGAGATCAAGGTGAAGCACCACATGAGGTATGGACCTCATCATATTGTGACCGCTCTGGGACTGATGAGAACCCAGACCTCTGAAGTCAGGAACATAATCACTCGTGTGATAGTTCGTGGAGCATATCATGCTCACAGTAGGAACCTCATTGCCTCTCTCCTGTGCAGTGAGGATGAGGAGGAGAGGGCTTGGGGGGTTGAGATGATCAAGAAGATCAGAGGTAAGTCTGAGTATGGAGACATGAGTCGGAGAACTCATAGAAACCCTTAACTGAATTTTGATGCCACTTCTCCAATTACTCTGATTAATTGGGATAAGGAGAAACTATATGAGCCACTCTTCACTTGTAAGATGTCAAGAGGAGAAGTTGAGGGGCTTCTCAGGTCTCCACTTGAAGTTGAGAGCTTCTCAGTCCACACTCAAAGCTGTGAAAGAGCAGTCCAGGAAGTTTCAGCTGCAGCTCATGCAGTGTATGAGCAAGCGAGAAGAGATGGTTTTGTTCGTGCTAGGATCGATCACAGAGAATTGTTGCCGGTTTTCAAGTCAAAGCAAGACATTATGAACATGTTTTAGATCTCTGCAAGACCTGCTAGACAAATGAAGATGCTTTCAGAAAAAAAATCTCAAAACATTCAGTTGACCAGCATATTAATACAAGCTGGGGGTGGAGGAGGGACTTATACAAATATTAAAGAAGAATTGCAATTGCATAAAAAAGGTTGAACGTCACAGCAGCTTGCGGAAATGTGGGGGCAACTGCCATCACACTCAGTGATGCCGAAAAGAAAATAAATAAAAATTGGTGGAGGCGTCTCTAAAAAAAAGAGAATGCAAAACCAAGAAAGAAGAACAAAAAGATTCTGCCTGATGAAGAGAATAGCCGCGAAATGTGGTGTATAGGAGACTAAAAATCATACAATTCCTTAGTTTTGGGCCATTTTGGATGATTTTGGTTATTTTAGGAGTTATAAACCACTTTGGCTGATCTTAAATAGGTCCAGGCCTGCCCATAGAAATGTTTATGGGTGTATGTGAACAATATGGAACATATGGAGGTCATCAGAGGCTACCAAGTCTTTGAAATTGGTCAAAAATCCAATTTTTCGACCAAAAAGTGCGATTTTGAACACTTAAATGCGATTTTTCGCAAAAGTTTCAGAAGACGAACCCCTCTTCAAATTCAATTTTACATAGGAATACATACTGCCAATCTTGAAATTCTAAGTTTTTCAATATTCGACCTGAATATGATACACCCTAATGAATATACCCAAATACGCAATTTCTTCTACAATAAAGGCCACTGTAAATTCGGAGACAGATGCGGATTCTACCACCTGGAGATTTGCAGGACTTACGCAAAATATAGAACCTGCAAATATGGGAAAAAATGCTACTATCAACATCTCTCGACGAACCCAAAGGAAATAGGACAAAGTTCAAAGGACAATAGAAATAAAACGGAAGAACATATGTACACAAATCGCGAAAAAAAAATTTCAACATCGCAGGCACAATATGGCTGCTAAATGTCATACAATGCATGCAGTCTAAACAGCTGGGAACCCCCGAGCCTAACCGCTTACTGGCAAGAAGACGAGGGTGAAACGGATCTCTCACGGAGGACTATAGGGAAACTAAACAAACGATACCGAAGGAAAACGAACTTGAAATGCACAAGGGGGAACGCAAAACAAAGAACATAAATATTGCCCTGACTAATATTCAAGGAATAAAACCAAACCACTCACTCAACAAAGTTTCGTACCTGAAAGAATTTATGAATAAAACAAGGGCGGACATCGCATGCCTCTCAGAAACTCATCTTAAAGATTGCCATGGAAACTGTGAAAACTTTGAACATTGTATTGATAAGAAAGAGATAAATAGCGAGGGTTTCAATTTACTAAGAGTTGATAGAACAGCGAGACTTAAAGGTGGCTGTGCTATATATATGTACATGAAGGTCATATGACAAAGACGGTTATAAGTAAATCAAACAGTTTTGTGCAACTCCTTGCAGTGAAAATAGAAAAACTAAACGTGATACTCATAGTCATCTATAAACTTCCAAACACTTCAACCGAAAAATACTCTGATGTCACTCATATCAGAAACCTTTTAAAGTCCTTAAATCCTCCATCCCCCAATATAATGCTCTGCGGAGACTTTAATTTCCCATTTATAAAATACAAAAAGGTGGATAGATATAAATATATATACACCATGAAAAGGGGGCACAAGAGAAGACAAGGCGTAAGCAAAAATATTGATGGATCTCACAAAAGAGTTTATGTTGACAGAAGAGATAACAGAAAATATCAGAAAAAAAAATGTGTAGATTTGGTAATCACGAATAATATGAACTTGATTGCTGATATAAAAATAACCCCCATCTATTATCTCAAACCACAACATAATCGAGATATGAACAAATTTGGCGAGAACATTAAAAGACAATACACATATTGAAGAAAGAAACACACTCGGGACTTTTAACTTAAACTCCAAGACTATAAATTGGGAAGCAATCAGATCACAACGTGGCCCAAATAGAGTGGAGAACAGTTTAAGAGAATAAAACAACTGAAGAAATGCTAACAACCTTGAAAGAAAAGACGCTGAGAATTTTTGAAAAATATGCTCCGAAAGTGCAGCCAAAAGGAAAAAGAAAATGGTTAGAGAAGCAAAACAGAAGACTATTTCACAAAAGAAAGAGAGTAGTGGCGAAGTTAGCTAATTGCAGAGAAAACAATTCCAGGAAAGTAATACAAGAAAAACTGGAGAGTATCGATAGGGAAATATAAACCCTGATTAAGGGCCATACAGAGATGGAGGAGGAAAGGCAGTAGAAGCAATAAAGGAAAATCCAAAATACTTCTATCGCTATGCGAAAAGAAAAAAAAACGCGCGCCACTATCGGTCTTTAAGGAAAGGAAATAATGGACTAAGCGACGATCTAAAAGAAATATCTGAAACATTGAGAGCCCAGTATGAATCAGTCTTTAGTACCCCAAAAAGTGACAAAGCGATACCTTACATAGATGCATTCTATGAAGTGAAATTGCAAGGAGAGTGTATAACAGATTTTGATTTTATTCCAGAAGATGTAGCGCGAGCTATAGGACAAATGAAATCACATTCAGCTATCAGTCAGGTAAAAATGAATACTGGATATGAGAAGATCCTTAGACACTGGGGAAATACCGAGCATCTTGAAAAAAGCAAATATTGTCCCAATATATTGTATAAAGGAGGGGATAGATCTCAAGCAAAAAACTATAGACTAGTGTCATTGATGTTCCACCTCACCAAAGTATTTGAAAGAATAGTTACAGAGAAAATCTATGGCTTCTTTTTGACACTGGAAACATTCAACGAAAATCAGCACGGACTCCGATCAGGAAAATCATGCTTATCATAACTTATACAGCACTATAAAAATATCATAAATGCACTGGAAGACAATGAAAAGTATGATGTCATATACACCGATTTTGCAACGCTTCCGACAAGTATGATCGTGGTTTCATAGAACATAAAATGAAACATATGGGAATAACAGGCAAAGTGGGAAAATGAATCTAAAATGTCCTCAGAGAACATGTACAGGTCGTCAAAATTCAAGTTATATCATCATCAGAATCAGAAGTACGCAATTCAGTACCACAAGGTACAGTACTTGCCGCCCCACTCATATTCTTTATCATTAGGGGTGTTCAAAATTAGGAAATGTTTGAAAAATGTAGCATACTGTGTTTTTTCCCATTATTTGGTCCAATATAATATAATACCTCTTTTCAGGTATCCTAATAAACGACCTACGCCCTGCGCAATTTCCTCAAGCTAAGATGGATCCTGAACCAGTGACAACCTGTAATAGTAAAAGACTTTAGACGCTTCAAAAACTTCCTCGTAAAAATACCAGCGTGTCACCCTCTGTACCCGTTCTAAGGAGTGAAACAAATTATTTCCTTGTAGGTCAGCCGACTCCTCTATATGGCACAAGGTTGCCCACAGCACGACAAATGCTTCAGTTTTTCTTCCATGTAAATCAAAGCCCATCAATGAACATGAACGAGGCATGTAAAATAACTGTAGACAATGTATTGACCTTTCGGAACATGGCACATATAAAAGCCATTCTGCCGCATAATTGCGTAGCGAAGCTGCAAACTTTGTGGCGTGAGTGGAGGCCATCTTTACAGATAAACTCGATGAGCTGTGGGATATTGGACCCTCTGATGCTATCGAGAAAGTCCTAATGAATAGGCTTCTTACGACTGATGATAAAAAGGAAGACATAAGCTTTTATCTGGACCAGCGCGATGGATGAGAAGCTACACTTAGGGGCAAAGATAAAATCTTCGCTGATAAGATAAAGCTTCAGACATTGAGGACGCTCCAGAAATGCGAACTGCATCAGTTCAGAGTAGCGCATCAGTAGCCCCAGAAGATGAGGAAATCGGCGCCCTGTCAGATGACTGTGAGACAGAGGACCACGGAGAGCCTGAGAGCACCGATTTCTCACCAGAACCATCAACATGGCCGCAGTTTTTGGTACCGAAAGCGACAAAACGTATCATGCAAGACGTAGAGCTGACATATTTCGCAGAAGAGGCAAACAAAGACCTGATTGAAGTGCTTACAACGGGAGAGAAGCTGCCTCGGGACGACTACAGAGAATATGCAGAAAACGCACTGATCCTCCTAGGGGAAGTGCCTCCTCTCCTCGGGGTCACCACAAGACGAAACGTGATCCAACACACCACGCCCGTTGGACGAAGCTGAGAAGACTGAATACTTTCATTCAGTTGTTTTACACGCTATACTGGATGAAAGCAAGCAGGGGAGCGGATGCAGCAATCAATGACCTGTGTTTACCAAGGCCATGATAAGCTTCAGACAGTTAGACGTGGAGGTGGCCAACGTTGCTCTCGAGAAATTCTTCCGTCACAAGTGGTATCTGACGGAGGAAGTCATAGTCTTCTCTCTCTTCAGTCACCATCCCGCAGCCACAGGCGGATTGAAGCAGGCAATAGCGTCGAAACTGACTGGAACTGAGAAACCAGACAGCTTCAAGATCGGGAGGCCAATTTTCACAACCATCAGTGTCACAGCAGAAAGCGAGATACCAAATTATGTGGGCCCTGATTCTCATTTCTTGTTAGTTGCTTGGATGTGAGCGATGAATGGCTACAGAAACCCGTGGCTGACTGGCCACACGATGCGGATTATCAGGTCGCATAGAATTTCGTGAGATCTTTGAAGGTGGTAAACGATGCCGCTGAAAGGGGTGTCAAGCTGAATACAGAGTATGCTACAATAATAACTGACAACCATAAGGAACGGCAACGATTACTACAGGCTGTCGAGCAGAACCGAAACAAGTATCCCGACTTCTCAAACAAAACACTGGGATAGCATTGTAGAGAATAATTTGTAAATTTGTTTATCAATAAAGAGTGGGGTCTATGAGGATAATAAAGTGCAAATGCTGGAGCCTTTTCTTCAGGCCGGAGAAGGGTGGGTCCGGAGTGTGCATTTTATTATCCTGCTTCCCCGTTATTTTTACTGGTTCTACACGAGGATTAAAAAATTGCTACAAATATACATAACATAAATAATATATTTTAGAGGTAAATATTTTGAAAGCCGTAACTCAAATCGACATTAAAAATTGCTTTCAATCGCATTTCCTCGTCGACAGGATCAAAACGAGGAGCAGGTTGATAGGGTTATCTCCATTAGTTACAAAGTTAGCACTTTACCGTAAATGACTGGAAGGTGCTATCTTTAAGCTCTCTAAGCTTTAAGCTCTTTGGGCTAATTTCTATTTTGATGAAAATAGTGCCAAAAGACTTCACTTGGACCAAATAATGGGAGAAAAGAGAGTATGCCACATTTTTCAAACATTTCTTAATTTTGAACACCCCTAACTATAATGCTGACAGACATAGATAGTGAAGTAAACAGTTACAGTATAATAACATCCTTTGCAGACGACCGCTGATATATTGTTTCTTTGAAAAGTATAGCATACACTGCAGTGATATCAGTGGAATTTATTTATTATTAACAAATTATTTGGATGTATAAAATCCTTAAAGACTTTTCCCCTCTGTGTGTGTACAGTCACGGCAAGTAGAACTGGGACCTTTCCATATAAACTCTATTGTCAAGCTGCCCCAGTTTAATTTGCCAGAGTGACTCTATATGAATGACGAAATAATCTTGCGGTGTCTGGCAACTTGCCAGGAAGCAGAGCGTGAGTATGGGATAAATCAACGGCTCTCAGTGTGCATGTAGCAGTTGTGGGGAGTGTTACTGCGTTTACCGCTCCAACCTAAGTGCACAGGATTACGGAGCTTGTGCTTTGTGACGTTATAATTTTTTATTCATACAGTGAATATGGGTGCTACCAATCTTTCTAAAGAGGAGAAAGCACGTATTATTGCTTAGAGGCAAGAGAGAGTCCCCATCAAGGAAATTTGTCGTCGTAGCGGCCGGGGGAAATCCACCATTATGCGCTTGCTTGCTGCGGCTGTGGGCCTACCGCCAAACGTTGTTCCTGCCTACAAACCTTACCGTGGTCGCCCTAGGAAGACGACAAAGTCCACAGATAACCTTCTGCGGCGAGAAGTTATCAAGAACCCACAAATGACCGCCTCCCAGCTTAAAGGAAGTCACCCAAAATTGCTACAGAACGTGTCCTTACGCTGCATACGTCATCGACTCCAGAAGCATCTTCAACTTCCCAGCAGAAGCGCCGCACGGAAGCCACTCCTGACCAAACGCATGCGGGAGCAACGGCTTACTTTTGCTAAGACGTATAAAGATTGGACCCCTGAGCATTGGAGGAAGGTCATGTGGTCGGATGAAAGCACCTTTCAGTGTATTCCAATTCGTGCTAGTAAGGTGAGACGACCCCCCAATGTTAGCCGATACCACCCTTTGTACAACATCTACACCGTCAAGCACCCGACATCAGTGATGGTTTGGGGGTTGTTTCAGTGGTTCTCATGGGCGCGGTGGTCTGTATTTCTTGCCCCAAAACACTACCATGAATGCAGATAGGTATATTACTGTTTTAGAGGACCATCTGCTTAATTTTTACGAAATACACGGCGCCAGTGTTTTCATGCACGACAGTGCGCCTTGTCATAAGGCGAAAAAAGTGTCAAAGTGGCTTGCTGACAATAATATTAACGTGCTGAAGTGGCCAGGAAATACCTCTGACCTGAATCCCATCGAGAACTGCTGGAATGTAATGAAGCAGAAGTTTTCAAACATCGACACCACATTACTCGATAGTCTGCAGCGCGAGATCAAGTCGTTGTGGATTAAGAACATGACCTTGGATTATTTTCAAAAACTGAGTGATAGCATGCCGAAACGTCTCCAGATGGTCATTAAGGCCAAAGGCAACATAACTAAATATTAATGTAAGTGTTAAACTGTTCATTTGTCATATTTTCAAAGTAGGCCAAATTCTATATGGAAAGGTCCCAGTTCTATTTGCCGTGACTGTATATATATATATATATATTTTTTTTTTATATTTAGTTTATGTTGATCGCTGTATATGGATTGTATTCTCTTATTTATAGAACTCGTATTCAGACAGAAAAAGGTGTTCTCGATGCAGGGATTGATTGCATATCGGAATTATGATCTGCCATTTAGAATTCTGATTCCAGATAAGTTTTTGCACATGTTTATGTAGTTGCAGGATTTGGTTGGTTTCAGTGAAATTGTATTTGGAGTTTTATAGACTTCTGTTATATTTATATATTTATATTATATATATACATAATAGAAATAAAAAACTTTTGGTATTATGCAGGTTTTAGAAAATAATATAAGAAATCATATATCCGTTTATTGGGAGAGCTTGCAATGCTGTACAAGTATTTTCTAAAGGTTACATTAGTTAATTCGTGCGCAGAAATCAGATCAGACTAAGGCTGTTACAATTATAGCCATAAAAATGACTAACTCTATCCAGATTATAAGTTACAAAAATATATAAAAACCTTCATTCTTACTATATTATACACTGGATTTTATGCACAAACGGGAGGAGGTAATTTATCTGATTACATACAAATTCATCATTTAGGCGTGAATCGCATTTGCTTAGAATGCCCAAAACATCCTCATAAGAAAAGCCTTTAGAGATGTACAACAAAAACAGCAAACAGTATTATCCATATACATTACTCTAAACGCTTGTTTACTCATTAGGATTCATTGTAATTCTAGGTATATGCAATGCTTTCAGGAGTCTCGCGATGCTTGTGTCATGAAACGGCGACATCCCAAGGGAGTCAAAGTAGTAGCATATTTGCTCTTCTTGGGCAGATTCAGCACTTAATCTTTTGCGCATGTACAGTACCTGTGAAAGTTTTTCGCGTAAAATAATCCATCTTCATAACCCACTGAATGATGAGCTTTCCCGTTAAAATTCCGTTATCACTGATTTATACCGGTCAATTTCAATTAGGCCTTGGGATTCTAGATACAGTATTAAAATAACAGGATTGGATACGGGTTTGCTAAACTCTCTTTTCATTGCCAAATACCCCTGTTTTAGAGGATTTAAGTTCATGCAATCATTCGAACAGTAATCACCTAAAACATCGAAGGCTTAGACATTAGTCCTCTTTATATAGTCATCGAGTGGTACACCTATTCTAATATCGATACATCCTTTTGTACCATGAAATAAGTTGTGGAAAGCATAGGAACGCAATGAAATTTCATCGTCAGCAGGGTATTCTGTTTCTAGGGTTCTACCGACAGAGGCACCATTCACTAACAATGTTATACTCTTCAAGTTAAAATTTTCAAACCTGAATGAGGAATTTTTATATTTACCTGAAACAGTTATGGTTGGCTCTTGCTACAAGTATTCTCTGCAGTAAATTTCCCAACACAACATTGTCAAGCTGTTTCCAAGATAAACCAGATGCGACAGAAAACATTTTCAGTTGGGTAGGTTTTATAGGGTATTTCGCCGTAGATCTCAACAAAAGTGTTTCAATCTCTGCATGTTTAACTGCAGATAATTTTACGTGTCAGACACTAAGATACGTTTCAATAATGTGAGGTACCAGAGGTTTAGAAACTTCTTCTCCTTCCTCAGTTAAGTTTAAACATAGCGCGGGGTCCGTGCAGGTGATTTTAATCTTTATCTCAGTCCCAGTGGCGAAAAGAGTCTCTTGAAATAAGAAGTCACTTTGGAGATGCTCTTAACAATCCAAATTTTTTTCTTTACAATCTTTAAATTTTTCTTTTACATCTTTTCTGCTTTAGTAGTATAATACCCTGACGCACGCACGAATGGGTTTCTTTGGCATCTTTTGAATAATTTAGAACATTTTCCAAGTACAAAGGCTGTACGAGGCTATCTGTTTAAGAAGGAAGATTAAAAGCTCCCACGCCATTCAGGTGAAGACCATCACGCAAAAATAAATCCTTTCAATTAGAAAAATTACTCAACAAATCGTCGAATTCATCATTTTCCTGTTCGCAGAGAGACTTAAGAATATTATTTATGTAAAGGAGGTAGCTCTACTGAAAAAGTTCAGATCCTGCTATTGTAGGGAGAATTACTGAAAAAATTTATTTATTAGTCCTATCCTATAGATTCTGCATTAGCCACTTTTATTTCTCTATTAGTTCCTCTGATCAGGAGCTCTTATGTATGCACGGTAATGATAATAATTTGGACGCGAGGAGACACTCGCTTGATTTAAATATATTTCGCACTGACTGATCATTGTATGCAAAAAGTTAATAAAGATAGATTGGATAATCATCCTCACAATTTGTCCCATCAGACTGTGCTATTCTTACTTTTGCATAAAGATATATGTTGTTGGGATCGTAAAAGAATGAACCTGCGCTATAACAAACTCTATAGGGGCTCTACACGATCGAACTCTGTTGAGGGGCTTAATCGTGACGTAATCGGAATTCTATATAGATGTCTGAGTAGGTGGATTGCTAAAAGGGAGGGCTCCGATTTACCAGAACCTATCTTACACTGTAGAACTACAGATACCTATGAGGGAGAACTATACAAGATTTGCATTTATATCAGTTAAAGAACTCAAACGTAGTGTTCATGCATTTAGAGCATCTTTGATTTTTTAGAAGTCTTCCTTGTTCGTTTTACGCCTCCAGGTGACGTTTGTTTCTTATTCTTCTTCTTCAATTGACGTTTCATTTTTCTTTGCCGTTTTTTAACCCCTTTACGTTGCATTCTCCTTTTCACAACTGTTTTAGAGTCAACAATAATCTCATTTTTCATACAGCGTGATTGTCTTTTCGAAGCTTCTTTAGGTTTGACGGCAGCTATCACATCTTCAAACATGTTAATACCTGACTGTAGAATCTTCCGACCGAGATATTTGTCACCACTATTATTTAGTAGGATAGAAGCAACTTTGAAATAATGGAGAGTATTATGCATTACGCTCAAACGTTTTCCTCCATAATCAGGTATACGCACAATGAGTAGCAAACCCACTGACTATCACCCAGAAGCTGATGTTCCACGATGTTACTGTAAATGTAGCATATAGGAGTTCTAACACAAAATTGGAAAGTCTGACAGACTTTCCAGTTTTAGGTGGGATAATAAGCGAGCATTATTACCCTGTAGTTCATGAAAAGTATCTCTTTCAAAAGCAAAATTGTATCTTCCATTAGGCAGAATCTTGAAAACTTTTGTGTCCTTACTATTTTTTTTCGACTCCAATCTTAACAATAGAGCATGTTCCGAGCCTACAATCCATGCTACGCGTATGATTTTGAAAATTAGATCATGATGTATACTACTGGAGTCTCATTATTAAACTAGCTTTTATATAAGAGTCGAGACTCTCCTGGTAGCCTAGCCATTTTACCAAGAACATTTTTCGTTTCCCGGAAGCTTTGCTTCCAATGATTTTCTCAATTATAAACGTCTTTTTTCCTAAATTTAACGTAACCTTCTGAAGTTCTTCGACAAAGAAACCACCCTCAATTTTTCACCACTTAGGTCTTCACCATAGTACATGACTACCCTTCCTTCAGGTTTGATGGATCTGACTTTAAAAATCTCCTCCGTTCATCCTTGTTCAAAGCCTTTCTTGAACATTCATCCAGGTCATGAAACATGTACATAATCATCGATTTTGAAACGTTCTACCAAGGATGCTGCTCTGGTCCTATTTTTCGGTACTATAGGGTGTCCATAAGTGATAACCCTGATTAAAGCATGCTATAACTTTTAAATAAACACTCTTATTCAAACACAGTTTTAATCATAAGTAGATAAACATACGAAGTTTTGATACATAGTTAATGAACTTAATAAGCTTCCACATGCGCACCCCTAGTGGCACGTAAAATGTCTAAACGGTATTCACAGTCACGCCACACATTTTCCAACATTTGTGGGTTAACTGTTGCAGTTGCATCCGTAATGCGTTCTCGCAATGTCCTGATATCTGGAACAACTGTTGCATAAACCAAATCTTTAACATGACCACAGAGAAAGAAATCCAGCGGGGTAATGTCTGGTGATCATGGGGGGCCATGGGATTGACCCGTCCCTGCCAATCCATCGATTTGGAAATGTTGCGTCGAGAATTTCACGAACAACATGCGCCCAATGAGGGGGTGCCCCATCTTGTTGGAAGATGACAGTTGGCTGCCTGTCCTGCAGCTGGGGGATGGCGTAATTGGTGAGCATATCCAGGTACTCAGTTGCGGAAACAGTGTTCTCAGCGAAGAAGAAAGGACCAATTATCTGGTCATGCATTAGTCCACACCAGACATTGATTTTCGGACTGCCCCGAATATGCTCCCTTAAGGCACGTGGGTTTTCCGATCCCCAAATACGCACATTGTGTCTGTTGACTCTACTACTAAGATGAAACGTAGCCTCGTCTGAAAAGCAGACACGTAACAAGAAGTCATTAACCTCGTCAATGCTGTTCAAAATGTCAATAGCGAATTGTTCACGTTTTGGAGGGTCATCAGGCTTCAGTTCTTGAACAATTTGTACCTTGTAGGCGTGTAACTTCAAACGTTTGTGTAACACCTTGTGCACCGTAGACTTCGGTATCTTTAGTTGGCATGAAGCTTGTCTCATCGATTTCCTTGGTGACTGTGTGAAAGCAGTTTGAATGTTTTCCACCGTCCCATCGGAAACTGATGGTCTACCACTGCTCTTTTCCTTTTCCACGTTTCCAGTTTCCAAGAATTTTTTCATCCACGACTTAATTAACTTTACATCAGGTGGATTCTTTTCATACTTTGTTCTGAACCTTCGCTGAACACTGACAGGAGATTTTGTTTCTGCAAGCCACACAACACATTGTGCCTTCTCTGTCACAGACGCCATCTTAACTGAACAGCTACTACAGCGCTCCTAGCGGCGAATGCGGTAGACGAAACACACCAGCACAGAAACTCTATGCGTGTACGAGATCACCTGTAAAAGGAAAGCGGATGTAAGATTCGTCATTAAAACATGAAAGCATACTGTTTTCAGGGTAATCATTTATGGACACCCTGTATATACACGCCTCTTTTAAAAACTTCATTAGGAGGTGTCCCAGTCATTCGATGATAAGGACGATTGTAGAATGATGCTAAATGACTCAAAATGTTTATGCATCTGTAAGTATTTTTGCGCGTAAAATAACGATGCAGGTGCTCCTTCATGGTTCGCTGAACTCTTTCGGCTAAAGATGCTTTATGCTCTGAGTTGCTGCTATAATAACTAACGTTAAATTCTGCTAACATGTTTACAAAAGAAGAACCTATAAACTCTTTCACTAAATCTGTTAAGAAATAGGCTGGGATTCTATTTTCCATTAACATCAAGGAATTTATAACTTTAGCAACTGCGTCTGCTGTTTTATTTTTAAGAGTTAGACCCTGTATAGAGCTTCTCAACCCCACCGCAAGAGGCGGGGTTAGAAATATCATAATTTACATATTTTAGAAGCGTGTGGATAGGGCCGAATGTTGATGAATCTCCTCTTTACCAAAGGTCTTAAACCGGGTACTGTTTGAACAGTACTCTGGTGTGGGGTTTGAGTTGACTGTTTCAGATCTTTTATTCTGTTTTGGTTAAAATCAATGTTTTTTAAATGTTTATCTGCTATAACCTTGGTTTAATATGGTGGTGGTGGTGGTGGTAGTGGTGGTGGTGGTTTTAATATGTTTAATATGTTTTAAGATGGCTTTGGTGGTGGTGGTCTCTCCCACTTTCTCAACAATCATTGATGATGTAAGTAATGTTCAAACCCAATACCGTTGAACCTTTAGTAATAACTTCACCTGTGTTAGATCATTGTATAATTGGATCATCACTCAATAGACTTAGCCCTTTATTCCTCAATATATTAAGAAGACTATGTTTTAACACTTGTTCCAGGTGATGGGAGAAACTACCGCTGTCTTTGGCTTGATCGTCTCTAGTCTCTACATGTTCAGTATCTTCATTATACTTCATAACTACCGGTAGCTCAATAGGTTTCTTATGGTCTTCATACTCTTGAAGAAATTCCTGAAGAGCTTCTTGGTATAAAATTCTTTTCTCATCAAGATGTAATTGTTTATTTAATATATTCATTAATTCGCCCTGCATTATTTTAAGTCCGTTTTTAGTATGATCTCGAGATGTTTTGTGCTTTTTTTATTTTGTATTGAAGTTTAAACCTTGTGAGGTAGCACTACATCATTTTTCATTATACAGGGTGAGTCACGATGAAATGTCATAACTTCGGGAGCTTATAGCTGAGGTCATTTCCAGTTAAAAACTTCATAAGAACAGAGAACCGATTCTTAACGGTTATGGAGCTATGGATGTTTGAATGTTTGAAAATAAGAATAAGCGAACAAATAGCTGCTAAAGTTTTTATTCATGAATTTAAAACAACTGTTCAAAATGACTACCCTCGACCTCAAATACATCGCAGCTCGTCTGTGAATCGCGCGTGTAGCTCGCATTAGTTCATTACGATTGACCTTTATGAGGGCTACAGCATCCAAAATGCGACGGAGCAATGCATCTCGTGTTTCCACTTTTCTCTGGTATACCAGCTCTTTCATGCATCTCCACAGATAAAAATCTAGAGGGGTTAGGTCCAGAGACCTAGGTGGGCAATTTTGTGCAAAACCACGACCGATCCATCGACCAGGGAAGCGACCATCGAGATGCGTTCTCACTGTACGGCTAAAATGGGGAGGGCTCCGTCTTGTTGAAGTACATACGCAATCGTGTTGACAAAGGTACATCTTCTAACATTGGCGGCAGTTCGTCTTGCAGAAATCGTAGATAAATGTCACATGTAAGACCACCTTCGAAGATAAACGGACCAATCAGCTGATCGTAGAGAATACCATACCACACATTGACACTGAACTGATGTTAAATATTACTTTCCCAATAGTATGAGGATTCATTTCTGACCACACATGTGAATTGCAAGTGTTGTTCACACCGTCGCGGGTAAATTACGCCTCATCACAGAACAAGACGTATCGATACAATTGTCGATCGGCATTCAGCCAATTACAAAATTCCAGTCGTAGGGTAGATCCCCAGGTTGGAGTGCTGAACGCACTGTACGTGGTATGGATACACATCTTCGGGTAACGTTCTACATACTCTTGTTTGAGGAACTCTAAGACGTGTGGAAGTCCTTCGCGTACTAACATGAGGACTCCGCTGTACCATCTGAATAATGTTTTCTTGTTAAGCCACATCTTGTTGTACCGGACGCTCAGATAAAACAGTAACGCTAGGAAATGAAACGCTCTCTCGCAATCTCCGGAAAATGTTGCTAAACACTCGTCGATCCGGAATTCTTCGATTTGGAAAACGTCGTTGGTATTCAGCGACAGCAGCAGTAGTGTTTCAATCGCAAAATCCGTAACCATACACCATATCGGCATATTCGGCATTCGAAAACGCACAAAACGTCAACAACATTCTGTGAAACATAACACTCTACTGCGTAGTTATTTCGGTTCGGTTTGGTTCGGTTCGGTAAGTAACTCAATTCAGTTCAAGGTCACGCATGCGCATGGTTGAAATTCACACATCCATCGCTCCATAACCGTTAACCCTTAACCGCCGAGGTCTATTTATTTCCATTATTTTTTAAAAATATATTAATAATTGTGGTAAATGAGATGCAAAGAAGCAGTGTAGGCATTAAAATTTATACTTCTTCTTTTATTTATATTTTTAATGAAGGTGGATGAAATCGGGCACCACGGCACATGGAGCTAAAAATATGTGAAACTCTACGGAGAATAAAACATTGAATTCAACTCAAAAATTTTATTAACATATTATAAACTATTACATCAAACATATTAAATGGGTTTGGAATTGCATATTACATTTATATATACTATTACAATTGAATCAGGATATGGAATTTATTGATTCCTAATATGAAATTCTGTGAAACATTTGTTTATTTGTGCAATGCACAAATAAACATTACATTTTTGGCAGAATGTTACAATTCGTCTCTTGCAACCAACCATTTTACACATATGCCTAACAGAACCAACATCAGGCAAATGATGGAGACCATCATATCGTACATCAATATCAGGTAGAGGTAAGCCCTGATTCCCAACTTTTTTGGGGGGTTGTTCGATAGATGGTCTCTTTCTTTTGCTTGTTTGTGTCACTTTCCCAGCAAACATCAAAGCCTTAGCTACCCTAAATTTAAAATATGATAACTTATTTTGCTTTCTAGGAGGAATATCCATAGCATTGCATGACCTCTTGTACATTAGCCAAGCATTGACTAATGCCATATCAAACAAATGCCAAATAATTCTGTGGTAATATTTTTTTGATTTGAATGAGAATCTATAGAGAGAAACCATCTGGTCATGTAAGTCTACCCCACCTATTGCTTTGTTGTACTCATGTACAGTATTTGGACAAGTTATTGTTACATTCTCCTTTGTCTTACGATCAAACCTTTCCTTTTGAACAACAGGATACGCTGTGGCAAAAGTTGATAACACATGAACAGCCCTGCTGTCAAACCACTTGATTGCTGTTACTCTTTCCCCATCCACATTTGCATCCCATTCCTCAAAAGTACCTCTACCTTTAGCCTGCATTTCTTTATCTGAAGAAAATGTGAGACCTGGCAACCTTCTTGACTGAACAGTGCCACAAGACCATATTTTACGTTTTGCTAAGCAAACTTGCAAAGGCAAAGATGTAAACCAATTATCATAAAACAGTCTGTATCCTTTGCCATTTGGAATGCTTTGAGCTAAATGCAAAACTATATTTGAACTAGCCCCAAGATCAGGAACTGTAGGGTCATCAACTGGTTGAATCTTTCCAGTGTATAGAATAAAATCGTACACCATTCCCTCTTTGTCAGCTAACACAAAAAATTTGAAACCCCATTTGTGCAGTTTCTTTGGGATATATTGTTTTAGTGCAGAATGGCCTTTGAATGGAATGATAGACTCATCTATGCATATATCTCTGATCATTGGAATTTCTTTAAATTTAGCTCTCAAATGTTCCACGAAGGGGCGTACTTTAGCTATTTTATCATCACCAGACAGCTGAGAATTATCTACAAAATGAATATTACTTTTTATCTCTTCCCACCTATCACGAGTCATCAAGCTTGTGTAACGCTCATCTTTCATACCATCATTCCAGTGCTCACGAGTATTACTTATTTTACAGAGGCTAAACCAAATAGACAGTCCCAGCCACTGCTCAAATTCTTCCCTAGTCAATTTTAGAGGACGATTTACATTTTTCTGCACAGAATATAAATTACTTTGACTAACAATAATATCAAGAATATCTTTATCAATAAATTTCGAAAAAAACTGAAATGGGCTCACTAAGTCATCCTCGATATTTTCTGATACGCGAGAGTCATTTTCAAAGTCTGGTTCAGGTGGAATAGGCTGTCGACTGGTAACTTTTTTCCAGATAGGGGTACGCTTCTGCGAAGTCTGCTTTCGCCTTTTCTCGTTAGATACAGACAAGGGTGAATGGTTTTCGACGCATAAGACAACTGTGCTAGAAGACAAAATATCGTCCTCTGATTCACATTCTGAAGCTGTACCTTTATAGAAAAAAAAGAAGTTCAAGTTTAGAAATATACTTTTTCATCCAATATTTTACTACAGAGGGGATGTAAGAGTGTTTGTATTATAGAGATTTAATTGACTATACTCTTCTGTATTCAGTATTTATTATTCATTTATATTAATTCTGTAGCTATCTACTTTTGAAAAAAATATGAAAAGCTTACTTGACTCGTTAGGTTTGAACTCTTCTAAATTTTCTCTTTCATCTCCTTCTGATATGGTCTCTTCATCACTTGTTGCAGCAACTGTACAATAGCGTGACTTCTTGTTACAGTTTCCAGCATAAAAGTTACCAATTGCTATAGAAATTGATGCATGTCCAGAAGATTCAAGTTCAAGTTAGAAATATACTTTTTCATCCAATATTTTACTACAGAGGGATGTAAGAGTGTTTGTATTATAGAGATTTAATTGACTATACTCTTCTGTATTCAGTATTTATTATTCATTTATATTAATTCTGTAGCTATCTACTTTTGAAAAAAATATGAAAAGCTTACTTGACTCGTTAGGTCTGAACTCTTCTAAATTTTCTCTTTCATCTCCTTCTGATATGGTCTCTTCATCACTTGTTGCAGCAACTGTACAATAGCGTGACTTCTTGTTACAGTTTCCAGCATAAAAGTTACCAATTGCTATAGAAATTGATGCATGTCCAGAAGATTTAAGTTCAAGTTAGAAATATACTTTTTCATCCAATATTTTACTACAGAGGGGATGTAAGAGTGTTTGTATTATAGAGATTTAATTGACTATACTCTTCTGTATTCAGTATTTATTATTCATTTATATTAATTCTGTAGCTATCTACTTTTGAAAAAAATTTGAAAAGCTTACTTGACTCGTTAGGTCTGAACTCTTCTAAATTTTCTCTTTCATCTCCTTCTGATATGGTCTCTTCATCACTTGTTGCAGCAACTGTACAATAGCGTGACTTCTTGTTACAGTTTCCAGCATAAAAGTTACCAATTGCTATAGAAATTGATGCATGTCCAGAAGATTCAAGTTCAAGTTAGAAATATACTTTTTCATCCAATATTTTACTACAGAGGGGATGTAAGAGTGTTTGTATTATAGAGATTTAATTGACTATACTCTTCTGTATTCAGTATTTATTATTCATTTATATTAATTCTGTAGCTATCTACTTTTGAAAAAAATATGAAAAGCTTACTTGACTCGTTAGGTCTGAACTCTTCTAAATTTTCTCTTTCATCTCCTTCTGATATGGTCTCTTCATCACTTGTTGCAGCAACTGTACAATAGCGTGACTTCTTGTTACAGTTTCCAGCATAAAAGTTACCAATTGCTATAGAAATTGATGCATGTCCAGAAGATTCAAGTTCAAGTTAGAAATATACTTTTTCATCCAATATTTTACTACAGAGGGGATGTAAGAGTGTTTGTATTATAGAGATTTAATTGACTATACTCTTCTGTATTCAGTATTTATTATTCATTTATATTAATTCTGTAGCTATCTACTTTTGAAAAAAATTTGAAAAGCTTACTTGACTCGTTAGGTCTGAACTCTTCTAAATTTTCTCTTTCATCTCCTTCTGATATGGTCTCTTCATCCGTTGCAGCAACTGTACAATAGCGTGACTCTTGTTACAGTTTCCAGCATAAAAGTTACCAATTGCTATAGAAATTGATGCATGTCCAGAAGATTCAAGTTCAAGTTAGAAATAACTTTTTCATCCAATATTTACTACAGAGGGGATGTAAGAGTGTTTGATTATAGAGATTTAATTGACTATACTCTTCTGTATTCAGTATTTATATCATTTATATTAATTCTGTAGCTATCTACTTTTGAAAAAAATATGAAAAGCTTACTTGACTCGTTAGGTCTGAACTCTTCTAAATTTTCTCTTTCATCTCCTTCTGATATGGTCTCTTCATCACTTGTTGCAGCAACTGTACATAGCGTGACTTCTTGTTACAGTTTCCAGCATAAAAGTTACCAATTGCTATAGAAATTGATGCATGTCCAGAAGATTCAAGTTCAAGTTAGAAATATACTTTTTCATCCAATATTTTACTACAGAGGGGATGTAAGAGTGTTTGTATTATAGAGATTTAATTGACTATACTCTTCTGTATTCAGTATTTATTATTCATTTATATTAATTCTGTAGCTATCTACTTTTGAAAAAAATATGAAAAGCTTACTTGACTCGTTAGGTCTGAACTCTTCTAAATTTTCTCTTTCATCTCCTTCTGATATGGTCTCTTCATCACTTGTTGCAGCAACTGTACAATAGCGTGACTTCTTGTTACAGTTTCCAGCATAAAAGTTACCAATTGCTATAGAAATTGATGCATGTCCAGAAGATTTAAGTTCAAGTTAGAAATATACTTTTTCATCCAATATTTTACTACAGAGGGGATGTAAGAGTGTTTGTATTATAGAGATTTAATTGACTATACTCTTCTGTATTCAGTATTTATTATTCATTTATATTAATTCTGTAGCTATCTACTTTTGAAAAAAATTTGAAAAGCTTACTTGACTCGTTAGGTCTGAACTCTTCTAAATTTTCTCTTTCATCTCCTTCTGATATGGTCTCTTCATCACTTGTTGCAGCAACTGTACAATAGCGTGACTTCTTGTTACAGTTTCCAGCATAAAAGTTACCAATTGCTATAGAAATTGATGCATGTCCAGAAGATTCAAGTTCAAGTTAGAAATATACTTTTTCATCCAATATTTTACTACAGAGGGGATGTAAGAGTGTTTGTATTATAGAGATTTAATTGACTATACTCTTCTGTATTCAGTATTTATTATTCATTTATATTAATTCTGTAGCTATCTACTTTTGAAAAAATATGAAAAGCTTACTTGACTCGTTAGGTCTGAACTCTTCTAAATTTTCTCTTTCATCTCCTTCTGATATGGTCTCTTCATCACTTGTTGCAGCATCTGTACAATAGCGTGACTTCTTGTTACAGTTTCCAGCATAAAAGTTACCAATTGCTATAGAAATTGATGCATGTCCAGAAGATTCAAGTTCAAGTTAGAAATATACTTTTTCATCCAATATTTTACTACAGAGGGGATGTAAGAGTGTTTGTATTATAGAGATTTAATTGACTATACTCTTCTGTATTCAGTATTTATTATTCATTTATATTAATTCTGTAGCTATCTACTTTTGAAAAAAATATGAAAAGCTTACTTGACTCGTTAGGTCTGAACTCTTCTAAATTTTCTCTTTCATCTCCTTCTGATATGGTCTCTTCATCACTTGTTGCAGCAACTGTACAATAGCGTGACTTCTTGTTACAGTTTCCAGCATAAAAGTTACCAATTGCTATAGAAATTGATGCATGTCCAGAAGATTTAAGTTCAAGTTAGAAATATACTTTTTCATCCAATATTTTACTACAGAGGGGATGTAAGAGTGTTTTATTATAGAGATTTAATTGACTATACTCTTCTGTATTCAGTATTTATTATTCATTTATATTAATTCTGTAGCTATCTACTTTTGAAAAAAATATGAAAAGCTTACTTGACTCGTTAGGTCTGAACTCTTCTAAATTTTCTCTTTCATCTCCTTCTGATATGGTCTCTTCATCACTTGTTGCAGCAACTGTACAATAGCGTGACTTCTTGTTACAGTTTCCAGCATAAAAGTTACCAATTGCTATAGAAATTGATGCATGTCCAGAAGATTCACTTGTTCCAAGAAGCAAATTGGAAAAAAAATTACTACAACTTATGAATTGCCATCTGCTCTTTATGACACACACACACACACACATTTATATATATATATTAATTTATATATTAATTTATTTATGCATTTATTTCAAACTCTCCATGAAATAATTAAATCAAATGAATTAGTTCCCCCCTAAAATTCATTTTTATAAAAAAGCATGTTACCCGTGCTGATCGTTTTCGAGCACCATGTTCTAGATCATCTAATGATAGTACAAGTAATTTTATACTCTAAATTTTACTCTAAATATAGTCTAAAATATATATTTGAGAGCTACAAATTATTATAGAACTATATCTTACCTGGTAATGATTCCATGGTCTGGTAAAGTTAGGTCCGTGGACTGCATCACCAACATCTGCTGCAGCGTTACCTATAATGGCGCTAAATTCTAACAATTTTAAATTTCGCGGAAAAGCGTTGCTTGGTAACTCCACAGAGTTGGCCGAAAACAGCCATCACGGCGTACCCGACAAAAACGCAACAATTTTGGATATATTTCCATTTTTATTTTGGTGTCCGATAACGGAAACTACGGCGGTAAAGGGTTAAGAATCGGACCTTTGTTCATATGAAGTTTATAACTGGGAATGACCTCAGCTATAAGCTCCCGAAGTTATGACATTTCAAGGTGACTCACCCTGTATAACACTAGATAATAAAGGTGCTAAAAACTGAATACAAGACATGTAGGAATGATTCACCTTTTTGTACAACAAGACGTATGTTCTTCGACACAGCTTCTTCTACATAAATTTCCAAAAAGGCCTTAAGCTATCTCGGAAACATTTCACCTGTTAATACACCAAGACGTTCAGCGAATAAGACAAGATATTGCGTGTTTAAAGAAATATCCCGCATAAACTTTTCCTTGAAAAATAGGTTATGATTGATGAAGAACACGCTAATGTTAAGCTCATTAAAGAATAATATAAATGGTCATTCCATGTCAGTTCAACGGCGAAACAAACGTGACCATCACCGATTTTTCTGAAAATTGGCAGACCTATAGATCTCTGTGAGGAAAACAGAATGACGTTTGTTTCAACACTCTAGGTCATATGGTTCTGGAGATATGGCCCTTCGAAATTTGTAAAAAAAGGTCAATTTCCAAGGTCATACCATATTTCAACATGAAATATTTCGGCTCCTATTGCACTTACAGAGATCATTCAAACATTATTTTAAATCTTTTAAGCAGATCTACAACTTTGTTTCTATTCCTATTTTACCTCAGTGGTAAAAAAAAAGTTGATCTTATTTTTGACCTTTGACTTTGTGTAGGTCATTTGATCTCACAACCGATTTTTTTCTCCTTTCACACAATTTTGGGTACATATGTCTACCTTGACCTAAAACAAGACTTTTAGTGTTGATTAAGTTAGTATAGACGCTACAGCCATTTCAGTGGACCATACCCACCTCCATTTTGACCAAGTACCTTTTTCCACCAAAATTTGGAGCACCGTATCTTTGGAACTGTTTGAGCTAGAGTGTTGAGAAAAATGCCATTAGATTTTTCTTACTGAGATATATAATGTCTGCTAATTTTCAAAAAATCGTAATTATCTAACCTAACCTAACCCAGTTATTTGGTCGAATAAGTATCCGGCCCTATTATAAAATTTAATTTTTTTGGTATATTTCAGAGAATTATATAATATAGGTAATTCAAATTACATAATTAATTAATTTATATGGACATTCAAAAGTGTGAAGAACTTCGAACCTGCTATCCTGTTTAAAGGTAAAGCTATGTACGTATATAAGTACCTTATACTAGGCTATAGGTACTACCTTATAAAATAAGTTCAGTTTTAAGAGTTAGATGAGTTTTAATAGAATTACTTAACTTTGGCATCTGTATTTATTCCAATCTGTAAATCAAACTGCACATTTTTTCTTGTTGTAGACCTCTGAAACAAGATCAGTAGGTCCCAAATTTTATTTGTGCCATCTAAGCAAAAATAGCTTTTAAAATGGTTGGATACAATGAATAATTATAATTGTATTTTTAATTAATTGATCCTAATTTCCATTAATTGTAATTGATTCAAAATAAAATAAAAATAAAGGTAATTGTAATTGATTTTTGAGCTATAACTGATGTAATTGATCAATTAATGTCAATTGTTAAAAATTATACCCCTAGATCTGGCAGTCATACATCATCCAATGAAAATAAACCTTTGATAGCTTATTTAGTTATACTTAGATATAGATATATATTTTTATAGATATATATTTATTTTAGATATATATTTAGATATATAGAATAGATAGTTATATTTGTGTAATTGTAATTGTAATTGATTCCGACAAAATTAATTGTAATTGCAATTGATCTTGAAATTGTGAAGTACAATACTAACTGTAATTAATTTGAAGAAAAATTTAAAAAAAATTGTAAGTGTTTCCATTTTGTGTAATTGAACCCAACCCTGGCTTTTAAGCTACATATATATTTTTTTCGTTTTAGATAAACATGGATTTCAGCAGTTTGAATATGGGCAGGTTCTGTTGTGACCCATTTAAAAAACACAAAGGAAAAGTGAAAAAAGGCATTCGTGCATTGACTAAAAATTCGATTGATCAAAATCCCGAATTGAAATTAAAATAATCATAAAGCATGTGCAACCTGTCGAAATATACTAGCAAATCGTCCATCCCCAATGCATGAATGTGAACCACTTGAAAAATCACCATCCACCTCATCAAGTGCCCCATCTGAGCTAGAAACCGTTGGAGATGTAGTTGAAATGCAGTATGAGCTTAGTAAATTCAATGCTTCATTGGCCACACTTGATGAGACCTCAATAAAACCATGTAAACTCTCTGACAGCGCTGGTTACGCAAAGAGAAAGTTGAGGAAAGTAGGAGGAGTTGTGAAAAGAAAGCTTGAACTTGCAACTAAACCAATTTCATGCAGTGACTCAGATGATACAGAACAGGAGATTCTTCAACAACTAAAAGAGAAATTTAATCAAGTGACAAGTCGAAGTGAAAAGCTGACAATTCTTACTCTCCTACCAAAAAGATAAAAGATGGACACAAGTAATGATCAGAGAAGAATTTAAGTGCTCAGATTACATGGCTAGGCAAGCAAAGAGTTTCGTGAGGGAGAAGGGAGTGTTTTCAACTCCTAATCCGCGTTTGGGGAAACGCCTGAATAGTGAAACTGCTGCCAAAGTAATTGACTTCTATCATTCGCTAGGTGTGAGTAGACAAATGCCAGGGTTGAAAGACTATGTTTCTGTAAAAGGAGCAGATGGTAGGCGGGAAAGAAAACAAAAATCGCTAATCTTATGCAACCTAAAAGAAGCATTTGAGCTTTTTAAAACAAACCATCCAACAATTAAAATAGGATTTTCAAAATTTGCAGAGCTTCGGCCAAAAGAATGTGTGCTGCCGTAATTTTTTATTATCATTGTTTATTAAAACCATTATGTTTATTGTACCATTTATTATCTATTAATTATATTTTGTATTTAGGTTAGTATCTTAGCATTCCTATTTAAATTTGTCTTATTAGGCAGGACTAAAGTCTCTTATTATAGGTTTTTCTTTCTTACAGTTTACTGTTGAATAATGATCTCAGTTTTCGTCTGAGGTCAAATCTTTGGTAGGATAAATAACACTGGTCAACACTCATTTTATTGCCAATCATATTAGAGTGATTTTGGGGTAACTTTGTGGTGCTGATTCCGAATATGACATCGGTTTTGCTAGGTTGGCTCTAATTTATGAGATAATTGGTACCCCATTGAAACACGTAAAAATGCAAAAAATTTAATGTTCAGGCCGAGCCTACTTACAAATCGCATTGAAATTGTCTCAAATCATACAAAAGTAAACACATGAAATACATAATGGCATTTTATTCGGTATAATAACAGATAAACACAGTAAGCTGATTCGCATAATTACAATTAATGTATAGTAAATCTCTGTTTGTACGATTCTCTTTTATGTGGGTTATCAGGACAATCACGTTGGAGGTTCCAGCAATAGTCTGCCATCATGTGTCTGTCCCATCTGCCTTGATACCTTTCCTCCATCACCTTGATATCTTGATGAAACCTCTCCCCTTGTTCCTCGCTAAAATCACCAAGATTATCCGGAAATCTGTGTAAGTGGCTATGGAGAAAGTGTACCTTTATGCTCATATTAGTACCCAACTTTTCAAAGTTTGTGAGCATGTTTTGCACCAGTTCTTCATAATTGTCTGCTTTGTGGTTACCCAAGAAGTTCTTGACAACTGAGACATAACTGCACCAGGCAGAAGCTTCAACACCATTCATAAATTTTGTGAAATTAGAATCCTTGATAAGAGTACGGATTTGAGGGCCATCAAAGATTCCAGCTTTTAGTTTTTCCATACTTAGTCCAGGGAACGATCTACAAATGTATTTGAAGCAATCGCCATCTTTGTCCAAGGCCTTAACAAATTGTTTCATTAGTCCCAGCTTGATATGAAGTGGTGGGAAGATGATTTTTTCCCTGTCAACCAAAGGCTCGTTAATGATGTTCGCTGCACCTACACAGTGTAGGTGCAGCGAACATCATTAACAAGCCTTTGGTTGACAGGGAAAAAATCATCCTCCCACCACTTCATATCAAGCTGGGACTAATGAAACAATTTGCGTGTGTTATTTCATGCCTAAGCAACGATATAAATGCTATGGGAAATATATAAATGCATTATTTAAGAGAAAGAGCCGATCTGAAAATATGTATATTATACATATTTTCAGATCGGCTCTTTGTCTTAAATAATGCATTTATATATTTCCCATAGCATTTATATCGTTGCTTAGGCATGAAATAACACACACGCAAAATTTTATGACTCTAGGCTAGGGTTTAAAAATACGTTTTTGACTACTAAAATATGATTTTCATCGCTCTGCCGGGGGCAGAAGATGACTACCTATTAAGCTACGATTTTGCAGAGGCTATTTTCTCATGCATGCGCAAGTGTTTGCCTCTATTAGAATATGGAAATCGAAAAAAATGTAAAATCGATCCACCCTAACCTAGTCATGTTTTCTCTTGAAGGCCATGTCACTTTTTTCCAGTGATCTTGCCTTGCCCTACTATCCCATAAACAGATGAAACAAGGGTACTTCGTATATCCACTTTGCTGCCCAAGCAAGAAGTTTACCATCTTTAGATCAACACAAATAGGCATCTGGTGCTCATGATAGCAGAGTTTCTGCAGGACCATTTTGATATTTTCATATTCTTCTTTAAGTTTTGTTGAGTGAGCAATTGGAAGAGATGCATATCGGTTACCATTGTGCAATAAAACACATTTCAAGCTTCTACTGGAGCTGTCTATAAAAGCCGCCAATCTCCTGGTCGATATTCCAGTCCCATTTGAAGAACAAGTCCAGGGATGTTATTGCAGTATACAAGTTCTTCATCTTGGCTGAAGTAAGGAAGAAGTCCCGCCTCTCTTGTCCGATAACCTGTTATTTTAGCTTCTGGCTGTAGACAGTTCTTTTCTTTTAGTCTGGATGCTAAAAGTTCAGATGCTTGCTTTGACAGACTGAGGTCCCGTATGAGATCATTGAGTTCGTCTTGGGAGAACTGCTGAGATGTTGAAATGCTTCCTTCATAAACACTTCCACTACTACCACCTAAGTCCTGAATTTCTTCAAATTCTGACAACGGAAGGTCGGGCAGTGTGGTAAACACTGGTATGGGAACGTCTTCGCTGTGTGACACAGGTCGCCTTGCTGATTCCAAATTGGGATAATCCCACTTGAGTTTCTTGTATCTTTTGAAAACTTTCACATTAACCACACAGAAATAACAATCGTCGTGGTGGTTTTTCGGCTCTCGCCACACCATAGGCACACCGAAGTTTAAACTTTTCCTTTCTCGATTTTTCCACTGTCGTAAGCATTCTACACAGGTTTTGCAAACCTTATGGGGAGCCCATGACTTGTCTTGGTCTCCAAGCGCCACGCCAAAATACGCAAGATAAGCTTGCTTTACAAAGTCTGTGATGTTTTTTCTTTGTTTTTGCAGAGTGTATTCGCCGCAAATGTAGCAGAATACATTAGGATTGTTTAAGCAGCCTCTTCGTGAAGAACTCATATTTCTCTGAAAAAAGAAAACAATAAAATTATAAGTTCATTTCATATTGACTTATGTACACTAAGTACATGTATACAAATACATTACACGGACGAGAAACACGAAAAACACAACAGACAACACGTACCGCTCCACTGCCAACTGTCAACTGACTACTGGTTGGGTGGCCGATGACTTATATACGGAGGGGGAATATTCTAGAATGATCGCGGAGTAAACACTAAGAATATTCGCGTGTCTCACCATCTAGAATGTTCCGGTAGTTTCCCATATGCACGCGTTATGGTTACGTTTCCTATTAATTGAGGGTATTCATTATCTCAAGAACTAGAACCAAATCGGAAAAACTACTTTCATTTTGGAATTCAGCAACCCCAAAATACCCTAAATTCGTACGAATTTCCTTGGCAACGAAAAAAAAATTTTTTTGGTTGAGCTGTGTAATTACCTTGAAAGGTGTATACAAATACTTTATTATTATTATAAATGTAAGAATAATGGCTTCCATAAAATATATTGTAAATACCTAATAATTAAGTGCCTTTTTTAAATATAAAGTTATGTTGATACCTCTTCTTTCATGGTTTCAACCAGCTAGACAAGAATCGGTTCTTACAACTCAATTGGTAAAAATAAAGGAATAGGTTATTTTAATATACATATTTAAAGGCCAATTGTCATAAAAATAGCAGACATTATAGATCTCAATGAGACAAATCTAATGGTACTTTTCTCAACACTAGCTCAAACAGTTCCAAAGAAATGGCGCTCCAAAGTTTGGTGGAAAAATGCACTTCTTCAAAATGGAGGTAGGTATGGTCTACTGAAATGGCTGTAGCGTCTATACTAACTTAATCAACACTAAAAATCTTGTTTTAGGTTAAGGTAGACATGTGTATCCAATTTCCAAAATTGGGTGAAAGGAAAAAAAAATCGGTTGTGACATCAAATGACCTACACAAAGTCAAAGGACAAAAATAAGATCAACTTTTTTTTTTTTACCACTGAGGTAAAATATGAATAGAAACAAAGTTGTAGATCTGCTTAAAAGCTTTAAAATAATGTTTAAATGTTCTCTGTAAGTGCAATAGGAGCTGAGATATTTCATGTTGAAATATGGTATGACTTTGGAAATTGACCTTTTTTTACAAAATTCGAATGACCATATCTCCAGAACCATATAACCTAGAGTGTTGAAACAAGTGCCATTCTGTTCTTCTCACCAAGATCTATAGGTCTGCCAATTTTCAAAAACATCGGTGATAGTCACGTTTTTTCGACCCAAAATTCCGTTGAACTGACATGAAATGACCCAAATGTCTCTTCTTCTTCTTCTTCTTCCGCAGCTTATTATCCCATCTTTACATGGGGTCGCTGTTTTTGGTTCGTCTTCTCCACTCTCCTCTGTCGTATACCGCGTCCTCCTCCAAGTCCTTCTCCCTGATGTCCGCCACCACACAGTCCCTCCATCTCGTCTTCGGTCTTCCTCTTCTTCTCCGTCCCGGCAACTCCATCTCCAGCACTCTACGCCCCACATACTCCTCCTCTCTTCTCCTGACGTGTCCATACCACCTCAGCCTGGCCTCCTGCACCTTCTTAGATGCTTCCGCCACCTTCACTGTTCCCCTTATATGCTCATTTCTGACCCTATCCCTCCTCGTCACTCCACACATCCATCTCAACATCTTCATTTCAGCCACATCGATTTTTCTTTCATTGCTCTTCTTCATTGGCACAGTCTCCATTCCATACAACATTGCCGGCCTCACCACTGTTTTGAATACCTTTCCCTTCAGTTTCACTGGGACCCTCTTATCACAGAGCACCCCTGATACGTCTCTCAAGTGCTTCCACCCCGACTGTATTCTACAGTTTATCTCTCTCTCTGCTCCACCCTCTGCATCCACTGTTGACCCCAAGTATTTAAAATACTCCACCGTCTTAACACGCTCTCCACTCAATGTCACTTCCCCTCCTCGGTCCTGCTGCACATCACATCTCATATATTCGGTCTTCTTTCGGCTAATTCTCATCCCCCTACTTCTATCGTTTTATTCATTTCTAGCATGCAAGATCATCAGTCACAATCACAATGTTTATTATTTCTTTAATGAACCAACATCGTAAATCCCTTTATGGAAGGAGACAACGTCTTTGTACTCGTCAAACATACTGTAGGCTGGTCGGCTGAATAACACCATATAACGGTGTGTACAGGTTTCAAGACTAATGCATCTTTATCTTTAATAACTAAGCTTAAACACAATTTTACAACACGCTGTGGGAACACTTATAGTACAGTACAAGTTGATGGATTTGTAAACCTGAATCAATGTTTTTACCAAATATAAGATATTTTTTCAAATTATTCCTTATATTCACTAATCTTCTCTTGTTCTTTTCCAGAATGATGAATGGTGTCTCCAACCATGAAGAACTTGTAGAACTTGATGAGGTTTCAAAAAGGAACTCCAGTCGCCTCGCCAGAACCTTCAGCTTCATCGGCTGATGTGGGCTGGATCGTAAGATCGGTACGAAACCCTCCATCTCGGATGTAGGAAGGCGAACTCGTGGATCCAGCCAGGAGCCTTCCACCTACGCAGGAGTTAAGCAACCGTTAGTAGAGGATTCTGGAAAAACCCTTCAACTCAGGTATGCCTTCAAAACTTCAAAGATTCGAGTCGCAAGGCTCTGAGGACACAATGTCGTCACTAACACCAACCCCTTCGTTAAGAAATCAAAACGTTTCAGAGAACTTAAACGGTTCAGAAGCACCTCAACCTTCCACATCCTCCCCAGCAAACCAAGACCCTTCTTCTTCTGACGCATCTACATCCATCACAGAATCAGCTCATCCTTCAGACAGGGGGAATATATATAAAACTGCAGATCTTTTCCGTTTGGTGCCCATCAATAGAATTAAAATTAATTATTACCATCATGTGTACTTTTTTACGCTGATTTCAAAAATATATAATTGTTTTTTCCGATCAATGAATAATAAAAACGTTACAACCCTTTAACTTTTGAATTTCGTACATTTAATTTGTCTATTCTTCAAAAATTTTACAATAATTTCAGTTGAAAATTGGACGTAGGCTATAGACCATCTTATTCTTAGCTCGCGCAAAGACGTAGGCTACATACATTCGTGACACTTTTAAAGCGTAAAAGGAACAGAATGGAAGATTGGAATATTACAAAAATAATTACAAACTAAGGAAAATATCACAACTTAACTTAACCAATCGTCAAGGGCGTACATTTGACCTAACTGGGCATTCAGGTGACCTAACCAGTTGGTCAATTTTAGTTAATATATATATATATATATATATATATATATATCATGTAACCTATTTTTGCATAATAAATATCATGTAATCTATTCTGCATTTTTATTGCCCTATTATGCAAAATATTCACATTTCTCAAAAGAAGAATGTTATTTTCGCATTGAGATGGACAAAATGCACTATTGATGCTATTTTCAAAAGTATCTGGTGGTGGGCTCAAAACGGAAAAGACCCAAAACTGTTCCACAGTGTGAATAACACATCCGTACTGATTAGCAACAGGTACGAGTACAGCGTTAGGGTTGGTCCACAGTTCGTATATGCTGATGGTTTTGAACAAGGTCTTTGCAATGTAGTTCTACGCCTCGTCTCATCCGCCCTTCAACGCAGTGAGGAGGCACGAATGAGGCAAGCACTTAGATTTGAGCCTATGATAAGTATGGTGATCTGTTCTGGGTAGTTATACCCTCCAGATGCCTGATTTATATTGACTGCATCATCACACGTATAGAGGAATTGACACAGAATATTCAAAATTCAACTTCACGAATTTCATGATCGATACTGACCACGTTTACTGTGTTAAGGGGTATGACGCTACACCATACATTTTGATCATTAACTCACGAAATATTTACAGACAACACACAAACAACGGTCGTGGTTGCAGATTTATGGCTGTGATTTTAGAGCATGTGATTGGTTTTCTTAACATGGTAGCCAGAAACTTTTGGCTATGTATGGTTATAAAAAATGCGCAAAGGTAGCTCGATTTGTGGTCTTCATTTAGAGTGTAATGTAATTTTTGTTCCGAAGAGCTGGTGAAGGTGGAGCAGTAGATGAGAGTACAAGTAGTTGAGTTTGATTTGAATGAGCATGGTAGGGAAACATATGTTTTTAAGAGTTTTGTGTCGGATCGAACATGACCTTTGCTTATTTTAGGTTTGGTAGAAGCAACCTATTTTCCTATTAGACATATTAAAACGCTTTACGTCAACTAAGCCGTAAGTATGGACGTAATCACGATTTGTGAATGATGTGCTAAAGTGTTGTAAAGAGCGTCATATTGTATGCGTTCAGCGTAAAAGCCCTAGATGCGTAAGCCGAGTTGGAGAAGCTGCAAAGAGAGATTGTAACGACTCTAGACGTATGTTTTCAATACTGAATGCTTTAATCTCCATAAGAGAAAGATAAAGATTGGCGAATGTGGAATGTTTCATAAGATGAATGAAGGGGGCCAGTTCAAGCATAATTCTAATGAAATTCATTGCCCTACATTTCAAAGGGACTATAAGGTGATGGGGTGATGCATGTTTGTTATATGAAAGATGTCAAACCTTAAAATAAATCTTGTATTACTGTACACTAAGACAGACCTACACCAACCCTGAGACGAAAAAAATTCTCTCTCATTTACCAGTGATCCATACCCTCCGCAACGAATCTTCGAATGCTGAATGTGATGAGTGTCGCAAGTCTAGTAAACGTACCATTATTTTTAAAACGACTATGATAGAGTTACCATGAAGTTGTTTGCGGATTATAAAGTAATGTCAGCCAATCAGTTCAACAAAATGACCGTGTATGTTCCTGCGCATAACGCTGCAAAATTCGATACACAGTTTCTTTATATGGAACTGCTTGAACATGAGAACTCAGCAATATTCATGGGTGTCTCCTTGAGAAAAGGTAATAAACTCGTACAAATGCAGATAAAGGATAATGTTCAGCTCGAAGACACATTGTTGTCCACGCCTTGTAAGCTAGCTAACCTACGCAAGGAGATGTGGGTAGATGCCGAGGTTTCAAAAGGGTATTTCCCTCACACTTTCCTCACTCATGACACTTCAAACTACATTGGACTAACACCACCCAAACATTGCTTTAACTACGACAGTATGAGTACGAAGGAACGAGAAGACTTTCATTGCTATTATAACAGCTTCAGTGAGGAAAATCCGTACAATATAGCGAAGGAGTGTGAACGCTATTGTGTGAGCGATGTTCGCGTGGTGAGAGTATGTTTACAAACCTTTACAGATATGAATATTATCCGCTTCAATTGCGATTCGCTACAGGCTGTAATCACGATTGCCTCTCTTTCCTTTACTGTATTCAAGAACCACTTCATGCTAGAAGATACACTTGCCATCATTCAACGAAACAAACCAAGCAGTTACGGGTATAAATCTCTTTACTGCCTCATACAACTACATCAGACAGGTATATACATAAAACACGCGCTCAACACGGGAGAATTGGCTACTAACATCAGTGGCGAGTTTCCTGGGCTGATAGACTGAGTGAAGACCCCCGCACCGGTGAGAAAATAGTGTACTCCTTCCACGAATGCCGTTGGCACGGATACCTACATCCTGAGAGTGGTATCACAGGTGACTACAACGGTAGATCCCCCTTCGATAGTTTGGCATGGGCCCCTACTCGAGATCAACTCATAAGTTCTCAGTTCACTCATAGGATATTATGAAAACAAATATGATGAGTGGCTGGAGACCAACGCGAAGTACTGTGAGAAAATAATGGTTATCAAACGTTCAATAATAGTGAAATCTCTCAAGTCTGGTGACAGTTTGTTTGGATTGGGTACAAACTCTGTCAATCTATACTTTCCACCTGCGGAGGGTTAAAGATTCACTAAAGATTCACTACTTTGATTTTTGCTCGTTATACCCCTACGTGATAAATAATAGCCCATGGGACCCACCTATCATTCGTACTGTCACCTCGTAAATTATGGATGCCCATCTTATCTGTCGTTATAGATCACAAGCTTATGTTTTCCCTGTGCATCTTTTGAATCAACCTTAATTCACGTAAGGATGACGATTCAGGATGTTCAAGTGCGTTATGGCTATTCTAACGAGAGTAACATATGGGTTCGTAATGGTGAAAACATCTTGGAGTGTGTGTCGAATTTAAGCTGTGTTAAAGAGTATAACCTTCGTAAACTGAAGGGCCCGAAATAGCATGAAACATCGGAACTTCTTTTTGAAAAGGATGTTATCCGAACATCTCCATCAACCAAATTCCATTGTTTCAGTCTTTATGCCAAAAGTTCAGACTGCGATTTAGAGAGATACAAATCCCTTACTAAGTCATTCAAGTCATCTTGTGTGACGAAATGGGGTTCATTTTCACTACCAGGAGGACAAAACTGCATCACCAGCATTGTGTTCTGAAGATTCTTCATCAGAACAGAAATTAAGCACTTTTTTGTCTTCTGGTGGTGCTGGAACTGGCAGTTCATCACTCTGAGGTACTGGTTTGATAGCTGAGTCAACCACAGGATAAACAATCTTATACCTGGTTTTGGAAAGTAAACCCAGTTATTTTGGTTTGGCAGAAGTAGCAGTCATTCACATGATTTTTTGGCTCACGCCAAAGCATTGGTTTGAACAGAAAGTGCAGCAAACATGTGGTGCCCAGCTTTTCTCTTGGTCTCCAAGTTAACAACCAAAGTAGTAATAGTAGACTGTTTTAATGAGTGGTGTAATGTTTCTGCGTTGTGAAGATGAAATGAATAAACCACAAATGTGGCAGAATGAATCAGGTTTATTGCTGCAACCTCTAGAAGCACACATTGTCATCAAATCTGAAAAGAGAAAAGTAGATGAAAACATAGTTACACACAAACATTTGAAATTAATCATTAATGAAAAATCTACAGGAAATACGGTCAACCAAACAAATCCACCTTCTATACAGAAAACCCCCGACCCTGTTATGCAAAAAAGTTTAAATTCGAAAGCAGCACTCTCAAATTAGTAGAATACAGTTACTTTTGAGTCTGAAGCAAAATTTTGTTGATCAGTGTTATTAACCAGCCCGAACGGGATTCGAAACTCCGACTTCGATACCTCCACTTTGCTTGTATGGAAACGGTCTTATCCACTCGATTACAGGCACTGGCTGCTTCGTAACTGCAGTACAAAGTAAGTTATTCAACGTCTCCTTTCACTATAGTGGTCGTTCTTTCTGGTTTCGTTTATCTAGAAAGCATAATAAGAAAACATTGCTCGCAGTCGGAAGCATACTCAGTGTTTTTCTGGTGCATCCGCATTAATCTACGTCGTAATTAAAGATTCATTTCACGATGTGAAGGAATATATAATGTTGATTTTTTCATAATATTATCCTTTTGTTTTCTTCTTGTCACGTTTAAAAACAATGCAAAGAAGTTTAATAATCGACAGTGTAAATACTTCAGCTACCTTATATCATAAACAATCTCTCTTCATTGAGATCTTCCAAATTAGACCAGTCATGCTATTTTCCTCTTAAAATTACAAAAACAATGATGCTTTTAGAAATGGCTTATTGAATAACACTGGTATGCATCAATTTTGCTGCCAAGGGTTTTGTAAGTGATTCTTATAGAGTTTTTCCTGCTGATTTCGAATCTGCAATCCGTTTTTCTCAATCAGCTCAGGTTATCCGGCTATGGCCTCATAAGTAAAATAGAATTTTTCGTGATTTTGTCAAAGCGGAATTGGAACAGTAACATCTATCATCACTTGTTTCACTTGTATAATATCTTTTTTTACTTTTCAGGCATATAGATAAAATATTTCATAATGAATAGAGCGTGTAAAAATGATCCCAATAGATTCTGCTACATATGTGGGACGGTTACCATGCCAAATAACCAGTCCCAAATCACTAAATTTGTGAAGACAATGTATAGAGCATACTTTGGAATTAAGCTAGGGGACCAGGACAAAAATTTCGCCCCTCATATGTGCTGCAAGACGTGCATTGAAAATTTGAGAAGATGGAGCAAAGGCAGAGCGAAATCCTTGCCTTTTGGAATTCCCATGATTTGGAGAGAAGGAAAGGATCACGTGACAGATTGCTATTTCTGCATGACAAACCTCCCAGGTGGGCTTCTAAATTTATTTTTCTTAAATATTTTGAAATCCTCGTATGAAACTTGACATAATATTCACCATAATGTAATATTCACCATATATAGCATAATATTCACCATAATGGTAATCATACATTTACATATACATATTGTTATAGAAAATACATTTACACATACATATTGTTATGCAAGTTACATTTACATATACAATGATTGTATATTTTCTTTCTTTTACATTCATATTGTCCCCGAAGGGACAATATGAATGAAAAAGAAAGAAAATATACAGACTCCATCGACCTATTTCATATCTTACAGACCGCAGCCTTCCCTCACGAGCCGCCACTGTCTGAATGCTTCTTCTATTTCATATGCAAGTTTTATATCCATGTTTCTGTGTTTCTATTTTCAGGAGTTAACAAGAAGAATAAACACATTGTTGTATACCCTAACATTCCTTCTGCTATGAGACCTGTACCCCATGGTCCTGGAATTCCACTACCCAACCCACCTCAAACCCTGGACTTCGATGATTCTGATGATGAATCAATGACCAATGCCAATGACCAGTCCCAGTCGTATATACCTCAAAATACCGCTTCAAATGAGCCGAGGCCTCTCAACCATGCCAAACTTAATGATCTTACCAGGGATTTAGGACTTTCCAAATTAGCTGCCGAGATCTTGGGCTCACGACTTCGAGAGGACAACTTGCTGGCTCCGGGAACAACATTCTCCTGGTATAGGAAACGAGAGGAAGAATTCCGCAAGTTTTTTGCAGTGCATGAAAATACCTCTTCCTTAGTGTACTGCTGCAATGTTGAGGGGCTAATCGAATCCTTGCGCCTGCCATATAACGCATCAGAATGGAGGATATTTATAGACTCGTCTAAACGAAGTTGAAAGCAGTACTTCTCAACATTGGGAATAGGGTTACATCAGTCCCTGTAGCACATTCCGTACAACTTACTGAGAGCTACGATAACATGAAAATTTTACTGGATGCTCTCGTATACGACCAACATAACTGGAGGATCTGTGGAGATTTGAAGGTAATACTAATATCATAAGTAAACTATTGCTATTGACTATGTTGTTTTTCCAAAGGTTATTTGAGAGCGTATAAGAACACTTAACTTCCCCACAGAAGTGATACAGTCCAATGCATAGATTTTTTTATCTGATAGAACAAATTCTCTAAATTCTTTAAATATTTTCATTTTTTTTCAGATTGTGGCATTTGTATTGGGAATGCAAGGGGGATACACGAAATACCCATGTTTCCTCTGCAAATGGGATAGCCGAGCGGATGAGAAGCACTATGCACAGCGTGACTGGGCATCCAGAGAGAATTTTGAACCTGGGTCGCATAATGTCGTTTCAGTGCCCCTTGTACCACCAACAAAAGTTTGCTCCCACCACTTCATATTAAGCTGGGCTTGATGAAAAATTTCATCAAATCAATGAATAAGGAGGGTTCAGCATTCCGATATCTCGAGAGTAAATTTCCTCATATATCTGATGCTAAACTAAATGCTGGGGTTTTTGATGGTCCTCAAATTCGAACTTTGATCAAGGATACTCAGTTCGAAAATGCAATGACTCCAACTAAGAAGAATGCCTGGCAGGCATTCAAATCAGTTGTCACTGATTTTCTTGGCAAGCGTAGAAGTCCAGAATACGAGTCCATTGTCGAAAACTTGATGGAAGCTTTCAAAGCTCATGGGTCGCGCATGTCCATAAAAATGCACTTTTTGTGGTCCCACTTGGACTATTTTCCTGAAAATTGCGGGGATTATAGTGAGGAACAGGGTGAACGATTTCACCAAGATATCAAAATAATGGAAGAGAGGTACCAGGGAAACTGGGATATCAATATGCTGGCGGACTATTGCTGGTGTTTGAAGCGAGACGTGCCCGAAGAAAAACACAGACGGAAAGCCAAAAAAACTTCATTCCTTCCTCAGTAAACTTTTTTCCATATTCATTGTATGAATAAAAGTATTTATTCACACAATGTTTTCATTTTTCACGAGTGTTCTTATAATATTACTCGTATCTACAGTGTTTAAGCTAAAAAAATCAATAAATTTGGGGATAAAATTGGACTTATAATAAATGGCCAATAGAGAAAAAACCTGACCTGATTGAGGAAAACCAATGTCATTTTCGAATTCAGCATGGTCGAATTATATAATATGAGTTGAAAAAACCCTCACAGCAGACAAAAAAATTTCATATGTATACCAGTGTAATTATGACATCGATTCAACTAATTTATGCTTACCACAGTTTCAGAGTTCATAGCTACATTTCCACTTTCTTTAAATTAATGAGTTGGTTTGTTGAAAACAATATCTTGTAAAAGTATTGTATTATTATAATTTGCTCACAACAAAAATTGTAGATATATTTGACTTTATTGTTTATATGACTGCTATGAAATTGTAACTTCCAAAGCCTTGTGTTTTAAAGTTACAGTATATTTGAATGGAAATAATAATGACACTACGCCAATATGAAATGCTACTAAAAGTTTTAAATTAGAGAACTCAAATTTATTCCAATGAATGCAAAATTGTTTTCAACAATTTGAAAATTCCCGACATGGCAGAGGAAAAACGAGTCTAATTAATTCGCCTTCATTTTCGAGTTTGAGAAGGAGAACAAGAATCAGCTTTTAAACAAGATTCGATCAACATTGTTTAACGGAAAGAAAACATGTTGGCTGCTTCCTGTCCTTTGAGTGGAAAAGAAGACGAAAAATGGCTCTCTTTCATTAGGGCAGAAACACGCTGTTTACGTGCAAACTGTTTAAAAGAAGAACGCAGCAAAAAGGCATGCTCGTAACATCTAAAATGCTGTTCCAATTTATTGTACGGCTTTTGTAAGGTAATAATTTTTTCGGTGCATATATACACCTAGCTCTGTGTTTTCTAAAAGCTCTTACGTACATGTATGTTTGTATTCTAACTCCTTATATGTATGAGTCTTTTCACGCTGCATGGCTGCAATACTCTTTGTATACGAATTACCTTCTTGGAGCTATGTGCGTGCGTATCTGTGTACGTGCTGTGTCTATTTCAGAGTTTTTGTTTTAGCATTTTTAAGGGTTACGAATATACAGTTATTTAGTATTTACCATCGTGATTTATTTTAGCAAATAGTTAAGATAATTGTTTCTTGAAATGAGAAAATATATATGGCGAAGTTTGTTTTAAAAACTCGTACACTGAGCTATTATCTAAAAATTTATGTGCAGTTTCCCGTTTCGTATTTATTGGAAATACGGAATCTAAATGCATTTAAACTTTAGTCCATATTTATAAGTACACACACACACACACACACACACAATCTCCGCATAAACTAAATACTGACTCTTTTACTTTAATTCGACAAAAGCTTAGTGAGGCACCAACTAAGCTACCTTACTTTGACATAACCTAATCTGACATGATATAACCTAACCTAGCGTAATCATGACTAATATATTTTTTCTGACATTAGAAATTATTCTAGATGTGTTTACATAGGATTTTTAACGTTCAGAGGTACAGAAAGTGTTATCTCACAAAGAGCAATATCCTCTGTACAACTATGAATTATCGTACATTCAACCTCACTTTTACCAAGTTGCCTACACGCCCACACGGAACTCCCACACCCACATACATTGTGTAACTGAGTGTGGACGTAATTATGGAGCCTAAAGTTTCTCCGTTTTAAAGTAACAATAACTTAACATAAAGCAAATATAAATTTTAATATGCAAATATGAAAATGTGAAAATAATATTAAATCGTTGAACTAATTCAGTAATTTAACTGAGAAAAAATATCATCAGAAATTTTATAATTTTTTATTTAATTTAAAGTGAAAATAAAATCTGATGATGATTAACGACATCAATTAATTATATATAAAAAAAAAGGGCCGACATTTCTCAGACAGATTGGCGCAAGTGGAAAATTACGTCATTAAATTCTACAATGAGAGAAGGATAGAAATACAATGGAAAGAAGAGTATTTACAAAGTGCAACAGAAAGGTGAAAATGTATGAAAGAAGAAATGAAGTGAAGTAAAACTCTTAGAAATGATACCAAGATGAAATATAAAGGAAAAGAATATGTGAAATGATATGAAAGGACAACTGAGAAAGGCAAGTACAAAGAAGAATGTAAAATAAAAAATAGCTGACAAATATCCTCTTTCAAGTTTATAGATAACTCTACTAAACAATATCCTGTAATGTCACATTTCTGATCATAATATTAGTGTCTCGTTCATACATACAGCTGCTTAACTTTTGTTGTTTTCCCTTGATCTTGGGCCAATGTTACACGAGCGACTTTGTCGCTGCAACGAAATCGCAAATAAGAGGTACTGTCGTTCCCTATGGGACAAGCCACACGGCAAACAGTCGCTGCGACAATTATTATCTGTTGCATCCGGCTGCAATGTATTGTTCCAAGTGCGGTAGGCTACACGAGCGACTTTGTCATAGCATCACTGCCACGTGGCACTAATAACGAAGAAATCGCAGTGGCTTGTCACACCCAGTTTAGTTTGGAACAACCACTGCGATTGTGTTGCTGAGACACCTTGCAACTAGGAGAATATTCCTATACAAGCGTCGTTCTTTACGTTAATTATACTGCGTGTTTGCAGTTAAAATGTATATAATGTACGGCAAGCGGGAGGTGCCCTCTTGGGGCATTGGTTTCTGCGCGTATGTAGGAGAATTACGGCATTTGTTTGAGTGATGCCCGTGGTGTAATGGTTATCATATCTGACCGGCAATCGGAAGATCCCGGGTTCGATTCCCGGGTGGTGACCTCATTTTTTCATTTGTTTCGTTCTCTCTCCTCATCTTGCGCGGAATATTCTCCTATACAAGCGTCGTTCTTTACGTTAATTATACTGCGTGTTTGCAGTTAAAATGTATATAATGTACGGCAAGCGGGAGGTGCCCTCTTGGGGGCATTGGTTTCTGCGCGTATGTAGGAAAATTACGGCATTTGTTTGAGTGAGGCCTGTGGTGTAATGGTTATCATATCTGACCGGCAATCGGAAGATCCCGGGTTCAATTCCCGGGTGGTTACCTCATTTTTTCATTTGTTTCTTTCTCTCTCCTCATCTTGCGCAGAATATTCTCCTATACAAGCGTCGTTCTTTACGTTATATATATAGCGCAACAATTAGCGAGAATCAAAAACAAGTTACAAATGTGTATTAAATTAAAAGATTAAAAGTTAAATGATATAAAGAATAAAAGTATGGATAATAAGTAAAATATAAAATGGTTTAGGTAGAACAGAATTGTAAAATTACTTACAATTAGCGAAAATTAAAAGCAAGTTACAATGTGTATTAAATTAAAATATTAAAAGTTAAATGATGTAAAGTATAAAAGTATGGATGAAAAGTAAAATATAAAATGGTTTAAGTGAAACAGAATTGTAAAATTTCTTACCAGATTGTAATGAGACTAATTATACAGAAGGTTGGGAATGGTTGCCTGTTGAAAGAATTCCATTGGGACGATGGAGCCGGGCGGAGTGATAGTGGATTTCTTTGAAAGTTTATTTGGCAATGTTTAAATTGAAAGCGGAACTGTAATCGTTGAGGGTTGGCTGGATACTAAGGATGTAAAGGGACTCAAGTATGCGGAGGTCGATTAGTTGGTTGGCTGAGTTGATAATTTTGAAATTGGAGGAAAGTAACGGGTGGTTGTGGAGGTGGCAGTGATCCCTTATTGCAGATTTGGAGGGTTTGTTCAGGGGCTGTGAAGTTCTTGTAGAAATCCCACGATGCTCGTCCACTCTTGTTTGATATTGGCGGATGGTACTGCCAATATAGTTCGCTTTGCAGCGAACACAATTAAAAGCGTAGATAGTGGACGAAGCAAGTGGCCGGGGTGTTTTTTCTTTATGGTTGAGGTAGGATTTGATACTATTGTTGTTGGTAAAAGCGAAATGTAATATAATTTGGGGGTAAAGCGGCGTGAGTAAGAGACGGAGTTCTGAAAGTATTTTGTGGCTAATATGGTCATAATAAGGGAATGAAAAATATTGTACGTCTTTTTTAACAGTAGGAATTTTAAGGGGGGGTTGATAAATATTATTAAGAAAATTTCTGGTTAAAGACTGTAACAGATGTTTTGGGAAAGAGTTATTAATGCTGAAGTTAAGAATTAACTCTATTTCATGGTGAAAAGATAAGTACGAGGAGCAAAGATGGTAGGCACGGTGGATTCAAATTTTAATACTGTTTATTTTATATAGCAAAGGGATTTGGCTTAAGAAATTAGTACCCAGGCCTGTGTACGTGGGTTTTCGATATATAGAAGTGCTAAATTTGTTGTTTTGTTTAGTTATTGTAATATCTAGGAAGGGAAGGGTGTTGTTGGATTCGTCTTCTTTGGTGAACTTAATATTTTTATGTTGGGAATTAAGGTAGTTAAGAAAAAGGGGGGCGTGGTTGGCATTGTGAAAAAGGAGAAAGGTGTCATCAACGTATCTTTTATATAGGCGTGGTTTATAATGAGTGGGGCAATGAAGTAGCCAGTTATTTTCGTGATGGCTGAGGAAGATGTTCGCTAAAGTGGCACTTAAGGGGGATCCCATAGCTAATGAGTCGGTTTGTTGATAAAGTTGTTGGTTAAAGAAAAAATAGGTGTCTGAGGCAGTGAGCGTAAGCAGTTTGGTAAATTCATGTTTTGTCAGATTCAAAACTGTATTCGGATTGTTGGCGAAAAGGCTATTAATACAGATATCGATGGCTTCTTTAATTGGAACGTTGGTGTAGAGAGATACTATATCGAAACTGTGCATATGAAGGTTATTTGAATTATTTATGGTCCATATTTCTTTAGCGAATTCGTAGGAGTTGGTGACGGAATATTCGTTTTGGGTTAGGGGGGTTAACGTGGGAATTAGGAATTTTGCTAGTTTGTAATTGTGGGTAGTATAGGCCGAAAGGATGGGTCTAATGGGTAAGTTGGGTTTATGTATTTTAGGGAGGCCATAGAGAGTACCTAGGGATGAGCCGGAAGAACGTACTTGGTTATAAGTGCTTTCTGAAATTTTGTTCTGATCATATAGTTTTTTGAGGAAACGGTTGATTTTATCTTCAAGTTTTAGGGAAAGGGTTAAAGGATTATCGTTAATCTTTTTAAATTTGGTGGGATCGTTAAGAACGTTGTTAACCTTATTAATATAATCTGGTTTATTAAGAAGGACGGTGCCTTTACCTTTGTCGGGGCGTAAAATGATAATGGAGTCGTCTTTAGATAATTCTTTAAGGCAAAAGAGGTCATTTTTATTAATAAGGGGGGAAAAAACTTTATGAGGTTTAAAACTATAAAAATATTTATTAGCGATATGGGTGGGAGAGGACTTTAAAAGCGGAAGTTTTGACTCGTCAACTATTGGGAATGTTTTTAAGCTATGAAAGAGTTTTTCGAAGGATAAAAAGTGCTTAAAATAATTTATCTTAAAATTTGGCAGTTTAAAATCTAGGCTTAAGGATAGGAGTCGTTTTTCATTAGTACTTAGGGTTCTATTAGAAAAGTTGAAAATGGTTTGATCAGGATTTAGGGGCTGAAGGTTAGAGTTTAAGCCTAATAGGTTTAATTTTCTATTGTGTCGTTGTTGAATCTGTTTCCGGTAGATATTGACATCTTTGATAGTTTGATTTTTTAACATTAAATAGTCGATGAGACTTACAGATTCTTTTAATTGAGTTAAGAGAGAATTATATTTAACAAGAAGTCTTTTACTATTGGAATGCTTAAATTTCTATTAGAAAAGTTGAAAATGGTTTGATCAGGATTTAGGGGCTGAAGGTTAGAGTTTAAGCCTAATAGGTTTAATTTTCTATTGTGTCGTTGTTGAATCTGTTTCCGGTAGATATTGACATCTTTGATAGTTTGATTTTTTAACATTAAATAGTCGATGAGACTTACAGATTTTTTTAATTGAGTTAAGAGAGAATTATATTTAACAAGAAGTCTTTTACTATTGGAATGCTTAAATTTCAACTTTTCTAATAGAACCCTAAGTACTAATGAAAAACGACTCCTATCCTTAAGCCTAGATTTTAAACTGCCAAATTTTAAGATTTCGTCAGTCGGATCGCCAAATTCGCTGATGACACCAAGCTTGGGGCCAATGTTCGGAAGCCCGAAGCGATCGAGAAACTGCGTGCGGACCTTGGTAGGATAGGAGATTTGTTCGAAAAATGGCAAATGCCGTGTAACTTGAGTAAATGCAAAGTGATGCACATTGGCTACGCCAATCCCAAGTCGGACTACTCGATGATGGGGAGAAATATCGAGGCGACTGACTTGGTAAAGGACCTGGGTGTGCTAATTAGCAGCGACCTGAAGTTTACGAAACAGTGCGTAGAGGTGGAAAAGAAAGCACAGAAGCTGTTGGGTTATATCAGGAGGCAATTTCAGTTTCAGAACAAGGAGATTGTGCACTCTCTGTACAATTCCCTGGTTCAGCCGCACCTGGAGTATGCTGTGCAATTCTGGTCGCTCACCCTCAGGAAAGATATTGAGAGGCTGGCGCGAGTGCAGGTGAGGGCCACAAAGTTAATTCCTTCCTTTAGGCATATGAGCTACAATCGACGCTTACGCGCCCTGAACTTGTTTTCGCTGGAAGCGCGGTCAACTGATCGAGGTTTTCAAGCTCTCACGCGGGTTCAACGATGTCGATTTTAGAAGCATCTTTACAGTAATTTAAATGATAACCCAACTCGCAACACTGGATGGAAGTTGGATTTGGGACGGTTTAGGACTAGTGTATGTTGGAATTACTTTACGTATAAGATCTGTGGCACGTGGAACAGGTTACCTTCAGAAGTTGTGAACAATTCCTCTGTGGATCACTTCAAGAAAAGGTTAGACCAAATCTTGTACACTATTTGAGGGTGTAGAAAATTTTCCCTGGTACCTGTTGCCATTGGTACCTCCTCGGTATGGGCCGCAAGGCCTTTTGAGTAGTTCTTTTCCTTGTAACTCCTTTTAACTCTCTCTTTCTTTCTATATATATAGTGTATATATATATATTCTGAGTTCATTCTTATATATATATATATATATATATATATATATATATATATATATATATATATATATATAATCTGTCTCTCTCTCTCTCTCTCTCTCTCTCTCTCTCTCTCTCTCTCTATATATATATATATATATATATATATATATATATATATATATTATATAATGTTTCAGACCAACAAAGACCCTACGATCCACTCATGGCTGCTCTACCTAACTGTGTTCATAATTGTGTATTTTACTTGGTTTCCGAACCACAAAGCCTTAATTTTACTATCTTAAAGTATACCCAATCTATCAACATATGCGTCTAATCGATTTTTAAAAATGTTTATAGACGTGCTACTAATTACTTTTACCGGCAAACTATTCCAGCTATTTACTATTCTATGCGTAAAAAAGTTTTTGCCAACTGCTGTCTCGAACCTTCTACTTTTCAACTTACACCCGTTATTTCTAGTCCGATTATACTGAGATATTTCGAAAAAGCTATCTCTATCTACGTTATCGAACCCATTCATAATTTTGAATCACTGGATTAGATCACCCCTTAGCCTCCTAGTCTCGAGTGTAGTCAATTTTAACTCCTTAAGCCTATCCTCGTACGACTTTGTCCAAAGCGACGGAATCATCTTAGTTACTCGTCTTTGAACTCTTTCGATTTTGTCTATATCTTTTCGCATATGCAGATTCCAAAATTGGATCGCGTACTCTAAATGGGGTCTAACTATTGATTTATAAAGAGGAACTATAATATCGTGCGATTTGTACTCAAAATTCCGAGCTATGAAACATAACACTTTGTTCCCTTTATTGACCGCTGCTGTACTTTGTTTCGCTACTTTTACTGTAAGTCACCAGTGACTATAACTCCTAAAACTTTTTCCTGTTCTACGCTTGTTAACGCTTTCCCTGAAATACTATACGCAAAATTATCGTTTCGCGAACCTATATGTAAAGTTTTGCACTTATCGACGTTAAATCTCATTTGCCACGTGAGTGACCAATCAACGATTTTATTCAGATCTTCCTGGATTTTACCTCTATCTTCGTTATTAATCGCCCTACCACCCAGCTTCGTGTCATCCGCAAACTTCGAAACTGTACTGACTAGCCCGACATCTAAATCGTTAATATATATAAGAAAAAGCAAGGGGCCCAATACAGAACCCTGAGGAACGCCACTCGCTTCCTTTGCCCAACACGACTCCACTCCATCAACGACCACCCTCTGTTTCCTGCCTCGCAACCACTCGTCTATCCAATTTATTATTACACCCCTGATTCCATGAGCCTTAGTTTTTCCAATGAGTCTTTTGAGCTGTACGGTTTCAAACGCTTTTTGAAAATTTAAATACACTACATCGACCGCCCGATGACTATCTTAAACGTCAACCACGCATTGAAAAAATTCTACAAGATTAGTTAAGCAAGATTTGTTTCGCCTAAAACCGTGCTGCGTATTTCTAACTAAGTTATGCAATTCTAAGTGTTCGACTATACGATCCCTAATTATTGATTCCAGTAGCTTACCTACAACAGACATTAAACTGATTGGCCTATAATTTCCCGCCGCACCTTTATCGCCTTTCTTAAAGATAGGTTTTACGTTTGCTAACTTAAAATTATCTGGTACGCACCCCTCAGAAATAGACGCATTAAAAATCTTTGTTAGCGGCACAACAATGCTATCTTTTAATTCTTTTAGTTGCATGGAATATATGGAATCCTGGCCCCGGTGATTTAAGCATTTTCATTTTATCAATACAGCGCATTTCCTCCCCTTCAATAACCACAATATTATTCAAAATAGTACCATTATCAAAAGGTATTACGTCTATGACTGTAGGGATATTCGTTACATCTTCTATCGTAAAAACTGACATAAAAAATTCGTTTAACAAGGTCGCCATTTCTTTGTTTTCAGACACTAGATCTCCGTTAACATTTTTCAACGGCCCCAAGACACTTTTTACTAGATTTCTATTGTTGACGCATAGAAAGAATCGCTTGGGGTTTTCTTTACCGTCACGAGCTATGGAGATTTCAAATTCTCGCTTTGACTTTTTTATTACACTTTTCGCTTCACGCCTTAGAGATATGTAGTTGTTTCGTAACCACAAATTGTCTTTATCAAGCTTATGTAGCCTATAAGCCCTATCCCTACTCTTTATAATGTCTCCCACTCTAGAAGTAAACCATAAGGGCATGTTGTTTACTTTCGCACGCTATTTTGTACGGTACGCATTCCTCATTTATAGTCCTAAATACTGTTTCAAACGATTCCCACATTAGTTTTGTGTTGGAGTTCCCCATTACGTTTTCCCAATTGACGTGTGACAACCTATTTCGAAATTTACAAAAGTCTGCGTGCTGGAAGTTAGGAATTTTATTCGAGTGTATATATATATATATATATAATCTCTCTCTCTCTCTCTCCATATATATATATATATAATAATCTCTCTCTATCTATATATATATAAGGGGTTCCAAAAAATTTTAGCCCCCCCATTTGCAGCTTAAATGTTGACATATATCGAAATAGTTTTTAGTGATTATAAAAATATATAAAATTCTTTATTTATTCCAGGTATTAAAATTACTGTAGCTGATAAAGTGATAATATAATGGCTTCTCAATTAATTGGT